>CM021105.1:516886285-517091837 GCA_007115665.2 Sequoiadendron giganteum | reverse complement strand
CACACACACACAACCTCTCTCCACCTACCCCTCCCTCTCTCCCTAACTCTATCTATACCTCTCCCTCCCTTCTACTCCCTCTCTCCATTTTTCCTTCTTTCTCTCCCTCCATCTATCCCTCCCACCCTACTACTCCATATATCCCTCTTTCCCCCTCTCTCTCCCTCCTTCCCACACAACCTCTTTCCACCTACCCCTCCCTCTCTTTGTAACTCTCTCTATACCTACCTCTCCCACCCTAACTATCTATATCTCCCTCCTTCCCTCTTTCTATCTCTCCCTCTATCCCTCCCACCCTACCACTCCCTATCTCCCTCCTTCCCTTTTTCTCTCCCAACCTACCACTCCCTATCTCCCTCACACACAACCTCTCTCCACCTACCCTCCCTCTCCCCCTCTAAACCTCCCACCTACCACTCCTTATATCCCTCCTTCCCTCCTTCCCTCTCTCTCTCCCTCCTCTCCTTCATACACACACAACTTCTCTCCACCTACCCCTCCCTCTATCCCTCACACCCTGCCACTCCCTATCTACCTCCTTCCCTCTCTCTCTCCCTCCTTCCCACACAACCTCTCTCCACCTACCCATCCCTCTCTCCCTAACTCTACTCCCCTCCCTCTAACCCTCCCACCCTATCTCCCTCCTTCCCTCTCTCTCTCTCCCCCCCTCTCTCCCCTCCCCAAACACCTAAACGAACTCTCCACATACGCCTTCATCTCTCCCTACCTCTCTCCACCTACCCCTCCCTTCCTCCATATCTCTCTATCTCTCTATACCTATCCATCCTACCCTACCTCTCTCTATCTCCCTTCTTCCCTCTTTTTGTCCCTCCCTCTCTCCCTCCCACCCTACCAATCCCTATCTCCCTCCTTCCCCCTCTCTCTCCCTCCCACCTTATCTCTCCCTATTTCCATTTCTCTGTCTAGATTTCTTTAATAATAATACAATATATGTTAAAATATATTAATATTAATGCAATATATAATATATAATATAATACATAAGAAATAAAGTAATATATATTAGAACATATTAATGTTAGAGTAATCATGCATTAGCTAATAATTAATTAATCTTTAATTGATTATTAGTCTAATTTATATCTTATTTTTGAGATGTTAATTTATTACTGTATGGTAATTTAAACCAATTAAATTCTTTATAGAAGGAGGTGGTTGTTATAGGTCTAACCACATTTCATACAATGCATAAAATATCTCAACAAGATATATAATCATAACATCTCCTACAAATCATCTACAACTAGCATGATGCATGCCATCAATGCAAATCAATAGCCATAACCATATTAAAAAAGAAAATGTTGAACCTTAAACACTAATAAATATTCAAAGCGAAAAAAATGCCAACAAGACTTATGCATTCCTTGATACATAGTAGAAAAATAATGTTGATAATAGACAACTCAAAGAAATGGATGTGTTGGCATTATAGTTTGCATATTTTAAGATATTGTTTCAAAAAAATCATGATGACATCAAACTCTCTTACCTTTATAATCATATTTCGATTTCAATACATTAAGGCTATGATCCTTAATTTTTTTTGGTAGTGTTTTTCATTTTTTGGCTTAAAACCTTTGTATAATTTTTTTAGTGTCATTTTTTATCCACACATTAAAATTTGACATAACTTACATTTTTAAATTCTAAACATTATTTTATGCATATTCAAAAATAAAAATGATTTTCAATAAGGTTACTCAAAATTAAGGGGGGAGAACACTCAATTTTCTATTTTTTAAGATGTGTCCACATTGAAAAATAGTTAAAGATCACATATTTATAAAAATTCACAAAAAAATATGACATAAACTAGGTAATGCTAATTAAATTTCTATTAAATGAATCTGCAAAATATTTTTAAAAAATCAATATTTTAAAAGGAGCACACCTAATACTATATTATATTTTTCTCTCACAAATAAAGACAACTTTGTGTGCTCTCTCTATTTGACCCTTTTAATCTCTACCACTTAAAACTAGCACTTGCATCGAATAGAGGTGCAATGATTACACCGATTGTATTTGATATAAAACGTATTTGAGAGGAGGTGTATAATTGAATTTATAAGAACTAATTAAGAAAATTATACATTATAAGTGTGTACTAGTTATTTATTTATAATTTATAGGTATTGATACAATAGTAGGTGGTGAGTTTTGAGATGAGTGACATCATTATAGCAATGTTTGATGTCATGTCCACTGACATTTTTGATATTGACTTTTGTTGAGTATAGAATTGGTTCTGCAATAAAAAGTAATATAGAGTTAGAGTAGAGAAAGAAGTGTAATCCATATATTTGTATGTCTTTTTATAAAGATATTTAAAAAAAATGATGGTTAATTGACCTCATCTTCATGCTCTCAATAATCATAATTTAGTTGTCCTCAACCTCAAAAAAATTAACATTATTGTTAAAATTGATATTAACAATATCTTAACAAAAATTAAGATCAAACTCTCTTTTAGCTTCGACACTTAGATTCAACCATGAGACACCATGGAGTTGAACTTGTCTGGATTGTCTCTAGGTGGGCTATTGTAGCTTACTCATTTTAAAATTCAAAATCATGTCCCATTAATGAGAGATATTATTGATTAATAGTTATGATATCTATAAGATAACCTTTATTGCTATCTTAAACATTATTAAAATGACAAAAAGACTTTTAGAAATAAAATGGTGCTTTGGTATGAGCTCCGCTGGGGTTTTGTGGTGTCTGCAGTCACTCTTGGCCCCTCTTGTGTCATATTGCATTGTTAGCGTGGGAAACTCCTCTTTTCCTGTGTGTACGACTGCATTTAGTGCAGTTTTTGTGTTTTAATATGCCTTCAATCGGCTCTAACACAACAATTCATATTGGTATTAGCGGTTCATCGACATTGCTCAATGGCTCCTCCTCCGAACAAACGACCCCGAAAATTTGTTATGAAAGTCTTTCATGAGGTAAGTGTTCTGACTCACCAGTTGTTGTGGTCTTGCCTTTACTAGATTTTGATTCTTCTTGTCAATGGCTTCAGCAACATACCCTTGTTGGGTATTTTGTTGGGAGGACTCCCCCTGAAAGTGTGCTTAAGGAGTGGGTCAGCAAGGCTTGGGTCCCTCATGGGGTTCAGCTTGACATGGTCCAAAATTTAACCAAGGGTTTCTTTTTGTTCCACTTTGCAGACGTCAATCATGTCCAGGCTATCTTAGCCCATGGTCCTTGGTATGTTTGGTCTTCTTTGTTAGTTTTCTAGGCATGGACCTGAGATTTTGTTGTTTCGAATGACACCAAGTTGCGGGTCCTGATCTGGATTGAATTTCCTGGTTTACCCTTGCCTTGTGTGCCTTTTTTGAATCATATTGCATCCTCGTTGGGGAGGGTTATTTGCATTGAGCTAGATAGGTTCTTTTAGGACTGACCCCAGAAAAGGGTTTGTTTGGAAGTGGACCTTTCCAAAGATTTTAAAGACTCCATTGATATCCAAATTAGAGTTCTCTGGCATACCGAGAAGGTTACTCATTTTAATCTACCCAACATGTGTCATAGGTGTCAGTCCACAGATCACAAGATCAAGGACTTCCCTTTGGCAGTGCCTCATACACCTTCTCCGTCATGAGATGTTGAAAAACCTCATCCGATGGATGCTTCTGTTACCAAACTTGATGAGAAATGGACTACGGTTACAAACTACAAGAATAATTCCACTACTTCTGGGTCGGCCCCCAAGGCCTCTGAAACAACGAAATTTGTTTCAAATCCTTCAGCGAAGGGGAAGGAAGCTCTTATTGGGGTTGATAATGTTCTGTCGTAGCCTAGGCCAAAAACAACGCCTCAGCCTGCTGCTGTCATGATAGTACAACCGAATGCTTCTCCTCCCATGTCAGGAGGTCAAAGGCGGTCTTGCAACCCTTCTCCACCAAGGGAAGAAGGGGAATATGTTCAAGAAAAGAAGAGATTTTCCTTTCCTTCTATCTAGATTGGGTCAGTTCTGCCAGAATTTTTGTAGAATCATTTCTCTTCTCTGAATGAAGAGGAACCGAACTCTGATGATATGGAGGAGTTTCATTCATAAATTTCCTAGCATGGAATGTTTGAGGTCTGACAGACCTCTCCAAAAAGTATTATGTAAGGGATACCTTGAGTAAGTATTATGGTATTGAAGTGCTTTATATTCAAGAAGTTAAAATTTCTAGCTTTTTGCTTGCTTTGGCTTGTCACTCTATTTGGCCAGCCAGTAAAATGTTTTGCACTGCTCATGATGTTGGGCGTGGCAGATTTGTCACCCTTTTGTCCCCGTGGTGGCACTCTTGTGTGGTCAACCACAGGTCCGATCTCACTCATCGGCTTGTCTGGATCCTTTTCAACATTGATAATCATTCCTTTAGGATTATTAATGTTTATGCCTCTAATGATGTTGTAGAACACTCTTTGCTTTGGCACTGGATTGCTGATTCATTGCCAGTTTCTACCTAGTTATGGTGTGGGGATTTCAATATGGTTGAGATGGCATATGAAAAAGATGGCACCTTGCCATTTAGATGGGCAGTTGGTGAAAGGAAGGCATGGTTTTATATGCGTAATAAATTGAGGCTCTTTGATCCCAATATTGGTCGTTGTCATTCTCATTCTCTCTGGCACACTTGGTGTAATTACAGGGCCGATTTTGATAGAATATTTAACCACCTTGATCGTGCCATGATCTCGGCTCAATATTTTTTATCTTTTGAGAGTTCTTCTCTCTGATTAATCCGTTAGTGGATGTGACTTTGTCAGACTACTTCCCCATTTCTTTTTGCAATGAATGAGAGACTCGACGGCTTCGCACGTGTAAAACTCATTTTTTTCTAAACACATCTTTACTCTACCGCAAGCCTACCCTAGCCCACATTCGCAGAGTCTGGAATTTGGAGTGCAGGCCATCTCATCATACATGATGGATTACTTGGTGGAATGATGCTATCACTCACACAACTAGATTTTGTGCATTTATGGGGGATATCTAGCTATCTTTCACTGACACTCTTATGAGGCTACCACCACTGACCTCCACTTAGCTACTAAGGCTTTGGCGGCCAACCCTTTTTCTCCATCATTGCAAGTCAGGGTGGTGGAATTAAGGCACAAAAATCAAGTTGCAAACAATTGTGCTGCCAAAGGTGCGCAAATCAAAGCCCGGTTACATTGGCTAAAAATTGGTGATCATGCCTCTAAAGAGTTTTTTTGGCTCTGCATCACAAACACTCATCCTCAGGCATTAAAAACATTAAAGATGGTGTTCAGGTGCTTTCTGAGCTTCCTGACATTCTCCAGGACTTTGTGTGTCATTATGAGCAAGTTTTCATTGCACATGAACCCATGCCTGTAGGACAAAAATCCCTCCAGGATTGCCTTGTTGTGCCAAATAGGCTTTCCTCAGCCTAGAAGAATTTTTGTGATCAATTGTTAACAATTGATGATCTCAAATAGGTTGTCCATTCCATGGTTGATGACAAAACCTCAGGGATTGATGGGTTCCCTTGTGAATTCTACAAAGCCCTTTGGGACTGTGTTGGGTAAGATCTGTATCATGTTTACTTAGAGGCTTTTCATGCTAATTCTCTAGGTAACTTAATAAACAAAGGAAATATAAATTTCATACCTAAGTCTGGTGATTCAGAGAATATTTGCAACTGGAGACCTATCACGCTTCTCAATGTCTCTTAAAAAATCATCACCAAGGCTTTGGCTTTGAAGATTTTCCATCTTTTACCTCAAATTGTGCGCTCGGAGCAAACTGGGTTTATCAAATCTAGGTTTATTCTGGATAATATTATTGTTGTTTAGGAAGGCATGGAATGGGCTAGGTGTTCAAACCAGAAAGCCATGTTTATCAAAATTGACTTTGCAAAGGCCTATGACCATATTGAATGGCCTTTTATTCATGCTATGCTGCAAGCTTTGGGTTTTGGGCTTGACTTCATTCAGACTGTTTGAATGCTCTTTGCGGATGCCTCTACTTGTGTCACCATTAATGGTCATCAATCCTCTACCTTTGGACTCTTTCGTTCCATTCGACAAGGGTGCCTGCTTGCCCCTTCTCTATATGTGCTTATTGTTGAAGGATTTGGCTACCTTTTGGCCAATGCGGTTTCCCAACAACGTGTCAAGGGCATTTATCAGCCTAACTCTCAGGCTCAGCTGGTTAATGGCCATTTTGTTGATGACTCTTTCCTCACTCTCCTAGAGGAAGAAGAAAATATTAAAGCGGCCCTAGATTGTATTAACACCTTTTGTCTTGCTTTTGGCTTTTCCATTCAGTGGCACAAAAATTTGTGCTACAAACAGTCTATCTTGCCTACTCCTCCTTGGTTTTAGTATTATGGTTGGAAGTGGATTGGGCCAAAATAATTTTTTTGGTTCCTAGGCATTCCCTTTGCTTTCCAGGCGTCCCCGCCTGAGCTATGGCAAGCTGTGATTTCTAGAGTCAAGCAGAAGCTTGCTTATTGGATTACCAAGCCCCTTTCTTTGGCATGGAAATTCCAAGTGTGCTCCAAAGTTCTGGCAGCTACCCATGTTTACTACTCCTCCTGTTGGGCCCCTTTCAAAGTTGCCTACAACAAGCTTGAAAAATTTATCCGCCATTTTCTTTGGGCCTCTTCTGAATCCCACAAAGTGTTTCATTGTGTTTCTTGGGAATTTTACTACCTTCCTAGAGATTTTGGAGGACTTGGGTTGCTCTCTACTCAATGGTAAGGGACTACTTTATGTGTTAAATGGATTATCTATGCCCTTACTAGGGACGAGGCCTTGAAAATTCTTCTTAGGCATTGTATTCAGTCAGGCATTCATGTTCAGAGACCCGCTTGGAAGGGGATTGGATTTCAAACCCTTTTGGTCATGAAGGAACCATTCCAAATTATTGGGACTTTTGTGGCCAAAAGTATTTGGTGAGCCTGGGAGGCTGTCAAGCCCTGGCTGTGTTGGGGTGGCTCTGGTTTTTGTGATGGGCTTTCACTCAACCAACAAAATATTTAGTGGTTGCCCCTTTTTGCTTGCAATGGCCAGTCATGTAAGAGTTATTGATGAACTCGAGCACCCAGGATCACCTACAAAACCAAGATAAACCTTCCACACGAGAGCAGCAAGAGATAGAATGCAGGAATATAGTGCAATAACAAAATGATGTTATATCACACACTAAATGATACAATATGCCTCAACTCTCCCTTGAATTGATTGAGTTAATATGAACTCATCTAGACTAGATAGGAGCTAGACCTGAACTAGTTAGGAGGGAGAGGTGAGTGCAGAATATATAGTAGAATATGGGCAAATAATTCCAAGAGGGGTAATAACTCCCAAATAACCAAATTAGGTGGGAGTTATGCCTACTTGGAAAATGCCAAATAGGTGGCATAACCTACTCAAAAAGAGACAGATGAGTGGTTTTGTGAGGTGGCATATAAGGCCAAAAGAGGGTGTGAAACTCAACCACCCAAGTGTGAGTGGGAGCAACACATGTAATCGATGGATTATGCCACGTGTCCTCACATGAACCACATCTCCTATAACCTAAGGTATGCTTAATAATGTGTAGGAAAAATAATATTAAAAAAACCTACACTAACACCCCCCCTTAAGCATAGCTTAGGTGGGTGAAAGGATGAAAGAATGCAAAGATGCAAATATGGGTCCCGGCTACTAGGCCATGTTAGGTACCCATGTACAAAATACTCTCTCACAAATGGAGTAAAGGAGAAAACCCAGTGGGACAAAACTCCTCCCCAAAAGAAAACAAGTTTCCCAACACAAGAAGAATCCCATGCAAGGAAGAAGTCCCCTCCAAAATAGAAAGGATAGGAAAGACCATGTAGCCTTCCCCAAAGTAGTCAACTATGCCAATGGTTGAAGCTCGAAGCTGAATGTAGAACATGGTCCACGATCGTCGAACAATGTTCCTCCCCTTAGGAAGAAACAAAACCAAAGGTGTATGAAGAATGTCTTCCCATTCCTGAAAGGAATATGAAGGAAGAATGATGAAAATGTATGAAGTCTCTAAACTCTGCTCAAGTGTCTCCATGTTGATGTCGAAAGATGTCACCATCAAATCAAGTGTTCTAGGCCACACTGTAGAAGATGAAAATCCAGAACCTAGTGGAGATGGATGTAGAACAAAATTTGAAGACAAAGATATCTCCTTTGAAGACAAAGGCACCTCCTCCAAATGTTGCTCAAAAGTATCCTCACTCATGTCAAAATGTGATGAATGATCATGTGGAGAATGAACAAAAGGATCCAAAGGTTCCTCCATAACAATTGAAGAAGAATCAACTTCATCAAAGAGAAGATGGATGTCATGAATAATGTCTCCCAAGTCTGAAATATGAGACTCTATGAACAAACCTGCAATGTCTGTCAAGTAGTCATCTGAAGTAGCTATGTCTGGAAGACAATGTGTATCTTGCTGCACTGAATCACAAGAAGCCATGAATGTAGCAATGCAAGTATCTTCAGATGCAATAGTAAATGGAGGAGAAGGAATACAAGGCTCAAGAACTGGATCACATGTGAGAATACCCAAGTTCAAGTAGCCAAAGTTCTCCTCAAAATCAAAGCTCACACTAGGAGTGTGATCAACAACCAAAGGATTAGAACCATCATCAGGTGCAAAGTCTAAAAAGGTATACAATCGAGATGCATGATCAACCACCCCAGTAGCAATTATCTCTCTGCTCTCCAAGTCTCTGATGATAACTAAATCAGGTGTGAATTCAACAGTCTTCCCTGTTCCACCATGAGTGATTTGATAGATGGAAAGAAGATTGTTTGAAAGATGAGGTACACACAAAACATCATTGAAAGTACCATCTCCAATATCAACAGATCCTTTCCCAATTACATCCATGTATGTATTATTTCCCATCATAATAGGTGGCATAGCACAAGGCTCAAAAGAAGAGAACATAGACTGTGTAGAAGCCATATGATGAGACGCTCCAGAATCTAGGAGCCATCTCCTTGATCCAAGACCTGTAGAAGCACAAAGAGCTTTACCTTTTGATTTACCTGCACCTGTAGTATGGCCCTTTTCCTTATCAAATTCTAAATTTTTGGAATTAGAAGAAGAAGCTGAATCAACCATTCGAGAAGGAAAATTGATGTTGTTCTTTGCTAAAAGATTCTTCAACTCATCAATTTGTTTTAAGTAACATTGATGTTCATCATGTCTAGATTTCTTGCAATATGCACAAGTGAGCTTCTCCTTCTTAGATGAATCCTCTTTTGAAGAGAATTTAGAGTCTACTTTAGAAGTAGATGAATATTTATCTGAATCTTTCTTTCTATCACCTTGGTTCTGTTGTTTCTTGTTTTGCTTATTAGTGCCTTGTTTTGTAGTCAAGGCTTGAGATTTGGAAGATTTAATAATGCCCATTTGAATCAATTTATCTTGCTCCCTTGTGAGATTAGTTGCAAACTCACTTAGAGAAGGCATAGTAAATCCTTTTCCTAAGGCTCTTTTCATTGCATGAAATGTAGAAACAAACACTGCATAATCAGGACCAAGTTTTGAAAGAATACTCAAAATCAATTGTGAGTCATCCTTTTTAACTCCACACTGCTCTAACTGCAATCTTATGGCATTCAATTTAGTAAAGAAATCCTGAATGGTATCAAAATTGCATGGGCTCAATCCTATGAGCTCGTTCTCCAATGAATGTGCTCTCAAATCATCCTGTTTACCAAAGAGAGTATTCAAAGTATTCCACACTTCATTTGGTGATTTTGCAGACATAATATGAAAGCGTAGATCAGGAGATACAGCCATGCATAAGGTGCCAAAAGCTTCATCACACTTATTGAACCATTTAGGCTTATCTTCATCTTCTGTAGGTTCCTTATCAATACCCATTGTTATTCTATACAATTTTAACTTCCTTAAGTGAATTTCCATTTCATTTTTCCACTCAAAGTAATTGTATGGTGTGAGTAGAGGAACCGATTTATCCATTTTAGATTGTTGTAGCAATGTGAGAGAAAAAATGCAAGAAGAACACACATAGACACCCCCCTTTTTCACTCAAAGAAGAATCCCCCCCAACAAAAAATTATTTGGCACTTTATAAATTAGTGCGTTTACAATGCTGGAGTTGTTTTCCAGAGTTTTTCAAGTGTCCAAAATGGACTCAAATACTAAAAGTATAATTAAATCTCAAATTAGAACTTCAAAATAGCACCAAAGTATAGTGCTCAAAAAAATATCAACTTTCAAAAAAATAATCACCTCGATCCGAGGTCATATCTGAAAGTTATAGCCGTTTGAAGTTTCAAAAATGAGAACTGTCCTTCAGATCTGCTGTTAAAACTGATTTTCTAAAGCATCCGGATTACTTGAGAAAAAATGGATCACACCACTGCAAATCCTGCGAAATTCTACCCCAAATCAAAAAAAAATTCTCTGAAAAAGGAGCTCTTATGACTGAATTATGGCCCTCCAAAGCTTGACTGCAAAATCAAAAATGCAATTGAAGAGGGGGTCTACTGAAATGTTCCGATTTAGTTTCTGCAAAATATGTAACCTGTATGCAGAAAATAGCAACGACCCAGATGGTTTTTTTCTTCTACGAACAAAACCCAGATGACGGATTTTCTTCAAAGTATACAAAAAATGTGGATCTAGTGTAAAACAACGCCTTTAGAAACATAAAACGACCCCAACAACCAAAAAAATGACATGAAAAGGTAGAATCAACTACTTAAGACAAGAAAAGGCATGCTGCAACCTGCAATACTGATTAAAAAACTCACAAATCTCTCAAATTTGAGAAGGGGCTTGCAGATCTGACGCTCTGATACCATGTAAGAGTTATTGATGAACTCGAGCACCCAGGATCACCTACAAAACCAAGATAAACCTTCCACACGAGAGCAGCAAGAGATAGAATGCAGGAATATAGTGCAATAACAAAATGATGTTATATCACACACTAAATGATACAATATGCCTCAACTCTCCCTTGAATTGATTGAGTTAATATGAACTCATCTAGACTAGATAGGAGCTAGACCTGAACTAGTTAGGAGGGAGAGGTGAGTGCAGAATATATAGTAGAATATGGGCAAATAATTCCAAGAGGGGTAATAACTCCCAAATAACCAAATTAGGTGGGAGTTATGCCTACTTGGAAAATGCCAAATAGGTGGCATAACCTACTCAAAAAGAGACAGATGAGTGGTTTTGTGAGGTGGCATATAAGGCCAAAAGAGGGTGTGAAACTCAACCACCCAAGTGTGAGTGGGAGCAACACATGTAATCGATGGATTATGCCACATGTCCTCACATGAACCACATCTCCTATAACCTAAGGTATGCTTAATAATGTGTAGGAAAAATAATATTAAAAAAACCTACACTAACAAGTCATTGGCTAAGTCGCCTTGGCTTAAGGTGCTCAGATTCCACAAGAAGGGTATCCAGACCCTGCAATAGTTATTTCATAGACCCACAATGCATATCATGTAGTGGGAAATTTTTTGTGCCCTATACAGGCTTCATAACCAGAACCGTGCTACTTATGATGGTCTGGTGAATGCTATTCCTGCAGAGATGCTTCATAAGGTTAGAATTCATGGGACCAAACCTTGGTGGAAAGATTGGAAGTGGTATCCAGACACCCCTTTCAAGAATTACAGGCCTCGACTTGGTTACAGGTGGCTTTCACCACACTTTCCTATGATTCAAAGTTTGAACCAGAGGTGGATTCTTCAATCTTCCACTCATGTCTAGCATAAAAAATTTACTGCCACTTGGTCTACAAGTGTTGATCCAAAACTTGCCCACTTTGCTTGTTATATTCTTTTCCAAGGCTTGCCTGTGGGTTCTCGACTTGTTCACTTGGGGGTCTAGGACCCTCATTGCCCTTTTTGTGGGCAAGCTGAGACTTTTAAGCATCTTTTCTGATTTTGTCCCAGAGCTCAACAACTTTGGACTTGGATTCATGACTTCTTTCGACACTTTAGGTTGGAGCCTTTCTCTTGGCATATGGTTCTGTTGGGATATTCACCCAGAATTCTTGCTAAATTTACCCAAATTTGGCACACTTTTAGGGTGGAAATCTTCTTCAATATCTGGAAAGACAGAAATGCCTGCATATTTGGTCATTCTCAAATGGATACTAATGTTTCTTTATATGCTAAAACTATTATTTGTTCTATCGTTCTCTTACAGATTCAAGTGCAAGCTAACAAAGTTGCACTTGAGGTTGCTCACTTGCAAGTGCTATTGGATTATTGGGGCAATGCCTCATGTATTGTTGCTTGGGTACCCGCTTTGCCCACCTCTTCCCATGACCGGTCACCTTCTCGGGGCTGACAACAAAGTGGTTCTGCGCATCCCCACTCTCAACCTCCTCTTCAGTGGGATTCTCACCCTCCTCGGGGTGATCCCACAAAGCTCGTTTACAATTTCTGAGAGGAACTGATTTTTGCTGAAATCACATATTTTTAGAAAATATAATGATTTAAGCCTTTAAAAATTCCATTTTAAGGATCCCAATTGAATATGGTTTGACCAAACCACCTTAGATCAAACCCCCTTGGATAGACACTCCCTAGTTTTAAACCAAACCTATAAATGAGTCTCCTTTACACCTATCAAAATGCTGATAAAAAATCACTTTTGATTTACCTTTTGGGGGATCAAATGAATTCATTTAAAATTTATTTGAAATTATTATGGTAGTCCTCGAAATGAGCTATCCCATGAATATAATTTTAATATGTTTTAGTTTTATTATGTATGTGTTTTTGTAGTTTTATTAAACATAGGTTTTTCACCGAAAATCAAGCTCTCTGTTTTTCACATGTGGAAAAATAGAAAATTATCAAAATAAATTTTAAAAAAATATGTTTGTGTTGGGTATTGATGTCCTTGATCCATTAAAAAAAATAAAATTGAATTTCGATAAATATAGAAAAAGTTATGTTGTATACAGTCCGCCTATGTCTGAATTTCAATTGGTTTGACTTCGAAACTCTATTAAGGAAAAAATATTCAATAAAAAACTATGAGACCAAATTAAAGTGCTAGATATCATAGTTACAAATCTAAATTCGAAAAAATTAGAATTTTATCATTCATACATAAAAATTTATGTTGTATATGGTGAGCGTCACTTTTTAAAAATGTTGTTTTCATAAAAATCCCAGTTTTTGTGGGAGATGGAAAAAGAAGAGCAATCTTATTCCAAAAATTTGGAAAAAAATATTTTTAGAATCAAAAGACAAAACGTGATGAGACTCTAGTTTGCATCATCTTCAAATTCCTCATGGTTTAGCAGCTATAGGTGCCCGAATGTGAAGATTTAGTTTAAAATAATAATTTCAATGTCCAGTTTGGCCAAAAATTGTAAACCACTATTGTGGGATCACCCCTCGGCAAATTTGCTCTCCTCCACCGCAGGCTAGCCAGGGGTGGCCTTCTGGTCGTGCTTCAGGGAGTGGTGGTGGCGGTTTTGGGTGGCCCTCTGATGACCCTCCCGATTCTGGCTCTGGTTGGCTAGACACTGGTAAAAGTTTCTCGCATCTAGCCTTGCAATCTCGCCCCAATGCGAGGAAAAAGATGCTAACGATGGTTGGGGTTCTCCTCCTGACATCACTCCAGACCCCACTGATGTATGGGGGAAGAGCATGGATGACAGAGACTCTCCTAGCTCTGCTAGCACTGTTTTGGCCACTTAATGGCCCTTTTTTTTATATGTTTTGTAATCATGGACTTTCGGGCTCAGCCCATGTGACTGGTTAATTGTTTGGTTTTTTTGGGTGTTGCCCATATGGCTCTTGGGGTGTGCCTTCTTACCACCCATCCTTTTTTTGTGAATATGTAACTTTATCTTTATTTTAATATAGATAGTTGCCTATTCATCCAAAAAAAATGACACAAAGACAAAAAACTACATATAACTAGATTTTTTTATAAATAAATAAAATTATGTACCATTCCAAATGCCCATATTTACCATTTCCATAGTTCATGTCTTTTTGAAATAAAGTCAGCCAAATTTGCAACACTAACAAAGGTTACCTGAAACCTAGCAACATTATTCCATAACAATAGAGAAATTTGGTGACCTCAATGTACAAGCCAAGAAGAATTTGTGGCAAATTTGATTGTAACTTCAAGTAACAAGGAATGCATATTTATATAGTTTAGTGGAATAAAATATACTTAGACAAATTTAGATTTTTAGCTTAATGAAATTAAGGATTATTTGTTAAGGATAAAGTAGTTTTTCATAAGATAAGACATGATAAAATTTTGGTTAATTTTTATAATTATCCAACACAATAAAACTTATTAAGTAGAATTTTTATCTCCAATTTTTATTATCTAATATTTATATTTCAAAAATTAAAACAATTAACACTAAGTGCTAAATAGTGAAATGAAATAAACTTAGACAAATTTAAATTTTTCCAATTTTTTTTAATGGATATGAGTATCATTATCCAACACATTGAAACATATTAATTACAATTTTTATCTCCAATTTTTATTATCTAATATTTTTATCTCAAAAATTGAAACAATTAATAATAAGTTTTAAATAGCGGAATAAAATTAACTTAGACAAATCTAGATTTTCCCTTAAGGAAGTTATGGATTATCTTGTTAAGGATATAATAGTTTTTAAATAAGATTAGATATGATAATATTTTAGTTAATTATTGTCATTGTGTAACAATTGAAACACACACACACACATATAGACTACAAGAATCAGGTAGAATCCCCTATAAACTACAATGCACTTGGTAAAAAAAAATCACGTGACCGACAACGCTAGCATGACACGCCCTCCTATACCATGAGGATGGGGGGAGATTAGACCTCAAGGCCTCTTGCCTATAACAAGATGCTTTAGCCAATCGAGTTAGGCCCCCTACCCCAATAATTGAAACATATTAATTGCAATGTTTATCTTCATTGTTTTTGATATTTTAATTTCAAAAATCAAAACAATTAATATAAGTGCTAAATAATGATAAGTAATTGTTTTATTTTTATTTGAAAAAATATTATTGAATATATTAATGAATTGAGAAAAATATTGAGTACATTTCCTAAGATTTTTCCGATGAATGAAAGTTGTCTAAGTCTTACAATTTATCTTTATTACTACATAGTTTATATAAAAAAAATCAACTACCAATTTTTTTTCAATTGAACATAATTCAAGTGGACAATGCCTATATTAAATAGCCTATAGAATAAAAACTACTATTTTAAAAATTAAATTTCAAACACTACTAATATTATTTTGACACATCTTAAAATTTTAAACATGAAAATCTTTATTTACTCATCTAAAATGATTTTTTATTAATTTAAAAAAAAACCCTTTACTTTTTTTTACTCCATTTTTATATACATACCTAAATATTTAAATAAGAACAATATAAACTTTATTTTTATTTTACTATTTCATTGAAAATATGTCTCCAAAAAATTCCGGCTTGCTATTCCTTAATCCTTGCAAGAGCGTTTAAACATGTGAACTAAAACATTTAATCTATGGAACTACAACTTCAATTATGTTTTGAGAAATACAACTCTAAAATTGGAGTAATGTCTTTTGTCTTGATTAGTTGTATACAACACATTGTTTGTATCGCTATTGATTTTATGGGCTGTCTTTTTCTCAACTACTATCTTTACTAGGTACTAAGTAAACATAGTACCCCCCATGTCCCTTTTTCTATCACCCACTTTATTGTCGATGGACCCAATCATTGCTTGTAATGATTCGTCTAATATTGTTGTAATGATTAATTTACTATTGTTTCGATATGATCAAGTGGTAGGCAGTTGTTTAAGATTCTCTCCTAAACAAGTGGTAGAGAGTTGTCTGAATTGTTTATGCAGGTGACAGATTGCACCTTTGACCGTATTTATTAATTAATTGAAAATAAAAAATACATTCACTTTTTATTTTCAACTAATTAATAAATACGATCAAAGGTACAAATTGTCACATGCATAGACATTGCCTCGATTAAACATCAACTGGTCAAATTGTCCCCCACGTTCTAAATTTATTCGAGGCAGCATCGAGGAAGGACCATTGGAAATTTAGAACGACGGCTAACCGTTCGAAAGTGACCCCATGACTTTTTTTGGCTTTTGATTTTTTGTGAATTAACGTTGACAACCCATCCAATTCATCGCTAGAACTTATCACATGAAGGAGTACTCAGCCTAATTGTTGTTATATTGCCTATCTGGGTTGCAGAGCACGGTGCTGTCTCAGTTACAACAAGTACAAGATGAGGTGCAGCTCATACTTTTCTATTCTTCTTTTCTTCTTTCTAATGAAGTTTTCATCTGTGATATCGGATTACAGAGGGCATAAATGCAATAATGATTCAACTTACACCGACGGCAGTACATACTCTACTAATCTGAATCGAGTTCTGACTGATCTGTTTACAAATACACATCAAAGTTCAGGGTTTAACAGTTCTTCCTTTGGTCAAACGCCCAACAAGGTCTATGGCCTTCTGCAGTGTTTTGGGAACTTATCAGCAGACAAATGCTCAGACTGTGCACAACAAGCAAATAGCTTTCTTATGGAAGTTTGCGCCAACGACATAGGTGGCCTGGTATTGATGGATGATTGCTTTCTGCGCTATGACAACTCTAATTTCATTTCAACACTAGATACCAGCTTATATGTTCAGCTGTGGAACCCCAATAATATCTCAGGCAACATGAATGATTTCCAGGCCACAACCTCCAGTCTTCTCTCCAACCTGTCTAATCTAGCTTACAACCCTGCAAATAGGCGATTCGCTATAGGATCGGCCAATTACTCCTCATCCCAAACTGTCTACGGCCTCGTTCAATGTTGGAGAGATTTATCCATCGAGGATTGCAAACCATGCTTGTTTACAGCACGGAACGCTTTAAAGCAGTGTTGTTCTGGAAACCCAGGAGGTCGGGCTCTGTTAGGAAGCTGTGTGGTCAGATATGAATCATACTCATTTTTCGACACTACAGAAGTATCTTCACCAAAAGCTTCGCCACCGACTTCAACAACTTCCGCACCTCCCACACAAGGCCAGACTCCAACAGCTTCTGCACCTCCCACACAAGGCCAGATCCAATCAAAGAGTAAGCACAGTCACTTCCTTTAATGTTTGTTGGATTATATCTTGGATATGTTTATATTGAAAAGAGTCTAAACTGCAGAGAAACACTCAAAAGTACCCATTATTCTGGGAGTTGTGGGAGGCTTGATTCTGCTGTCAGTCATTTGTCTAATTGCAATGAGAAAAAGAGTGAGATCTGTCATTTTTCGGAAGCCAGTTACTCTAGTTAACCACAATGAAGGTGCTGCTTCCAATTTTCGATCTTTATATTTAATTTACTTCTCTGTTTGTTTTAGTTTAACAATAAATTTTCTAAGCTTTTCCAGTTTTCAATCATCTACAGAAAGGCGCGGATATTCCTCCGAATCGGGGTTACTCATACACGAGCATCAACATTTCATCATGAGCTTAGAGGCATTGGCAGAAGCCACACAAAATTTTCATGAAAATAACAAGCTTGGAGAGGGAGGGTTTGGACCAGTATATAGGGTAGGTCTACATTGTATCCTTGAACTGAATTAACGCTCTAGGCATAGATCAATTAGGCCATTTTGGGTAAATTTTTTAAGGGGTTTGTGGACCTCTTATTCTGCTTTGTTCTTTCAGGGAACAACTAGAGACGGCAAGGAAATAGCAGTTAAAAAGTCGTCTGCAAGATCTACCCAAGGTAAAAAAGAATTTATGAATGAAGTGAAGCTAATATCCAATGTTCAGCACCGAAATCTTGTGAAGCTGTTGGGATGTTGCACGGATGGAGATGAAAGGTTGCTTGTTTATGAATATTTTCCCAATAAGAGCTTGGACACTTTTCTCTTTCGTAAGTTAGATATATCTTTCGTTATTCATTATATTTAATATTGCAGAGTTGTCTTGAAGAGTAATTGATAGAATTGGAATTACAGATCCAGAAAAGCGTAGACAGTTAAATTGGCAACAGCGTTATAACATCATCACTGGAATTGCTCGAGGTCTTCTCTATCTTCATGAAGATTCACAGTTGAAAATCATTCACAGAGATATTAAAGCAAACAATATTTTGCTGGATGACAAATTTATTGCTAAAATAGCTGACTTTGGTTTAGCCAGACTCTTCCCCGAAGATGAAACACAAATCCAAACGAGAGTTGCAGGCACATAGTAAGAACCCTGTGTGTTTCTGGTTTCAGATTGATAATGGTTGATTTTTTTATTTTACTGAGTGGGCTTCTGTTGATGTGATGCAGCGGTTACATGGCTCCAGAGTATGCAATGCGAGGACGGCTGTCAGTTAAAGCCGACGTTTATAGCTTTGGCGTGCTACTGCTTGAGATTGTGAGCGGGAGAAAAAACACAGATCGCAATCTTCCCCACGAAATGCAAAATCTGCTGGAATGGGTAACAAATCGAATTAACTACTATACGTTTGCATTCAATAATGGTTTTCAATGCCGAACACCAAACTTAAAACGGACTGATGATGTGTTATTTGTGATGCCGGATGCAGGCATGGAGACTGTACATAGGAGGAAATGTGATAACTATGGTTGAGTCAACAGTAAGAGATAGTTGCTCAGAGGAGCTCGTGGTACGATGCATTCATGTTGCGCTCTTGTGTGTACAAGCTGATGCGACAGTTCGTCCAACTATGTCGAATGTTATTCTGATGATATCGAGCAGTTCGGTGACATTGCCAATTCCAACAAAACCAGCGTTTTTGAGTGCCTCAGATTCAAGGGAAGGGGTAGGGTTAGAAAAGTTTGGAAAGGACACACCCACAACTACATCGTCGCAGACGTCTGGAACAACCGCTTCATCTGCGTCGGGCGTTCCCTCTGTAAATGAGACCTCAGTTACTGACGTGGGAGCAAGATAAGGCCGGTATTGACATTTGGATTATCCCGATTGTTGATTTATGCCTATCATGTGCGTAGAAGCGGCAGGGTGTGGAGGGGATGGGGGCGGTCGGATTCTTTTTTCTTTCTTTAGAGTAAAAGAGGTCCAACAACGTAGAGATGTGATTAGTCAAATATTGAATCGTATCACGCAAGAAACGTGACTAGATATTTTTTAATTGTGAGTAAAGTTGAGTCCTGTTCATATCATCTATAGCTCAAATGAAATAGTTTGAAATTTGATTTGTAGTGTATTATGAAAGCATTCTGACCTATCCATTATGTGATCTAGAAAGGACCATATATTAGAGGTTTGCAGTTGCTTGAAGTTACGAGTCTCTCTTTTCACATTTATATCCAAACTTTGTCATCAATATGGAATTTCATGTTACATTTAGCATTGATAATGGTAACATTTATATTTTGATTAAGATTCTTAGACTCATTTTTTAACTTGAAGATGATTTTTTATAAATTTATGAATGAATTTATTAACCTCTTCTATCTTGATATCTCTTTTTTTTCAAAATATTCTTTCTTTTGACTATTCTAAACGAACATCAAAAGGGCTAGATTGCAAGTATCCAAAATATGCATCAAAGATAGTGAATGACTTTGTTATAAGAGTGTTTTATGCATGGCAATATGTTTTAAACCTTTATTATAATATTGATTGTAAACATGAAGTAATTCTAATAACATTCTATTCACTATCATTTGTGTCCATTCATTTGGGGATGGAAAGTAATAGACTACTTCAACTTGCTATCCATTCTAATTCATAAAGTGCACAAAAACTTACATAGAAATTTTGTATCTCAATCTCAAAACAATACTTTTTGGAAGTCCGAACTGAGTCCACACATGTTCAACAATATTTTAATTGCATACCTCATGATTAATGTGTTTTTGCAAGCCATAAGTAATGCACATCTTCAAGAAGCAAATGATAATAATAATAATAAGATATAATTGTTATCATGTTTGTCTTTGGAAAATAATCACCTACAAAATCCATGGAGATACTTTCCCATGGGCTTTAAGGCATTGGAAATGGTTGGTTTATCCCCAACTTCTTATTTTTGAGCTTGCTAGCACTACATAATTAATAACCTCTTATGAACTTAGATATAGCTACTCACAAATAAAGAAAATATATGCATTTTGGAAGGTTTTTATATACTTTAGTTACTCCAAAGTGCCAAATAATTTGTGAGGCATGTGTCTCTCTTATGAGCTTCAATACCTTCTTTCTTTAGGCAAACAAAGTTTCCCCACTTTGTAAAGAAGCTTATCTCAAACACGTGAGATTACCTTGATTTGTTGATTTACAAGTATACCTCACTAAAATATTCATCTTGAAAGTAATTATTAGCAATTATCTCCAACATAGCAAGAGTGCTTAGTATGGAGAGAAGAGGTGGTCTAAAGAGGATATTTGCCACATTTTTGGTTACCTCAGACTTGTACTTCATAATGAGATGGAATTGTTGCAAGAATAACATCCTCTTATAATGGTGTATTTAGTACAACTTGGTTTTATATTGAAAATATTATAATTAGTTGATGATCCACTCGCTATTTCTTTGCTTATATTGGTTAATGCTTCCACTTGTTTTCCATTGAAACTAACATGTAAAGCTTCTTTTAAATGTGTTACAATTCACAATATCCCCCATAAACATTTTAAAATTTTAATAAATAGGCCCACCTCCTTTCGACGACATTGACCCGTGTCATAATCACTTGCATTAGTTTCAACTTTAATTAATTATGTATCATTTATAATTTTTACACCAAGTTAGTTGTTTCACCTTCCTATTTCATCCAACTATTTATCCATATCATATTTGTTATTTTTTTGTTGGTGTAAATATTGACAATTTCCATCTAGTTAGCTTATAGCCTACCTACGAGTGTCCTATTCACACTATTTAAGTATCCACTTTGAGAATTTTATCTTTTTGTCTCACTTCAAGTGGTTGAGACACAAGTACTCACCTATTGAGACACCTATTTCATGCACACTTTACACATGATCACGCATTTGTCATTTGAGCATACAAGTGTTGCACCTTTGGAAGGGTAACCAAAGTTTCACTCTTACCTTCTCACCTCTTCATCCTTGCCTATGTATGCGAGGCTCTCATTGTATATCTACACACTCTCTTTTATATTATGGAAATTCTATTGTGCTCATTTCATTTCACTAATGGAAGGTTCGTTCAAGTGATTTGAGATATTGGCATTCTCCAACATGGTATTAGATCCACGATTGCACATTCCTTCCCACATTAAAGTGACTCTAACACTTAGACATATTATTGGAGTGTCATAGATCCAAACAAACACCACCTTTGAGTCTAAGAGGCCCCCAAGAAATGAAGAAATACCCCTCATTTGGTAAAAAAATGATAACCTCATCTTTTTGCAAAAAAAATTCCCCTATACCTTCTATTATATAGCCATCATACATTGTACAAAAAAATTGTACATGTACAAAATATTTTTGTGTGAGGTGAATTTTATTTTGTAAAATCATAGTTTTGGAGGTTCTAGGGAAAAAAATTTGGTTCATGGCTATTTCTCATGTTTGTAGGGATAATATTTTTAGGGATTGTTGAATTTGTACTCACACAAAGGTTTGTGTTGGTGTGTCTACCCCATCTCAACCTCTCCACAATTTCTTGATATTGTAAAGTTTTTGAGATTGCATGTCAAGGTTTTTCCCTCTATCTTTTGATTCTTACCAGACATTCACGTTGGCAAGTGGTGAGCAAAGGAGGGAACAATTAGTGCGGGATCACGATGGGCCAAACAAGGCCCTTAAGTGGTAATGAAAATATAAAAAAATAGTCTTAAGAAACTTCACATAAGAATTTGAATAGGTTATTAACATAATTTTAAAAATATGTAGGAATAGAATTTGTAGAAAATTGAATGTAGTTTGTAGACTGTTAGGCCTTTTTTGAAAAAAGGTAATTTGATTGGGTGAAAATTTAAACTTTCAATGCAATAATACTTTAAATTTTAGAAAAAAATAAAAAGAAAGTGTTTGTCTAGCCACCCTAAGTATGAGCAAAATTAATTTTTTTTTTTAATCTTTCAATATAAGTAGAAGGCACATGTCCGGACATGACACATATTTTTTTGTAAGTAATAATTAGTTATGAATTTTGTAGTAGGAATTTGTTTTAATATTAAAAACCATTTGTTCGGCCAGCCTAACTTGGTCAAAAATTTATGAAATTCATTTTTAAAAAAACTATAGTTTGTAAAGCATAGTGTGTGATGCATCTTTTAGATTCAAATTTTTTATAACCATTTAATAGTTATAAATGTTTTTCAATCAACCTATCAATTAGGAATTTACACATAGTGCATGTAGAAAATCAATAATAATTATTTATTAACTTCAAAATAAAGCATATCTTATATTGGTAGAATGCTAACAATTTGTTGAATAAACCCTTTTTGTTTCATCAAATTCGGATTAAAAAATTCATCAACATGAAGGGTAAAGTTTGAAAAACCATTGCAACCCCTATAAACATGTTGGGGATGTTGAATTTTTAGGTTGGACACCACCAAGCCAAATCCCAAAGCAATCCCAAAGAAAAACAGATATTCATTATTATCCGATAGAAATGGATATTGATTTTCTAAAGTAAAGAACAAATATCTATTTCTTTAACTTAAGAAATTGATATCCATTTCTTTTAATTATAAATATTAATATATATGTATATATAAATATCACTATAGATTAAAATATAACATGTTATAATATTAATATTAAAATAAATATTAAATATATATTTAAAATATTAATATATATATATATATATATATATACATATTATATGATAAATTAATATATACTAGGAAATATTAATATTAATATAATATACATTATATTTAATAAATATAATATTATATAATAATATAATATTATAAAAAACTATTTGATGGATTGTTGCAAGGGAGTTCTAAATATCATATATTTATTATAATAAAACTACAAGGAGATGAGAGCAATGTATACATCTCTCTCTCTCCCTCCCTCTCTCACCTTTCCTTTGTACTTTTGTCTATCTCTACTCACCCTCTCCCTCTCTACCTACATTTATCTCAATCCGTCTCACCCTACCTCTCCCTCCCTCCCACCTTCCCCCCTCTCTCTACCCCTCTTGGACCCTTCCCCCTCTACATCTCTCTATATCCCCTCCCTACCTTCATCCCTCTCTACCTCTCTCTATATCCCCTCTCCCTCCATACCTCCAACTATACATCTCTCTCCACTTACCCCTCCCTTTATCCCTTGCTCCCTCGCTCCCTCTCTCTTCCTCCCTTTATCCCTCACACCCCACCTCTCCATATCTCTACCTACCCCTCTCTCTCTACCTTTCCCTCTCCCTCTCTTTCTCACACACACACTAGGTCTCTCTCTATGTACCTCTCCCACCGTACCTCTCTCTCTCTCTACGTAATGACTTACAAAATGGAAAAAGAAATAAAGAATCTAAGAAGAAAAAATACTAAACATGATTGTCCAAAAAATTAGAAAGGACCCCCTAGTGGGTCTTTTAACCATGGAGGTGTTCATTATGCAAATCAATGTTTAAACAAAGGCCAAGGGAACTAGTTCTAAAAAAGACATTTTCGTCTCAACAAACAACATTCCAATTGAGGATCCATGCAACTATGCATAATTGTTAAGTAGAATATCAATTTACACCAATTGGGACTACCATTATTTATTTGGAACACCAATTTATATTCTTATAGACACGAGTTATACTAGAAGATTTATAACACTTAGTTTACTAAAAATACTTCATAAGTGGGCTAACTATATGGCTAACCCCTTCTTAGTTGAATATCCAAACTAGTCAATAGCTCAAGTAGAGTAGTGTAGACACTTAAAAAATGACTAACATATTTCCATCTTTCCATTTTATCATTGTCTCATCAGTTCTTCTACTTATATTAATATTGTCATTTTTAATTATTTAATTAAGCTAATATTTTCATCTTCTACTTATATTTTATCTTTTCATCTATAATAGTTAAATAATTTTTAATTATCTCAATGTTTCCTTATATCTAGATTAATTAACTAATTATTTAATTAATTTATCATTTTCCCTCCAACATTAATTTTGGTCCATTAGAATTAAATAATTTTTTAAATTATTTAATTAGCTAATACTTCCTCTCATGATTAAATAAATTAAAATAATTTATTTAACTATATCTTTCCCTCCAAAATAAATAAATAAATAAAATTATTATTTTATTTATTTTTTCAACTATGCTTATGAATTAAATAAATTTATTTAAATATTTCAACTATTACACCTCATCAATCCAATCCACTTACTAATTTTAGATCCTACCCTTTCTCAAATTTTCTAATCTATTGATTCTTCTAATTAATCTCCACTGTTGATCAAATATCAAATGAAACATATAAAACCCTTCATCCACACATTATCCCTTGGAGCACTAGAGCACAAGCTAGCTATCATTATCATTATCAAGAAAACTCATATCAGTATATTTTATCTAGCTCTCATGTCTAAATGTTATCTCTGAGCATATATTATTATCATTGCAAGATTCATGCTATCATACTATCATTGTGCTATCATGGTTATGCTATTTTGAAGAGAAACCTACATATCAAGCATTCAAGCAAATATCAAAGAAACAATGGAGTGAATAAATATTTTTTCTATGGTATAATTATTCATTATTTGATTTGTGCATGGATCTTAAGCTTTATTAAGTGATTGTTGAGTGTGAATTTGGTACTTTCATTGTATTATTCCTATTTTACATTATTCACATTTTCATCATCCATATTTTGGCACACCAGGTGGGGCTCACATCCATAATTATTTAATAATATTATTTTGCAAGAAATTTGGTTTTTTGAAGGTTACAAGTTGAGATTAGCACATTTGATTCATTTTGTGGCACATCTGAGCTGACCATAGGCATTTTTTAGTTGACCTAGAGTGCATATGAGTTGACTTGCAATGCATTTGAGTTGGAATAAGGTGCATTTGATATATATTATGTAACATTTGACTTCCAAATAGATGCTTACAATCAAGTCACATATTTACACATTTGATTCATCCTGACATGCATTTGATTAATATTGATACGCATTTGATTAATCTTGATGTGCATTTGATTAATCCCAACATGTATTTGATTAATCTTGATACACATTTGATTAATCCTAATGCATACTTGATTAATCCTAACAAGCATTTAATTCATCTTGATGCACATTTTATTCATCCTGGCATGCATTTGATTCATCTTGATGTGCATTTGATTCATTCTATTGTGAATTTGATCCGATTTGTTGTGCACATTTGATGTATAAAACTATACATTTGATCAATAGATAATGAAAAATTAAGAATTGATTTTGATTGATAACAAATCTATAGATATCTAAGTTTCTTGAATTTCTAACATCTCTAACATATCTGATCTGCATCTAACCTCTAATCTAAGTTATTATTATTTTATAGGATTTTTTTATCTTTGTTTGCAGGGATTGGATTTTTTGAAATTCAAAGGGTTGAAAAGCTATTTTAGAGATATTCACATTGGATCAAGTATTACTTTCAAATTTAGCATTAGAAAATGGGTACCTTCATTCAAATCAACCTTTCAATTTTGAATTTTAAAGTGCTCATAGTCTCTTTATTCATCTTTGTTATCTACTTTTCTTTAGAAAATCTTGTTTGACGTGTCTTTTCACATTTGAAATCAGGTTTAAAATCAATCTTTTACATTTGGATTTGGAATCTAAAACAAACCAACTTATCTTTTAATCCTCAAGATCTATTTATGCATTTTCTCCTCTTGTGTCTTGAGGATTAGAAATAAGTGATCTTATTTTCTTTTTAGGGGGCCTTCTTATGGATTTTATCACCCTAAGGGATGATCCCAACTCTCGGGTTCCAATAGAGTATAAAGAGCAAGGGCTAAGTCAAAAGACATGGCTCTTGGAAGTGGAATCTTAGCAATATGGGATAATCCTTTAAGAATTTTATACCTTAGAGAAGTGAAGGTAAAGAGTGGGTTGCCCTCTCCTCCCAATTGTTTGGAATTATTCCCTT
Organism: Sequoiadendron giganteum; assembly: GCA_007115665.2. Taxonomy (NCBI): domain Eukaryota; kingdom Viridiplantae; phylum Streptophyta; class Pinopsida; order Cupressales; family Cupressaceae; genus Sequoiadendron; species Sequoiadendron giganteum. The sequence goes on along the minus strand of CM021105.1, from coordinate 517,065,676 downwards.
TCATCTACAAATTAGGCCTCGTATACCCTTGTGCTATATAGAGGATACCTCTAGAGTTGAACTTGTGAAGCCTATTTGAAACTTATTGGCCATATTTTCTTATGGTTTCTTATCCCTACAAGGATTGATAAACCCACTTGATTAAGGCTTGTTCAATTGTTTGGCATGTTTGAATTTATTAAAACACCTTACCCATTTAAAACCAAAAGGGGATATATCATCCAAATTGATCCATAAGAATTATCTTTTGCATTATTTATTTGGGTGTTTTCATCTTTAAATAAATCACAAAAAGGGGCGGTGGCCTGGCTCAATTGGCTAAAACATCCTATTGTAGGCAAGAGGTCACGAGGTCTAGTTTCCCCCTCATCCACATGGTACTAGAGGGTGTGTTGCACCAACATCACTGATCACATGAATTTTTTATTAGGCACACTACAATTTATATAGGGCTACCCAATTCTTGAAGTCTAAAATAAATAAATAAATAAATCACAAAAAACCTCAAAAATAATGTGGCAACAAAAAAAAGTATCCCTTTACTTTTCCTTGCTTGTTTGGGCCCTCGTTAAATTAAGCATAATGATTGCCTTGATTTAGTGTTGTAATGTGTTTGACACATTCACATTAGGTCTTGGGCCCTTGCAAGATAAATAAACTTAATTGTACCTTATTTTAGGTGTTGTAAAGTGTTGTAACACACTTTCAAACTTTTCTAGGGTTTTCATTATTAACTGGATTATTTGGCCTTATTTTGCATCCACAAGCCTTAACTAATGCATCTTTTTAAGGATAATCCCGACATAAATCAACATCTAATCATAATTCAAGTGTTTTTAGGTTGTGTGGCCTAGATTTGGTGATAGGGACTCATACACCACCTTGGGTATATGGGTCCCACCTAGGTTTTTGGATACCGATTTGGATTTCACATTATTCTAAGCATTTTTTAAAATGGTCCCATAATTAATGCCTAATGGGACTCATACACCACTTTTGGCATATGAGTCCCGTGTGGCCCAAAATTAAATTTAATTCAAATTCTTGGCAAGATTTTATCCTCCTAGATCTGATGTTAGCTTGTAGTATTGTAATTTCAAGAAATTTTGCGTTAAAAAGTATAAATACAAGGTTCTTTCACTCTTTTTTATCGTAACACTCTAAGACTTTCATAGCAAGTTTATGTTCACAAGAGTTTACTGTTGTCAATTAAGGTTTGCACCCTTGCTAAGCTTTTAACTGTAGCAACCTATTGACACATGGGAACACTTCAAGTTTGTGGGTGACTAGGAAATGAAGTGGACCTCCAGATTATGGGCTAGTTCCCTTTGAATTTTCTTGTAAATTGATTTTTAATAATAGGTGAAAAGGGATAGAAGGACTAATGCAAAAACTAAAAATAAATAAATAAATGGAACAATGGTGATACACTTGCTAAATATTCTTCTAGATTTGCAACACAACCTATTTTGAATACATAGTATAGTCAATAATTGAGATCATAACCTATACAACTTCCACATTGCATATGACTTTGCATTAGTAATTCATAAACTAGGTTCAGTTTTTTGAAGGTAATTATTCAAAAGGAAGGAACCAACACAACTAAAAAACTTTCACCTTTAGTGGTTAAACTCAAGTTTTGACCTGCAAAATTCCCACAACTCCTGCACAATAAGGTGCAAATGGAAGCACATAAATCAAAGGGCAAGAAAGATTCACCACAAGACCTTATGCAATATCTTGATACACACAGAAAAATAGTAGTAAAAGAAGATAAAATGACTCCTTTATTGACAAAGGTACTCTCCAAATGGCTATATATAAATCTGAACAATGAGCTACAAGGCTGCATTCTTTTTGCAGAAAAACTCAAAAAAATTTACAATATGCATTCAGTCTAAGGCCAAGAACTAACTCCAACCAAGAAAGAAGAGAGTGACTTATAGAAATGTCTTCCAAAATTCGAAATTGATTTTTGGCTCCAAAATATCATGAGTTGTCAAATCTCTCCTCCAAACAAGGAATGCAATGCCAACCAACTCCAACAAGAGTTTTTTTTTCAATCTTCACCAACCTGGTGAGCCATATGCAAAAAGAAACCCCTCCAAAATAGGTTCAAAACTGAATGATAACTCCATAATTGTGCCTCATTTTGCTCCTTGACTCAAGTTAAGTCAAAAGGAACTCAAAACTGAAGGAGATTCCCTGATTCAAGGCCTCAAAATCCCTATCATTTCTCCACATGTTGGCACAAATCTCTCCACTAACTCCATGATTTGAGCAAGGCTCCACTTGACTAGGTCTTTGAAAAATACATCAAATGACTTCAACTTGCATTAATAACATTTATTTTAAAAAGTGATTTATAATTTATCACTTTTAAAAATAAAGTTTTACAATTTGAAAAATGCAAGAAGGAAGACACCTAGCAAGGTCAAATCTATCAAAAGGCACTAATTTTGCATTTAAATAATATCATTTATTAAAAATGATTAATAAATCACTTTTAATAAAGATTTACAATTTGACTTAAAATGCAAAATTAAAGTAAGACTCTAAGCTTATATTTGAAGATTATTCAAAAATAAAAATAAAAGCTTCAGAGTGATGGCTTTAATAGGATGAATAAAGCTTTAAAATAAAAGAAAGGCAAAAGTTTCATCGAACTTTTAAGGTTTGAAAAACCTAAAAAGAAACACAAAACTTTATCATGTTAATTTTTTACTGAAGCTTCTCTAGGAAGAGAGTGTCTCCATCATGCACAAACCTTAGCTGACCTCTGTGAAGGAAACCTGCGCCTCTGTATGCCATCTTTTGTATTCGATTCTCACCTTGGCCACCATTAATGAACTCTCTTGGGCGAACATTTGAGTTGCAAAAACTCTCTGTATCCTGGATGCCATTATGAAGTCTTTGTTGAAGAGGAAGAGTGTTGCCATGAGGAAGAAACCCTAGGTCGAAAATGAAACTTGTAAATCTTTTCCTACTAGAGACGCCATTCTCTGCAGATTTTCTGAAGCTTGAGAAAAGGTAAGTCTGATTCTTTGCGAATTTGGAGATTTCTTGCATTTGTTTTAAAAGCTAATGAAGCTTTTAAAAGCCATGACCCCCATATTTCTGATGTTTGCTTTTATTTTTTTCTGTGCTATCTTCATCATCTAGCTGCCATGGGTTCTCCTGGTCAATTTTTTAGCCTTGAGGGCGCCATTATCTATGTCGATTTTCTGAAGAGTTGAAGTTGTCAAAATGAAAGAAACACATGGTAAGTTCGCAGATCTAGAATTTTTCTTCCTTTCAAAGCTATTATGAGCTCTCTGGCCATGACCTCCATATATTCTCTGATCTTTATAATGATCTTATCCTGTGCTAGCTACCATGATGTAATTTCTGATATCTTTTGATTCTTCTATGACTTTGAAGAAAATATCTGAAAGTTCATTCTTTTCTATTCTGGTTTCTTGATTTCGGTATCATGAATAAACCCTCTTGGGCGAGCTTTTGAGCTAGAAATCTCTATCTTCAATGCTATTCTCTTGAAAATTCTCTTGTGGAAAAACGTGGTAAGCGCTATTTTGTTTAAAATCTGGCTTTTCACTTTGTATCTGAAACTCTTTGGGAGCATCCTAGTCATGGCATCATTCTTCTATGGCTGTCATCATAAATATGTGTATTTCTATAAAAAAATTAAAAAAAAACCCCTGTGAACCATGGTTGGGGCTAGTCTGTATTCCATCTCTTCAAAATTTTGTAAATGACGTAATGTTGTCATTATGTTGCTGTAGTTGCATTCCACTTCTAGGTGCTTTATATTTGATCATTTTGTAGTTGGTATTTCTGAAAGCTTATGCTTCAGATCACTTGAAAGATACAAAGATTCTTCATTTCCTATAGACTTGATCTACATTTATTGTGATTATCAGTGTTTTGCATAGCAATCATAAATTCTGCTCTTGATGACTGATTGTTGTGACTTCCATTGCTATCAGTTATTTTGCTATGTTCTTAACACCTTTGTTGTGCTGTCTAAAGATGAATATGTACTTATCATTTAATGCTCTTATGAATAAGTAACAATCTTAGCAGAAATTATTCATGAAGAAATCTGTAGTAAAGAGCCTATGTATTTTACAAAAGAAAAACTTGTATATAATGTAAAAGTACAATGACTCCTTTTATGAAGCTGTTATAGCTACACGATTTTGATCACGTGATATTCATTTTGCACAAAACACACAATGAGCTGAGCTCTACCCTTGTGGGAGCCGCATTTTACCCCAATCATACTGAAATTGATGAATAAACAACAAGATTACATTTCCTGTTTCTACACATGATGAAAACCAATTAGTAAAAACAACAATGAATCAATGATTTCCTTTTGATTTATTTCTTGTACCTACAGATAACACAAACAACTTAGTAAAAACAATAGATTCAATGGTTCTTTTTGATGCTCTGCTTTTCTTTTCAACTGGTGAATGACTGACAGGATGTATATTCCATTTCTCCTGGTAATGTAGGGATAAGGTAGAATGCGATCCCTCATTGCTCTAACACCACTCCTCACAATTTTGTAGGTAAACCTTGGAGCTGGAGTCGACACCGATACTGAAGATGGACACGAAGTCAACATAGCTGTGACAATGATTCGTCATTCCAGGCAATGGTGAATCACCTTTTCTCCTTACTCTTATGTTATTTTTAGTTGTGTAACACATTCTTCTTTATTTAGCATTTGATTAGGAAACAAAAACAGGCTACTCCCATGGCTTGTGTGGGATTCCAGAACATTTTCTCAATAAATGAATTATCTAATGAATTCATTCTGTTTTGCACAATGAAACAATGCAAATGCAATTGTTTGAAACATATATTATGTTAATCAAGATTGATTTTCTTGCATTTCTGTTCCTAAATCTACAGTACTTAATATCAAAACAATTTTTGCAAATGAGGCTCAGCCTGGACATTGTTTCTCTTTAATGAAAATCTATTGATCTTGTGCTTTGCTGAACTGTTCAACCAGTTTAGTCTAAACTATTGAATGATTTTGCAAATCATTCCTAAAAATTCTTTCGCTCTGAGAACAAAACCTAGTTGAATAACTTGTAATAAAAATTTTGTAGTACCTCAGTGAGTAATTGCTCCTATGAATGCTAATTTTTAGCAAGACGCTAAAAATTGGTAACATTTACAAGAGCATTCAAGAGCTTTCAAGAGAATATTATCAAGTGATCTAGAGAATAATTTAAGCATCAAGCATCATGTCAAAGTCATCATGCATCATGTTTTATTTTGAGCTAACAATTTTGATGTAGGGTTTCATGATTCAATCTAGCATTCAAGACAATATCTATCACATTCAAGCAAGATTCAAGATCTACATCCATTAGAGCCATCGCATACATGTTTACAACACTTTATTGCTAGGGTTTGGTGAGTAGTAACATTACATTTTGTTCATTCATCATTCTCCATTCCTATTTCATTTTATTTCAAGGTTTGATTACCAAAATGGGGTTTGACCAAGGTAAACCCCTTTCCACTAACAAAACAACATTTTCCCCTCTCTTTTGTGTGTGATTTGCAGGTCTAGGTTGAAGACACATTGAAGAGAAAGATTGGAGAAATTTTTCAAAGTGTTCAAATTTGTCAAAGTTGTCACCTTGCATTGGAGATCATTGAAAGACTTCTGTAGGTTGCAAATCAATGTTTCAGATCTAGAAACTAGGTGGAAAGTACATAGAAAACATTGAAGAGCAGAATCGGACCTTGAATTTCTAAAAAGCCCTAACTAGACTAATATTCCACTTTTGGTGTATGAGCCCCAGTATAGGTCATTTTCTAAATTTTTGTAGATCTAGAATCTCCACTGTTAGAAACCTATTCCAAACCAGAAACCTAGATCTGGGACTAAATTGCCCAGTCTAGCGTATGATTCTTAGTCATCATTAAAATCAATGTTCCCAACATTTCAGAGCTTCATCCAATCCTCTTCAAGTTTCCAAGTGTATACCTTTTATCTCTCAGCTTTCTATTTTGTTTTACATGCTTTTCTAGGCTATTTTGTGAAGTATTGCATTGCATTAGGTCTTTCATTTCATTAATCTTTCCAAGCCCTAGATTGGTGGTTGACCCCTATTTAGTCTCTAATCAAACCCTAGGAAAACCCTATTGCAAGATCTCTTTCTCTTTTGCATACTCTTGGATTGAGATCTCTAGGGTTTCCCTTCAATGAAATGATTGTGAAATGTGTTGTTCTATGTCCTAAACCATAAGCAAAAAATAAAATTTTCTGTTGTTTCATTTTGGTGAACCTGATGTAGCCAAAAAACAACTCAACTTGTCAATACCCAAGTAGCCACCATAAAAGCAATGATACCCTTTAACTATGGGGACCCGAAAATACAATTCACTCCCCTACCCGATACCCTTCATAACACAATGTCACAAATTTTAGAGCAACACATGATCACCTTGCCTCCCATTAAAACACACGATCCTAATAAGCCTCTACCCGCAAACTATAGACCAAATTCTTACTGTCATTACCACCGACAAATAGACATGATACAAAACATTGTAAGCATCTTAAACATCTTGTGCAAGACCTTATTGATTCCAGTTGACTTTCTATTGGAGGTGTTAATGATCAAGGAAATAAGTTTGTTGCCCCTCCTAACCAAAACTTGCAAATATTTACCAACCCCATGTTGCAACATAATATTTAATTTGTCAAAGCTAGTGAAACTACAAAGACTAATGCGATGAATGTTGGCATAGATGTCAACATCGATGATATAGTTCAAAATGATCCTATAGATATTGATCCTATGGATGATATGGTTGGAATGATTGAGGTCGCACCTCGTAAGGGCTAGAATAAATAGCCTCTTGACATTGCTTTCTCCTCACAAGATATACTTAAGCATGCACCTGATGGTTCTCTTTACATAGCCAACCGGATCTATGACAAGCCCACAAGTGGGATATTAATAGATCCCATATGTGGAGAGAATGTGATCACTAAAGAATTCTTACTTGTACATGAGCTCTATCAAGAAATATATGATAAATCGAAATCATGGATCAAGATGCATAACAGTTTCACTTTCCCTATGATTGGATTGATTACCCTTATTTTACAAATAGGACCAAAAACACTAGACGTCTCATTCTCCATCATCTCGATGTCGGACCAAAATCCGTCTTGTCAGTCGTGAATAAATGCTTAAAGTTTCATGTTGATAATGGCATCTTTACCATGCATCATAATTGCTTTAACCCTTTGTCTTCTCATGGAAACTTTTCCTTAGATTTCTTTTGGCCCGAGCCTATGGAATCTATTAAACCTCATGAAGAATTCTTTTTCAAATCCTACCAAAAATTCAAGGCGAAATGCATAGAAAAATTACCCCTTCAAGACGTGCCTCAACCCATGACCGAACCTACAATCCTTGATGAAACCATGATTGAACCAAAAGGCATTCCAAACAACCAAGATCAACTGAGATAACCCTCAACCATTTCCTACAAAAGACCAAGAGATAACGAAAAAAATCCCATCAAGCCTCCTAGAATATAACAAGTTTACAAAGTTAAAGAGAAAGTGGTTGAAAAATCTTCCATGGTTCCTTATATTCCTCCCCTCAGGGAAGAAAATAAACCTATGGTTGATCATCCCGCTCCTACACAAATGCAACTTGAAAACTGAACTAAAAGAAACATAGGTGCTAGAAAGCATAGGTGTAGACGTCGTGCCCTTGCTCAAAAGTTGAATGAAGAAGCAAACAAATAAAATCAAGATCCAAACTTAACTGAAGTAATGCATGATGAGTCTCCCTCGTCGCAAAATGATCCTATAATGTAACCACAACAAAATCTAAACCCTTCTTTGGAAATTATCATTCAACCTCCTATTGTGATTAACTTGGATGATGATGATGAGGTTGTTAAAATTGATGAGGAGGTGCATAATGAACTAAATACATTGTTTTCATCTTGTATGAGCTTAAATGACAATTCTCCCAGGAAGAGTGTTGAACTTGGTAATGACCCTTATTCGGCACTCGCTATTGTCCCTTTGGCTAGTTGTCTAGCTTCAATATACAATGACCATGATTGGGATGCAAATGACCTGTTAATTGGTTGACTCACATGTGCTTAACTAGTCTTGTGCATTGTTTTCTTTTCCTTTTGTGTGACTGCATATGCATGATGTGATCCCCTGTGACATTCTTTTTGATGTATCTCTCTCTCTCTCTCTCTTTGTGGAATTCCTCTATTTGTACCTACATTCTTCTCTATGTGGTAAATCTTTTAATCTTTTACTTTGTATTTTTCATTTGTCTTGTGTTTTCCTTTTGGGGATGACGCAAGGCATTGAGACATTCATGTCTCTTTCATGTTGACCCAAAAATATTTTTCTTTATCTTTTTCATTTGTCTTGTGTTTTCCTTTTGGGGATGACACAAGGCGTCAAGACATTTAGGTCTCTTCCATGTTGACTCAAAAGGTTTTTCTCTTTTTTTTGTTCTCTTTGTGTCATTCTTCTTGTTCTATGAGTATTTGGAGAATGATGATAGTTCTAAGCTCTAAAAAAAACATTGTAGCAAGAACATACTAACCCCAAATCCATAGATCTTGTTGGCTCTTTTAAATTCCAACTAGATCTTCAAGGCAATCTATGGATTTTCCAGTTCCAATTATCAACAACCTAAAAGGGGTTGGCCAACGAACGAGAGAAAGAAATTTAGCTTTCCTCTTGCACTTCGGGCTCTGCATAACCCGAGAGGGTAATCCCACAATGCACTTATAACATTCCTTCACAAGATTTCCATGTACATTGTATACTAAGCAAAAATATTCTCATCTTATGCTGAATAGATGAAATATTTTTCAGAAATTGGCAATTCCTTTAAAGATTAAACAACTAAAAGATGAGAAGTCACATACAACAAAAGTAGGTTGATTGGAAGTATATTTATGAAAGATTGTTCTCAAATAAAATACCAGAAGAATAGGAAATGCATTCAACACTTTAAGATAAGTGCTATATCAAGGGCATGGATTCAAAACAAAGCAAACTGAACTACAAGGCAATTTTAATTCCAGGCAGCCATGATCCTTGTGAATTGCATTACAATTCACACATCAACACTCAAATTCTATTACTACGTATAGATCCAATGAACACCTACATAAATGCACACCTTAATCAAAGCATTTAACTGATTCCTTGAACCAGAGCCAAAACTAAAGCATATTTCATTGTAAACAACAATGAAATTAATAAAAATGACCCTTGATCTGATTCTCATTAATCATTCATGTAGGGATATTACAGTTGGAGAGACAATAGAATCATAAGATATGCATATTCAATTCAGACATGCCTAAAAACCACATAATTGACAAAATTTACTCATCTGACTCAAAGCCTAAGCTATAGACTCATAATGCATACTCTTTGTGTTTTTTTACCCTGCATTTCCAAATCCATAATTAAAAAGAGATCCCTGCCAAATTGTCTTAAATTCCCTTTTATATGATTAAGGGAGCAAAACAAGCACCGGGCTATTGGCTCATTACATTACATTTTCCCTAAATTTCATTTTCATTTTCCCTCATTTGCAATAGACATTTGCAACAAAATTGTTTTGTCTCTTCTCAGGAAAACAAAACTCCACTTGTAAAATTAGTTACCTTGCTGCACACTTCACTTGTAATTTTTTTTTACTCTTCAACTCTCCACTTTACCCAATTTACCCTGCAATGTGAAAATAGCTCCTCTCGTGAAAACATCATTCTATCCTTTGCCTTGCTATATAAAGAGATTTTATTTTTACCCATGTCTCTTTATTTTCATTTTGTATCTTAAATTTTAATCCCTTACTTCTCCAGCCATGAAGACATTCAAAATTTATTTGGGTAAATATTTTACCCTCACCTTTATTTTCTCCCATTTATATTTTATCTTGTTGTTTTCTAAAAAAAATTGCTTTTTAAAAAACCATCAGGGCTTCACTTTTAATATTTTTAAAAAACTCGATTTTTAAATAATAAAACCTCCACCTCCTCTTATTGGGCATGTATTTCCTTTAACATGTTTTTTCGGGCCCACCTTTTACTCACTCAAACCATTAGGCATTGCCGATTGCATTGGAAAATAGAAAACCCAACCAGCGATAGTGGGAAAGCTAGCAATGTCATGCAACCAAAATTGAAAATTATTGGGCAATTAAAACATTTACCATGCAACTTAATTTGCAGTAGAAATTTAAAAAAAATCCACTCGACACCATTACCCATGCATTCAACTCCTTTTCGGGACCCACCAAACTCTCCCCAGCAAGCTTTTACCAAGCTTTTACCGTGCATCTCCCATGACAGGTTGCTGAAGGAAATGAAGGAAGGAACCGATGATAGATAAAGGGGCAGAAATGGAAATAAAAAGCCATCACCCATCGCTAGTTCCTGAGGGAAATGGAAAATCCTTCCCATGATAGGCAATGAGAGCCCGAGAGCTTTGTCGTGCAGCCACAAAAGTTTTCCAAAACCAAGGAAAACATTAAATAAACCTGTCATATCAAGGCATCTGTTGGTGTTCCAAATCGATCAGCCCAATGAATCCTATAGACTAGCTACTTTCTAATTATTAGATTCACTGTGGGATTTGGCCAACTAACAAGATTCAGTCAAAGACTGAAATCTCCTACACTTTTGGCTCTGTAGGACCAAGGTGGGTAAACCTATACAATGCCTATAAACTTAATTCACTCATACACCGACATTTCTTTTTATACCAGATAAATCCCAATGAAAAATGACTAAGGAAAACATTGACAACCTCAAATCTGGCTAAATTCTTAGTATATCAACACTTACTCAACAATTGGGAGGCAAAAATTAACATCAAAATTCAACCAAATAGCAGGGATTTAAAATAATTTTGAATTTAAAATGTTTTTGAGAATGCATCAAGCTGAATAACAGATCAGTGCCTAACACTGGGTCATGGAGTCAAAATACATAAATTGAATTCGTCAACAAATGAACTTCAACCAGTGGATTCAAACTATTAATGCATTACACCAACATATCCACTCTTGTTGTCAATCAAATTCTTCTTAGTAATTCAACCTGCACACTTGAAATCACAATTATCTGCTCAAAGAAATTTGACCATTTCTTTGAAATACACCCATGAACAGATGAAACATTCCCAGGGAAACTGGGATGATAAACTCAAACATACTTTGTATTATTGAATTCAAATGATTTAACATGTACAAAAGATGGAGACAATATGGACACATTCATGATTTAATTGCCCAAACTGGCTGATATTTCCTCATGAAATCAACAATCATAGTTTACAAACTCAGCTAATGACTCAAAACCAACATTTCTCTATCTACCCAACCCATGCAAAATTTCAGAACCCTTTACAATGAGAAGAGAAAAGAATATATAGAAGAATAGAAGACCCCAGAAGAAGATTAAAAAATGCCACCTTGTAGCTCCATTCTCGTTGATTACCAATTTGCAAAGCATATCTCCTCTCTCTTTCCTGTAACAAATTTTACCTCCGATTTTGCCTTTGCTTATCTGCAACAAAAAATTTACTCCACCATGAAGACCAACACCATTTTACCCAGCTGTGAAATATCTCATGTGAAAATATTTCATTTTGCCCTTTTACAATGATGCACTTTACTTTCACTTTTTAACCATTAGAATTTCATTTTGCATTAAAATATTTCCTATGCACTTTCATATTCCAATCCCCAACAAATAATACTTGTTTATATAGTGAATAAAATCATTTCACTCATATTCCTTTTACATTTTATTGCTCAGCAATAAAACATTTCACCCTAGCAATTAAAATAATCACATCCCATTTTGCATTATATTTTAATGATTTTACTTTTTAAAAACATACTGGATCCACTGAAATATTCCCATTTAAGTATTGCACTCAACAATATTTAAAACATATATAATTTATAAAAACCTTGTGAAGGATCTTTTGTGGGGCCCATATTGCTTTTATCGTGCTCTCGCCTTGATTGTAGCAAAAATTTAAAATAAAATATCACCGGGCTCTCTAATTTTATACCTTTTCACGTGAAATATTTTAACATTATTAAAGTTTTTCTCTTGTAGAAAAAGGAAATGGAACTTAAGACTATCGGCCCCCTTTGCAATTTTACCCATTCGATAGAGCTCTTCCCGAGCCCATATTTGTCACGTGGCCTATTCTCGTACACCTCGCATGAATTTTAATGACGTCATCTTTTTCTTGCGAGGTTGGCGATCAAGGGTCTAGATGTGTCCACGATGTCGGCTTCATCATGGCCATTTGTTTTTGTTGCCTCTTCCAGTCGTCGCCCTAATTCATCTTTTCTTTGGCATTTCATCGTGTTTGGTTCTACTCTGGCCATGGTGGCAAAAAAAATGGAGTTTCCTATAGCAACCTCCATTTGGCTAATGCTCTTCTCCTCAAGCATTACGTAGTTGTTCATCAAGACATGCTCCATCATGCCAAGCACTATCATTCTTACTGTATCCTTTCTCTGATCAATGGTGGCACATGATCATTTAACATTTTGATGCATCCACACTATAACAATAGACAAAATGACCGAACGGAGGCATTCTTGGTAGTGATTTGATGCTTGGTGGGTGGCACCCTAAACATGCAAAGCAAAATATGTAAGAAAAGACTTGGCACATGAACTGTTTGGCTGCCTTAGAAGAATCGTGGTCTCATGAAAATGGGTGCAAGATTAACACATAATGTATTTTCTGTGAGGCTTTTGAAACTACAAATCAATGCAATGGCAGGTGTAAATTCATCTTCTACAGTCTTTGCCAGCACCCTTACCAAACTCCACAACCCTCCGCCAAAATCCTCCCCCTACAGATAGCTTGATGGTGACCCGTTTCATGCTTTGATGGAAGTTTGTACTCTATTGTAGGCTGCACCCTCTAGAAATTTCTAACGCATTTTCAACATATTTGCATTGCATACATATGTCAGGCGTGGCATTCTTCACTGGTTCGATAGAAAAAAGAGTGTGGAGCTTCTCTTTACAACTACGAAGTGCATTTGCTTGAAAGTTGTTGTGGACTTTTCAACACATCCAGCTCCAAACCACACTCACTTTGATGCCTCCTTCATTCTACAGTCCTGTGTATGTTGCATTTGATGAATTCAATCCATCCTCTATAGCAACCATTTTCTAATCTCATAGAAGAGCCGCGCCAGAGAAGAATTTTCTTAAACAATTTTGAATACATTTTCACTGTAGTGTTAATCTTCCCCTAGCGCCATATGCCTTACAATTTCTGAGACTCTTTCAATATACTACCATGTGCATAGGCTGCAATGTTTTAACACAAATTAGTGCTCCCAACTTCTCACATAATGCATTGTCTTTGTGCTTAGAGAGATGTTTATAAACTTGCTCGAGTCAATGTTTTCAGCTCCGTGCTGCCTAGCCCTTGTAGCATTTGAAATATTCTCATCCACCTTAAATCACTTCCCTTTCATTGACTAAGAATTTTGTGCTTTTAATTTTTTGAAAATATGTTAATCTTTTTCTTTCAAAACAATCATCCATCTTGCAATTTCATTGCATTAAGCATACATAACTTGCATTTGATGAGTTTTTCTCTACCCTAAAAGTGTTCCATATTAGTTCTAGGTTTGCACAATCAAGAAACCTGACTATATTAGCCTGCTAAGGATTTGCTTGCTCAGTATCATATAGGTACTCCCACAACCAAGCAAAATGAAGCAGTGTTGTGACTTCACCCATGGTAACTCAAGTGAAGCACCGCCTTCATTTGTGTTGATTGAAAAAACTTGTGATAATGAACAATGAAAGAAAATCCACTGATGGAAAAGTGTTTTGCAATTCATTCCTTTCATGATCAAAATGTCCTCTGTCAGGCTACAATACAATACTCACAACCTCATAACCATGTAAAGCAAGTCGGGTCCCCATGTGGGCCCGACTAAAAAAAGTTTTTGTTTTCAAACAACCCTTATGCTCAAATGATCTGACACTGCCTTTTGAACGCATCTGGAGTGAAAATTTGAAGTGGGTTGCCAGTAAAATCCATTTTCTGACATATTTGCAAAATGTGCAAAACTGGCCAGGTGGGCTCTGGAATTGCCTTGGGAAACTGGTCAAATGACCTCCTAGAGCCCTGAAAACTTGTAGGCATGTAGAAATTTGAACCGAGAATTCAATGCATTAAATGAATTAGAGAAATAGATCATGAGGTGAAAGTTATTAACTGCCAAAGTTTCTTAGTTGAACTTTCTGCAACAACCTGTTTTGAACCAATTAAAACTCACCCAATTGCCATTTTGAAAAAAATAGCAAATCAAGTCCTGTGAGGCTGCCACTGGAGACAAAAGCACATTTAGGTACCCTAAGTATGTGTGCAAGAAGGATTTGCTTGAATCATCTCTGATCAAAAGATATTAGGTGACAAAGTTGTCCTCCCTGAAAGATTTCTGAAAATGCAAATGCAAAACTGAAGAAATTGCATTTGGTTTTGGCCTGGTAAAAATAGCAAATCAAGATCATGAGACTCTAAAAACTGACATACGAGCTCACTTAGGTGGGGAGAATGCAGAGAACAATAATTTTGGCATGACGATCAATCAATTGCAAAATATAAGGTCAAACAAGAGGCAACTTTGCAGAGCTGAAAGTTTGCAAACAACAAAACAGTGTTAAAACCCTCCAGCTTCACTTTTCCAAACCTTGACAAAACTCATCATGGGAAGCTGAAAATTGACATGCATGTTTACATATGTCAATTGAAGATGTTTGCTAATGGGTTTTGTACAAAAATCAACAGGCTTCAAATTACAAGCCTCCAAATTGGGTCATTTAGGCAGATTTGTCAAGTGCACAAGCAAAATTTTGAAATGGGCATCTCAAATTTGGAAAAGTTGAGAGTGTCATCAGCATCATCACTGGAAACCATTTCATTTTTTAAAACAAATGGGAAAGACAAAGATTTTCAGAAACAAGCGTGACTTTTTCCCTGCAACCATGAAAGTCGTGAAAGCCACCTCTCAAGAATTAAACTTGCTTGTCCCAAAAATATTTGAAATGTGTTTTATATTTTCCCCTTTTCATTTGCACAATATTTAAAATATTCAAAATATTTAAAATATTAATATTTGTAACTTTAGGAAAAATGTGACTTTTAATTAATGCCTCCGGGTCATTTGAAGAAATTTATTGCGAGAACACCGAGACACCTGGAGCTGTGAATTTTTTTTTAGGATCATAATCAATTATTTAGAGAAAACCCATTTCCTCAAAGTTTTCCTAGCCCTAAAATTTAGGTACCCCCTTTGTAAACTGGCCCCCATGATGTGTTTACCACACCCAAAATGCATTAAAATAATGCATCAAATTATTTCTAATCCTGATGAAAATCGATATGTGTAGATTTTAGACCAAAATAAAAAATGGGTTGTCATTAGATTTGTAAAATTTGATACTTTCAGGAACACCATTTTTGGCCCCGTCGTGATCAAAAAATGGTTAAATAACCCATCATAACTTATTTTGAGACCCTAAAATTGAGCAGACATGCACACATTTTATCCAAGAATGGATTACAAAATATGGTTCAGCGAAAGAGATCCCAAGGTGCAAGATATTAATCAACAAAGTTGATTACTCAGACTTCTCTGTAATTGCACCTGTTTAGAACCAATCAAAGCTCACCAAGTCACCACTTTGAAAAAATGCCAAACCAACTTCTGGGAGGCTTCCAATTTAAACATAAGCTCATTTAGGTACACTGAGTATTTGTGCAAGAGGAATTTTCTTGAATCATTATTCTTCACGAGATATTAGGGGTCATAGTTGACCACCTTGAAATACTATCAAAAATGTAAATGTAAAACTAAACAAACTGGATTTGCTTTTGATCTTGAAAAAATAACAAATTAGGTCTTGAGACTCTAAAAACTGATAGTGGAGCATATGAATGTGGGGAGAATGGAGAGAAAGAATCCTTTTGTCATGAAAATCATCAAGTTGTGAAATATCAGCTCAAACAGGAGGCCACTTCGTAGAATTGGAAGTTCTCAAACAATAAAACAGTGCCAGAATCCTCCAGCTTAGCTTTTCAAAACACTATAAAAAATAATCACAGGGGCTTGAAAAATGGCATGCATGTTCACATATCTCACATGAGTGAGTCCACCAAGGGGTTTTGCATGAAAATCAACAGGCTTCAAAGTTATGACCCTCCAAAGTAGATCACTTGAGCAGACTTTTCAGGTGCACTTCTGAGAGTGGAGAGGCAAAATCTTCAATATGGGCATTTCAAATTTGCAAAATTTGAGAGTGCCAACAAATTTCTTATGTGTGTTTGGAGTTTTGGGGGCAATCCCTCTTTTCCCTTTCATGCCATAGCTTTATTTGGAAACATATGACTTGGCATAGGGCTTTCCAGGTTAGCTCTCATGTCTTATTGTTAGCATTTATCATTTGTTACTTTAAAGTAATTTCTCACCGCATGATGTTTAGCAATTTCTTTAAAGTGGGGGCATACATTGGCATTATTCTTTTTGCATTTTTCATGTTTCATGGTGTATTCTTCTTACTTCATGCGATGCATTTTTCACTTTGTGGTGACATTGGGTGTGATGTCCCTTAAGAGTGCGATCTCTCTTAGCATATTACATTCCTTTTATTGGCTTGATGCAACACACTACATCCCTTAAGTTGTGAATCTTTTATTCTTTGATTGGTCCTCTCTTGGAGACATTAGGCACAATGTCCCCTAAGTTAAAGACCTTACATGAATTAAGCAAGACTCCTTTGAATGTTCCCTATTGTTGCATTTGCATTTTCTGTTATATGGCCTTGCATAACACACTTTGCATGCCTATGGGGCCATCTTGTTTGTTCATGAGTTCCAAGCATACGAAGCTTTGCTTGCCTCATGAAGCTTGAAATTCATTTTTTATGTGGCACCTTGTCAAAGTTATCAATAGGTATAACTTTGGTATGGTTTGATGGGAAGCCTAACTGAGGCATGACTTTCCCTTAGCCACTCGCGTGTGTGTGTGAGTGCATATAGTCCGTGTGTGTATGTGTCTCACCTTCCTGGATTACTCACCCAATGGACAACCTAGAGCTCCATTGCCTCAAAGTGAGAATGCATTTTTCGAACAAACAACCTAGATCTGATCCACATCGCAATGGACAAACGGTCAAAGCTTGATCCACCCATTTTGTTTCGTTTTTCTTTTCTCCTTGTCTTTGGCAGTGTATGCTTGTGCCTTGTATCTCTTTATATCATTTTCATGTGCGTTATTTTGTGTCTATGTTGGTCTATCCTAGGATCTTGATCTTGGGGGCTTGATCATCCCTCTTGATCATTGTCATCCTATCTTACCAACTTTGGTGCATTGGAACCCCTCTTGATGTGATTTTTTCTACTTTAGTGTGAGTTTGAAGCAAGTTTCTCCTCTCACTAAAGTGGGGGCTAAATGTGGCAATGGAAAAAAGTATCCCTTTAATTTTCCTTGCTTGTTTGGGCCCTCCTTGTTAAATTAAGGATAATGATTGCCTTGATTTAGTGTCGTAATGTGTTTGACACATTCACATTAGGTCTTGGGCCCTTACAAGCTAAATGAACTTAATTGTACCTTATTTTAGGTGTTGTAAAGTGTTGTAACACACTTTCACACTTTTATAGGGTTGTCATTATTAACTAGCTTGTTTGGCCTTATTTTGCATCCACAAGCCTTAATTAATGCATCTTTTCAAGGATAATCCTGACATAAATCAACATCCAATCATAATTCGTGTGTTTTTAGGTTGTGTTGCCCAGATTTGGTGATCTGGGAATCATATGCCACCTTGGGCGTATGGGTCTCACCTAGGGTTTTAGACCCCGATCTAGATTTCACATTATTCTAAGCATTTTTGAAAATGGTCCCATAATGAATGCCTAATGATCTGAATCATACACCACTTTTGGCATATGAGTCTCGTGTGGCCCAAAATTAAATTAAATTTAAATTCTTGGTGAAATTTTATCCTCCTAGATGTGATGTTGACTTGTAGTGTTGTAATTTCAGGAAATTTGACATAAACAAGAATAAATACAAGGTTCTTTCACTCATTTTTATCCTAACACTCTAAGAATTTCAAGAGAGCATTCCTAATAGCAAGTTTATGTTCACAAGAGTTTACAAGAGCATTCAAGAACTTTCAAGAGTAGATTATCAAGTGATCTAGAGCATAATTCAAGCATCAAGCATCATGTCAAAGTCATCATGCATCATGTTTGTTTTTGAGCTAACAATTGTGATGTAGGGTTTCATGATTCAAGCTAGCATTCAAGACAAGATCTATCACATTCAAGCAAGATTCAAGATTTACATCCATTGGAGCCATTTCATAAATTTTTGTAGCACTTTATTGGTAGGGTTTGGTGAGTTATAACATTGCATTTTGTTCATTCATCATTCTCCATTCCTATTTCATTTCATTTCAAGGTTTAATTACCAAAATGAGGTTTGACTAAGGAAAACCCCTTTCCACTAACAATCAACATTTTTCCCTCTTTTGTGTGTGATTTGCAGGTCTAGGTTGAAGACACATTGAAGAGCAAGATTAGAGAAAGTTATCAAAGTGTTCAAAGTTGTCAAATTTGTCACCTTGCATTAGAGATCATTGGAAGACTTCTATAGGTTGCAAATCAGAGTTTTAGATTCAAAAACTAGGTGGAAAGCAAATAGGAGACATTGAAGAGTAGAATCAGACCTTGAAGTTCTAGAAAACCCTAACTGGACTCATACACCACTTCTAGCATATGAGTTCCAATATAGGTCATTTTCTAGATTTTTGTAGATCCAAAATCTCC
Source organism: Sequoiadendron giganteum (assembly GCA_007115665.2). Classification (NCBI taxonomy): domain Eukaryota; kingdom Viridiplantae; phylum Streptophyta; class Pinopsida; order Cupressales; family Cupressaceae; genus Sequoiadendron; species Sequoiadendron giganteum. Next base: position 517,046,743 of record CM021105.1, on the reverse strand, counting down.
ACTGTTAGAAACCTGTTCTAGACCTAAAACCTAGATCTGGGACAAAATCACCCAGTCTGGCATATGAGTCCCAGTCAACATTAAAATCAATGTTCCAAGCATTTCAGATCTCCACCCATTCCTCTTCAAGTTTCTAGATGCATACCTTTTATCTCCCAGCTTTTTATTTTGTTTCACATGATTTTCTAGGTCATTTAGTGAAGTATTGCATTGCATTAGGTCTTGCATTTCATTAATCTTTCCAAGCCCTAGCTTGGTGGTGAACCCCTCTTTAGTCTCTAATCAAACCCTAGGACAACCCTATTGCAAGATATTTTTCTCTTTTGCATACTCTTGGATTGAGATCTCTAGCATTTCCTTCAATGAAATGATTGTGAAATGTGTTAATCTATGTCCTAAAGCATAAGCAACAAACACAATTTTCAGTTGTTTCAAATAATAAATCAAAACAAGATCAAATTATTCTAAAAAATAAGAAAATAAGAAAATATCACTAGTACAAAAACAACAATATATGACTAAATAAACTACTAAAATTACATATAAATGACTAATTTTGGTCATGTGACCATTAGTAGTTTATTGCTAGTCATTTATAACACGACCAAATTTATGACTAAACTATTTTAGTCATTTATTTAGTCATTGATTTGGTCATTGATTTAGTCATATATTTAATCATTAATTTAGTCATTGATTGTTGTTAACTGGTCATTTATTTAGTCATGGTAGTCATTTATTTAGTCATATATTTAATCATATATTTAGTCATATATTTAGTCATTAATTTAATCATATATTTAGTCATTAATTTAGTCATTACTTTAGCCATATATTTAGTTATTATTTTAATCATGTTAGTCATATATTTAGTCATTGTAATCATATATTTGGTCATTGTATTCATTTATTTTAGTCATAGTAGTCATTTATTTAGTCATTTATTTGAGTGAATCAATGATTCAAGTTATAAATCAAATCTAACTTAATTAATTCTCACAAATTTATGCATATAAACTTCAAATATCATAGATATTAAAATGTTTTTTTGTATTGGATTAAAATGAAAAAAAAAATACAATCAACAAACAACTTTATGCATATAAAGCTCAAATATCATAAATATTCAAATATTTTTTTGTATTGCATGAAAAAAAAAAGAATATACAAACAACAAACAACTGCATAACCAAAGGAATTACAAACAACATACAACTGCATAAACACAGATCCAAGAAATACATCCTTCACTGTGCTCTTGGTTGCCATGGAAGACAAATCCAAGATACGATACAAATTCTACAAGCATTGAAGTGAGAAAAGACATGAAAAAATATAGTAAATATAGTTATATTATTTGTGGTGCATGTATTGCCCAATTCAGAGTAGCTTTGCCCTTCCATTCCATCGAAACAACTCTTGAGAGAAGATTGGAAGGATTCAATGATAAGGATGGAAACTTCCTATCTAGAAATCTCAGTGGTCATGATCAGATGAAAGTAAAGAGTGCATGTTCACCTCTCCAATTTGACAAGCTGCAACCTGAAAATAAGATTTCAACGAGGGTTTTAGAATATGTTTATTAAAATGAAAATACAACCAAGATCTAATAATGAGCACATTTAGATTTTTACAATATGGAATCCTTTACTTGTTTCAACGGTTCTGTGAGATTTCCCATTACAGATGCTTAAATCGTTAATGATGTAAAAAAGAAATGAATTTATTTCTACATATACAAAATCATCTCAAATGCAATGGAAAATAAATTAGAACTCATTCTTCCAAATATTATAGGAGAGGAACAAAGTGGGTTTTTCTTAGGCTGGTCAATTCTAGATGAGGTCATCATTACTCAAGAAGTCATTCATTCTATCAACTACACAAAGAGAAGTAGTATTATCATGAAGTTAGACATTAAAAACCGTGGAGAAATTTGTTTATTACAAAAATTGGTTGGATTGGATTTACAGCCTCACTGCTACCCAAGGGATTATGGTAAATCCTTTGAAGCACTCAAAAACTCTAACAATTCACCTTGATTCCTGAATCTAAAATCTTTCTTTTGTTGATTTTGCGTCAAAGCCTAGCTCTTGTCATTGATGTATTTCAAACAATCTATTCTTCATCATCTTAGAAAACTTCATAATGCCTTGCCTACATAACAATCTCCTTTGGAAAAAATCAAGCCATGGACCTAAAACTCTTTGAATGAAGGGAAAGGGAAACAATAACCTATCACTTCTTTCTATTAAAATCATACTTTTACAATGAAGACAATTTTTAGGTTGCTAAGTTTTTGTCAACACATTGATATTGCTTCAGAACTGGTAATATGTAAAAACTTAGTAAGAACTCACAATATATACAATATGTTATCGTGGACAATACATCATAATACATCATAATTCATATATGTTTCATTACTATGGAAAATATTAAATGATGGGTTTATTGAAGAAATTTAAATTAAATCATGAAAATGTGATGTATTGTGTTATATAAGCATATTTTGTTCACCATAATGTTGAGTTTTCACCAACACATTAATATTGCATAGTTTATAATATTACACTGGAATGTCAAGTTACATGAGTTTTGACACAAGTTCTTACTAGTTCAGAATAGTCTTGTAAGTTGTCTTTAGAATTGGTAACCATTAGGGGGCTGTTAGCATTAGAAACTATCCATAATTGACAAGATCATTATGCCAATAGTTCTGATGGGAAAATAAACTTTTAGGTCTTTGAAGACAGAGAAAATTGATTCAAGTTGTAGAATTGAGCTCCATTTAGTAATACTTACTGAGGTTATATGACATAGATTGTAATAGATGGGATATTCATATTCAGAATTGGTGGTAAGTCAATGTTTATTTTAGATTGTTTTGTAAATCTTAGGCACCATTGACACAGAGCTAAGTAAGCTGAGGGGACAAAAGTTTCTAGATTGCTGGTTGAAAATGGTTCCCTGTCTTTGAAAATGTTGTTAACTAGAAGGTGGTAATGTGTAGTTATCACCAATATTTTTGTTATAGTTAGGGTCAAGAAGATTGTTGTGTCATGATACATTGATTGGAAGACAATTATTATACAGTATCCTGAAACAACCCTCTTATATTTGAGTTCAGAGGATTGTTGTTTCATGATTCATGATGTGATAATTAATCATCAAGTTCAGATTTCTGGTGGTAGAGTTTATGCTCAAAAATGTGATGTATTGTGTTGTATAAGCATATGAAATAATTGGCAGATGTCTAAAAGAAAAACTTAACCTGAAAGTAGCACAAAACCTGAGGGAAATATCTTGCCCATTACATTATGTAGGAACTAGACCATTAGGTTATATTAAGTTTTGGTACAGTTAAGTTTCATAATTACAACAATGATGACTAAACTGAATTGAACAATAAACAAGACAAAGTACATTTTAAATTTGGTTAAAAAGTAGACAACTAAGCCTCGAGTTCTGTAATCAATGTTTTATTGTTCCCAATGATAAGCATATCATCAACATATAAAACATGATCACCAACTTGTTTGCAATGTATGCAGTGATCAACATTACTTTTTCATTTTGCAAAACCTAGTTTTAATGCATAAGAATCAAAATTTTGATACCATATACACAGTGACTGCTTCAACTTATACAGAGGCCTCTTCAGTTTATAAATTAGATGCTCTTTTTCATTCACCTTGAATTATTTAGGTTGACTCCTTCCTCCTCTATATCTTCATGCAAGAATGTAGTCTTGACATCTATTTACCTCACTTCAAATTTATGCACTGCAACTATTGATAACAATAATCTAATGGAATTCAACTTGGCTATCGAAGAAAAGTCTCACTAAAGTCTATTCTACCAATCTAGGACTACCTATCCAATACACCATTTTCTTTGGCTTTCTTCTTGAAAACCCACTTGCAGCTAATGGCTTCCTTCCATCAAGCATATCAACCAAGTTCAAAATCTTATGTTGCTGTAATGCACCAAACTTGGGCATCCCTATTTGTTCTCATTCAACTTATTCAAAGATGCTGCATGACAGTGCCTGCAGCTGTCATAATGCTGGTCAAGATTCCAATGTAACCTCCCTCTTAGATGCTTTTATCTATCATATGTAACTCCTATCATTACGACCTTACACACATCACAAGATTCTGGCACATGGACAATCCATTCCACCACAAAGTGGGACGCCTACCTCCTCATGTGAGGACAAAACTCAAGAAAAGATGAAATCCACTAAGCAACCAAATGGGATGCCAAATCTCCCAAGAAAACAAAACTACTAGAAGATGAAATAGTGAACGTATGCAACTACATTAAAATGAATGTTAGGAATGCAAGGTTGAGATACCTTTTTCCCACACCATAACCGTTTCAGGTTAGAATTCTCACTGGAGCAAACAAACACCAAAAAGATGGAAACTTGGTACATAAAAATTAGAAGTGATGTTTTATTAATTCGACCCCACTAGAGCCTTCAAATCCTTGATCACTTGCACACCACTTGGAAACACAAAGGCCCCCGAGATGTCGATTCTTGGAAAACATTTACCACATTCTGCAACTTAATAGTTTCAACTAAGGTAAACACAAACCATTCTGCAACTTGGCAGTTTCAACTAAGACAAACACAAACCATTCTGCGACAAATGTGTCAAAATTGTGCACAAAGAAAACATAGAGTTGATGAGGTTCTTTGGACCCAACTACAACTAAGAGCTATCACCAAACTAGGGGAAACAAAACCAATGCTAAAGTGGATCAAAACACATGGTTTCTTTACAAATAGACAATGGAACCCAAATAAAATAATGGAGACCGAGGAGATAAAACAAGGGCATTAGAATCAATTTGGGGAAACATAGAAAAAAGTGACAGAAGGAAAGAACATCGATAGGATTAAATAGGGCCTTGCTTGTGAAAAATACAAGCAAAAACAATCAAAACTACAAATTTTCAATTTTTTTAATAGGGGCAAAAAGTGTGCCAACACTATGGTTAATTGCTCCTAATGTTGTGCTCCTTGAGGAAGGAGGTGAAATCTTTGCTGGTGTAATCCACCCCGATTTGAGTGGAGTACATGAATGTAGCATCCAATGGACTGTTCAACAAGGGATCTAAATTATTTTAACTGTTTTATGGCTTGATCTTTGATGTGCAAACAATACACCAACATCCATCAGGTGTGATCATCCACAAAGAGCTGAATATATTGGAAGCTAGTGTGGTTGGGTACCATGGGCCCACATGCATCAGTGTGCACTAGATCCAAGTGATCAGTTGCTCTCTTTCACTAGGGTAAAAATGAGCATGATGTTGCTTGCCAACAAGACAACTAGAACAAATGTTGGTCTTCTAAGTTGGGGGTAAACCTCTCACCATATCATGTTGATGAAATGCTATCAGATAATAGACACTAAGGTATCTCTTTTGTGCCACAGAGATGTGGCTCAGTGGTCCTTCACAGTGAGGGCTTGGTTTTCATGTAGGACATCATCAAGTTGAAACATCTTTTCAACTTTTGATGCATGTGCAATAACATTTGACAGTTGACAAGTATGTGTGTAGAGATGTCACCAATGCTTGCCCTTGACATCATAGGAAATATCATCACCAAGAGTCACTTTTTCCATTGGAAAAGAAATGATCCAAGGAAACAAACCATTCCTTCTATCTAGTCATGTGTCTGGAAGCATTGGAATCCTCACACCACATTGATTGACAAGTAGAGATTTTTTTTTGAGTTTGGGAAGCATATACACAGTTCTCCTCTGTTGAATCATCTGCATTGACAACATTGCCATGTTGTTTGGGTGGCTTATTCCATTGGGGATTCTTCTTCTTGTCCTGATGAGATGAATATTATGGCTTCTTTTGGTTTGAACCTTTGTGTAGGAGTTGTACCAGCACTCCTAGAGCACATGTCCCTTTTTATAGGAGATGAAATGCTTCTTTTGTGGTCAAGTGTGATTCTCTTGCAGCTGCTTAGATGGATGACCCTGACTCACAAATTTCTTACCTCATTGTTGGGAAATGAGAGCTTGATTTTTAGTGGTGATGGTATCTTCTTGGATTGCTTTCTCCTATTGAAGCAGATTTACAAGTTCCCTAAATGGGAGCGTCTTGCTAGCCACATTCAAACATCAGATGAACAGGGGGAAATGCTCTCAGGACAATGGATACAAGAGAGTCATTTGTGAAGGATTCCCCTAATGTCTGTACAGATGCTTGCAAATCAGCTACTATTTTCATGCAATGGAGTTGACTATGGAGGTGGAGAATCTGATTGCAAATCTTTGCCTCACATGTTATTTTGAGCTGATTCCATTCATCTTTTACACTTGTGGCAGTTTAAATATGAGGTTGGACCTCATCTGAAACACCAAATAGTATGATCAATTTGGTCATTTGGTTCGCCTTGTCATTCTTATATTGTGTCAGTGTCTGAGGCTTGTCATTTGATAGTACCATTTAAAATTCCACATAGATCAAACTCAAGATAAGGTTTGGACCTTTGTTTTCCAGGTTGGATATTTGTTGTCTCTTAGCAATTGAAAGTTGGGAAGAACTAATTTCAGGCATACCTGACACCATGTGAGAAAAAAAAATTCAGGACTATTTTTATTGAGTGATAATGTTCAGTAAAAAATAGAATTTTTTATTGAGCAATATTGTCTTTAAACAAGGAAAACAAATTTACTCCATTTGGCAGTATTCAACATTATAACAAATTTATTCAAAAAATTTGCAAACAAAATATTTACTCAACTTGCCTCTAGCAGTGACAAGTTCTTCACCTTTTACAATCAACATTGTCTTCTACGTTTTCCTCAACATGATTTGAGCTTTTACTTCTCATGATGTGTGTGACGATGAGCATAAAAAATCAGGTAGTCCAGTAGTCTGTGCAATACCAGGTAATTAAAATCCAATGGTCCTGTGTCTCAGAACTCAGAAGAATTCTCAGAGGGCATAATATAATCACATTTTGAATTGTCACTCTGTGGTATCACTTGCTCCCTGAGGTAGAATTATATGGCCATGTCCAAATTAGAAACATGTCATGGTTGTTTCCAAAGTTAGCAACCTTTAGCAAATCAGGTAGAAACACTTCTATGTTTAGTCTCTTAGCCTCACTTGACACCACATAAGCAATTTGATGGCACAATATGCCACACGTCACTTTGTTCTTCAACACAATGACTGATCAACATTCTAAATGAAAAAAAAAATGATTGAACATTCTTTCCTTGTGATCAAGTCCATGTGTTGGGTCTGTGGAGCCTTTCTTTTGGAGCACAAAGTTCTTTTGACAGTACCTCTCTTCAGATCTATAGCTTGATTTTCTAAGCTTTGTTCAGTAAAGCATGGGTGACATTTTTTCCTTAAAATTTGGAAACCTTCACCACTTATGGAATCGTCACATTTGATGGAACAGTTTCTTGTCTGATGCATTGGGCAATTTATGAACAGTGCACTTGGCAGTTTTCTTGACACTGTCGATTTATATTTCCCTCCATGGGGACTGCACACACCCTTCCAGATGGTTCATGGCAATTTTTTTGAAAAATCAATTGTGGCTACACTTTTTTCTTTCCTCTGCGATCCTTGTTTATATTCATGTTCAAGCTTTGTATCTCCATTCTTATCTTTCTTTTGTTCTGCTGCAATGTTTCCCTGGAACCCCTTCTCTATGCAGCAATACATCCAAATGCAAAAGAACTAATGAAGTGGATAAACGATTTCAGATTATATTGTTGGTTCTAGTTGAAGCTTGCAGAGTCTCCTGCTAGAATCCTTACCTACTACTTTGATACTCGATGATGAAATACCTTCACTGAATTGATTATTGATATTCGAAATCACACATAAATACAATAATGATGTAATATTTTTATATGTAATAACGTTTAGATAATATTAGATTTTAAAATTCAGTTTTCAGTTAATATTCTCAATTTTCTTTGCTTTAGGAAATCATATAGGTAACCTCCACAAATGTTAGGATTTTAAACTATTGAAAGCCCCATATTGTTTCCCTCCATGTTGTCCATTCAACATAATACCTGGTGTTGCAAATTTTATTCTTAGTCTCAAGTACCGCAAAATATATATGATATATCACTATTTTCAGTCCTATTTTCAGTCTGATTAGAGTTATTTTGCCACTTGTTGGTTTGATATTATTTGTTATCATGTATCATTGTTTCTTAATATTATCAGATTCTCTTCTTATGGACCCATACTTTGTCATGGTAAATACCCATACTTTGTCTTGGTAAATAGCTTTGTGTTTTCTTACTTGCTTTGGAATTTTTGTTTCTTGCTTTATAAATTTTGTATAAAGCACATAAAGTATGACAACGACACCAAAAATCAATAATATGTGGGAAATATTTAAATCCCAACAAAAACAGATTTTATTGAAGGGTGATGATCATCTGGATGGGCTAAACTTCTAATGACATATCTTTTGGAATGTAGAAAAAAGATAAAAGGATCAATGTGAATGAGTATGCTTGCATGTAGGCTTTGAGAAATTATTTTTGAGTAGAATGCTATATACATTTTGAAAGAAAACTTTAGTTTTCTTTTCAGCTATTTGGATTAACTATCATAACCAATGGCACAAGAAAGGTGCTTCAACCTTGTGGTTGACAAAAGAACCAATTTATTAATTATTATGCACTATATTGTTTCTTCCAATATGTCAATCAGAACATGCATACTCTTTCTAATCCTTTTTTGGGCGTATTAGTTGGAGGGTAAGCGTTCAATAGAAAGTGTCAAGCCAAATTTTGGCATCCTACTTTCCCATGCCAAAATGTGGAAGCATATACAAGAAACATGAATTGTTTAACACAATTCCTCAAAGAGCAAGAGATCTTCATCTCTTTTTTTTTGGCTCTAAAATCCTATAAACAAAATAAAATGGATTTTTTAAAAAGGATTTCCAAACTTTCAAGTAAATGCTATTGGTAGGTATGAAGCCAAACTCTACAACTTTTTTCAATATCTTGCCTACCCGTCGCTTTCGAACAAGCATCCAAAAAAATCTATGTAGATAGCTTTGATTTGATTGATTCATCCATAATTAGAATATGATTAAAAATATCAGCAAACATGCCTAATAGTAAATAACACAAATTTACATACCTGGATTTGAGTGAACAACCAAAAGCTCCAACATCAAGTTCCCATTCAAATAATGTATATACTCAAGAGAGGTAATGATTGTTTGTTAATTAGTATCAAGCCACCTCTACCATGCAAGGTTGGAGAACTATCAATTATTTTGCACCACCTTAATTATTTACAAAAGATTTTGGGAAAATTTCCCATCCTTTTACTAGGAGCTAAAGAGGCTTGTACTTTTAAGTTAACCTATTTGATTAACTACTTGAATATCCCTAATTAAATGCAGAGAGACATTTTTTTTTTGCATTTGACAAACCATGTCTTTGATTATCCCTTCTTAGTATCTTACTTGAGATGCATATTGATTTGGTTTTCCACAGTTTTATAAAATCATATCTTGCTGCAAACTAGTCTTAGCTTAACAACAGATTGATCAAACCCTCACTGACAAAATATTATCTCAAAACTAAACATACAAATACATCAAACTCAAACATATAACAAAGTAAAGAGTGAAGGCAATATTCAATAGTTATCTTCAAACCTGAAATGTCATATTGCATGAAGCAGGTGCCCATTCTTCTGCAATTCATTTTTCCAAAACTCGGCATCAGTGTTTGGTGAAACATGAATGTCAAAACCTTCTTTCAAGTTGCTTATGCCAAAAAAATATATATATTCACCACTTGTTCCAGTATATACTCTACCTTTGCAAGCATCCTCCCTATATGTAACCACAGTTAAAGATGCAAGGACACAGTATATGAACCAATGGAAGGAGTTTGTAGATTAGAGGAGGATTTATGAAGCATGAAGAGATTGTTACAAGGCCCAATTCATGTGGAATGAATTATTTTTAGTGGGGTTGCATGGTGCAGGAGCACCCCAACCCTTAGTGGCAAACTTGAATTTGTGAAAGTGCATTGTAATGCAAGGTTTAGTCTTCAAGGAGTTTTGAGTCCAATTTTGGTTTCCTAATGTCATTTTGTTCAAAATAAGGTCTAAGAAACCATTATGTGTGTGTTTAGGTCTTTAGGAGGGGTGAAATATAAAGAAATGGAAAATTATGTAAGAAGTTGCTTTCAAAATTGTAATGTTGTCATTTAGTGCAAAATTGTTTGTAATGGAGAAGACCAACAGTCACAAGGGTTTAAAAGGTAGTTTGGTAGGTATAGGAAGTTGGAGGTAGTTGAAGAGCCTTCAAATACATTATATCCATCGTTGTACTACTCCTCTTGAAGAATTCAATGTAGTTTCATTACTTTCAGCACTATATTTCTCAGAATTTCTTATTTTTTCTTCATTTAATGTTGTAGCACGATCCGTACAGGAAGGGTTTACCAATAAATATTTCTGAATATTATTGGTTCATGTATTAAAAATATTCTCCAAGTGATTTGAGGCCCTAACTCTCATTTAAGTTCAAGTTTGATTGAATTTAGTGTCTGCAGGTCTGCATACCTTATCATAGGGTTTTGACAGTCTAAATGATGAATTAAGCCCCTTCCACCTACTGTCCAACCTGTATATTGGTGGAATGGGGATTGCTTATTGTTTTTCAATTCTATGGTGATCATTTAGGGTAGAGAGGACTCCTGATGGGTTTGTGGGTTTGATGCCCTAATGCATTTCTTTTGTAAATTTGTATAAATTGAAGGCTAGAATGGGGAATTTGATGATAGACTATTAGGGAAGGGTGGTTTATGAAATTTTAAGCATAAGAGGGTGTAAAATAATGAGTTTTACTAGTTGTTAAGACCTAAATAATCCCAGAGATATGATTTTCATTAAAACTCTAGATTTTTGCCTAAAAAGGAGGGTTTGAGGGATAAGGTACCTAGAGGCCGTACCAGAGGGATCTAATTGTGGATTTTGAGGTTGTGTCAGGTGGTAAATTCTTCCCCATTGAAAAATTTGGTGTGGGATAATCCTTTCTAGTACTTCCTTTGTAAAGGAGGGCTAACTTAGTAGCCTAAAACATGGGTAGTTTGTTGTTTCTCGAAGTTGTGACAAAGAAACCTCATGGTAACTGTTGGAATATTGTGTTGGGATGTGTTGTGAACCTTAGAGAGTGTTTAGAAGGTTCTTGGATGGCCTTCTCTAAAATATATTGTGCAAGGTCAAGTTTTGATGGCTACAAGGATTCCAAGCCTAAATTGAGAAATCTGATGTAATTACCTAAGGGGACTTTGAAGGTCCTTGAAGATTGATCAAATTGTGTTGTTGAGGAGATTTACACCCTGATCTTACATCAAACCTTAGTAATAGTCTCAGTGTAGATGTAAAAGAGTGGATTCCATGGGCACAAGTAACCCCAATCTTGCCAAAGAACCAAGGACCATTTAGCCATACAAGATTTTAGTCCTCAGACTAAAATTAGATCTGAAATAAACCTTTGGGAATCAATGAGAAGAAGGGAACTCAATCTTGCTCCAACCAAACCACTTCCAAATCACTATCAAGTTAATTTTAGTACCACATAGACACACTAGTTAACAAGGAACGCATTCCTATTCCTTGAAGCCTTTCACCAGCTACAAGAATAAGCCTGTATACTATGAAGTTAAATTGCTCTAAGAATATTATATGTTTAATTCAATCTAGATCAAGTTTTCTACGGAATATTTTAGGTGGGTTCCATTCATCTCAATGATGTGGAATGTTGGTTGATCTCACCTATAAATGCTGCAACTTATGTTCTTCTCTAAAATATTTGTACGAGGTTCAAATAGTAAAGAGATTGATGAAAGATAGAGGAATTAAAAAGATACCTAGATTAGTTGGATTGAAGGTCATAAATTGGTACATGTTTTTTTGTGTAGGAGACAGATCATATCCACAAACATGGTAGAGCTATGCAAAGTAGGAGGAATTGGCTTGGCAAATGAAGGCAGCAGGGTATAAAGAATCATTTATCTACCACCATAGTGAAAAGTTAGCAATTGCATTTGGTTTGTTAAATATGGACCTTGGTACAACTATTAGAGTTGTTAAGAACCTTCAAGTATGTTCTGATTGCCACATTGCATCAAAATTCATCTCCAAGATTGTTGCAAGAGAAATTGTTCTGATAGATGTGAGCCATTTCCATCATTTTAAACAGGGACAACTTTGAAAGAACTGTTGTCTCATGGAATGAAATGGCTGCAAGATATGCATACAATGGATTTGTTGAAAAGGTTTTGAAAAATTTCAAGGAAATGCAAATGGTAGGTGTCAAACTAGACTCTACAACCTTTGTCAGCATCCTCCCTGCCTGTGCCAAAATGGGAACTAATTTGGAACATAGTATGGATATGCATCAAAGCATAATGGAAGGGGGATTTTTAACCAATATTGTAGTATGAAATTCTCTGGTGGACATGTATGCAAAATTTGAAAGCATACACAAGGCATGTAAAGTGTTTGATAGAATGCCTAAAAGAGATGTCATCACATGGAATACAATGATTGCAGGATATGCACAAAACAATTTTTTTGAAAAGGCTTTAAAATCTTTCAAGCAAATGCAGTTGGCAGGTGTAAAGCCAAATTCCACAACCTTTGCCAGCATCCTCCCCATCTATGACAAAATGGGAGATTTGGAACAAGGTCTAGACATCCATCAAAGCATAAAGTGATAATTGGATGTGTGATTACCAGCAAATTTTGTTGATTTCCCTGCTGCTATTGGTTTGGGCTCCTCCAAACTCTTCCTCGTTGGTTTTGACCTTTCACTTCTCTGATTTGGCGAGCTACATCCCTGCAGATTTTGCTTCTTTCCTGTCGCTATTGATTTAGGCTCCTCCAAACTCTTCCTCACTGGTTTTGACCTTTCACTTCTTCGACTTGGCGAGCTACAGCCTGAAAATAAGGTTTCGACCAGGGGTTTAGAGTATGTTTAGTAAAATGAAAATTTTAGGCGGCAATTATGGCACCATTATGCAAAATAATTTTGTTATATATTATTTAATATTATATTATATTATTATATTATAATATAATAATTATTATATTATAATAATAATATATTATAATATTTATATTATAATATAATATATTATTGTAGACACGTAGAATATATGTGCACCTGATTTTGATCCTACTAACATCATTTCATCTTGAATCATACTCTCAGCTTATCGACACCTTTCATCCCTTAATTAAATAAATCATTATTTATTTAATTAGGTCTTTCTCCTCTCGTGATTAAATTAATCAATTTAATTTAATTAATCATGAAGTACTTGCTCCAGCCTCTCCTTCCGATGATCGAAGTATCATTTCCACACATCCATCAGCCAATGATCATCATCCTTAAAGGAAAAATCCTTTTCCCAAATCTCACTTGGTAGCTTGAGGATTGCCTCAATCTTTGGGTAAGCAACCTCATATTTCTTTGGGAACTCAATGCAGATTTTCCTCATTCCTTCAAGAGATGTTTGTACTTCCAAGAATTTGTTGGTTGTTCAGACAACATGATTGACACCTATGTTCCCAACATCTAAGACCTGTTAGAACCAATTTTTTGTGGTCTTTTCTAAGTTCCTTCTCTTTCTTTTGACAATAACTATAGTGGGACCGAGGATATGGTTGGTTGTTCTTCTATGGATGACCACTATTGGATATAGGTCGTCAAATCAACCACCTGTGCCTTAAGCTCCTCCTTGGAAAATTTATCCTACTGAATCAGATGCACCACCATGGTGATGGATTCTTGGAGATGATCAACCTTCTACTCCCTAGTGGCTACTCACAAGTCGATGGTTGATATGTTGTAACTTATTCCTTGTTCTCCCACCATCGGCATAGCTATTTGTATTGCCCTAGATCTGAAAGCATCCATCATTACCTTTGATCTGATTCTTGGCTTCTTTTCTTTTCTGAAGCTGATATGGGCTCTAGCCAATATAGCTTCCAGCCTTGCCTTTAGGTCTTTTGGAGTGGGAGCTCTCCTTTCCAATTATCTCTCCAAATAGTTAGACATCGCATGCTTCTCCTTAGGTGATTCTCATTGATCCCCTTTTTATTCTTCCCTGACTTCAATTGCTTTATCATTGAGGGCCTCCTACTCCATCTTCATATCCTCCTTTTCCTCCTCAGAGTCTTGGATGAACACCAAGTGTCTAATAGGGGATTTGGTAGGCAAGCATTCATCGAGGTTTCTTTTCCCTTCAGTATCTTTTTCTTCTTTTTCTTTATCATGCCCGCGCTCCTCGGGCTTCTCAATTTCTAGATTCTTATAATTTTCAGCCTCTCCTCCAGGCTTATCTTCTTCCTTATCTTCCTAATTTTTATGAGGGAAAACCTCTTCATCATCCCCAGGTGCATGGTCCCATTCTTCTATTGGAGAGTTATCATCCCCCACCCCTGTGACAACAACCTCTTCTTCACTAATAGGCTTCTTTTCAGCCTCCTTGTCTTCAATTTCCTTGAGTTGCTTAGCCCACTCAACATCAAGCTCGGGATCAACTATCTCTTCAATTATCTTTGCGTCTTCACTCTCATCACTGGAAAACTTATAGGCAACCTCATCGATTACTCGATGCTCATATATTGGGTGTTAATGATAGTACTCTGCCTCCTCTTCCAACCTCTTAGCTAATTCCATTTGTTGTCGGCGGTCCAATTCCTTAGAAATTTGCATGGTGGCTTCCATTGTTGGTGGCTCGATAGTGTAGACATGGAAAATATACATGCACCTGATTCTGATCCTATTAACATCATTTCGTCTTGAATCATACTCTCAACTTATCAACACCTTTCATCCCTTAATTAAAATAAATCATTATTTATTTAATTAGGTCTTTCTCCTCTGGTGATTAAATTAATCAATTCAATTTAATTAATCATCTTTCTCTGTTCATTTAAATAATTCATTAAATCTCTAAAGTCCTCTTATTAAATTGAATAGATTAAAACATTATTTAATTTAATCTAACATATTCCTCCTTAGTTAAATAAACCAAAATCATTTATTTAATTAATCATTTCCTCTCAATTTGATTTAAATCAATTCATAAATTTCAGTCTAAATTGTCACATCTCCTAATTCTTCATTAAGTTAATCCCTATAACTAAAATCCTCTAGAGAATGCAACTTGCGCAATAAATCAATTACTTTGATTTATTTAATTCTCTATTTTCCCTCACAAAGCATCAAAAGGGAATATTCCCTCATTTGAATTCAAAAAGGCCAAGTGGACTTGGTCCTTCCAACAAGGCATTCAATGCATCTTACATGTCCTTGACCTTGAGCCAAGTGACATTAACTTCACTTCTCTTCCCCCTTCAACAAGTCAACTCACCATTTCAAATTCAAGACAATGGATGTGGTGATTATAGATTGAAAAGAAATGCATTTGTTGTAGGAGAGTTACCACAATCTCCTAGGTCGCGTGGACAACCCGAGCCAGTTCAAACACCTGTCCGCACTATTAGAGCAGAACCCTCTGGATTCCACCATTGGGGGGATCTCAATCGGGAGAATGTGGATGAGGAGGACATCTCAAACACACTATACCAAGATGAAATACCCACTCCCACCCTACCCATGGAGGAAACTAATAGAGGGTTACAATTGATGTTTGGTATGGGCTATAACAGGAATGAGAGCCTGGGAAGAAACAGTGATGGATGGATGGAGCCCATCATTGTAGAAAGAAGAATCCGGAACCTTAGCCTTGGGTATACTCCTCCGAGTATAACTGTATGTGGCAGAGGTACACCCAAAAAAGCAGTCAGGTTCTCTCCTCAGGTAACAACAACCACTCCTAGACCAACTGTTTGCTTAGGTATCCCACTCGATAATTACACCTTTGACGTCACCGATGTTTGTGCTAGTAGTGACAATGATGATACCATAGTAGGTATCCCTAGGCTTTTCAAAGATTCCACCTTGTTAATGATAAATGCCTCCACAACTGAGTCAAACCAACCAACCCACCGAATCACCTTAGTACACCCCCAACTCATTGATCATGATCAACAAGGACCACCAATTCTTGATTCATTCAAAAACGATGAGGCACTCTCGAAATTCATGGGACTAAGGGATACACTTCCATGTGGGGATCACAAGGTAGGATTCAACATCATGTTGGACACATAGGAATACTATGGGGAGACAATTGAGTCCTTCAGTCACAAAAGAAAAATATTGAGAATAAGCTCGAGGTTATTGAGTGAAAACCACACTGTGGAACTCTCTAACCACAAAACAATAAAAATAAAGGATGCATCCAATGGTGAAAACCTCTCTGAGCTGCGGAGGATGAAGGATTCAATCTCCCCCCTATTGCTCTACATTAGGAGAAATCAACAGTATTAGCAAAATAGTGCAACCCAGTCAACTTGGGAACAAAAATAGAGCCGCAAATCACTTTCTATGCCGAGTCGCTCTTAACAAAGGAACAGGAATTGTTGGCAACATTCTTAAGAGAAAGAAAGGTAAACTTCGCATGGACTTATGCTGACATGCCGGGGCTAGATCCAGAGGTAGTGGTTCATCATTTGGTTGTTTACCCCGAAGCAAAACCAGTCAGACAAAAACTAAGGAATATGCACCCACAAATAGCCTTGTTCATCAAAATTGAGCTACAAAAAATTTTGGATGTTGGCTTCATACGCCCAATCGACTATCGAGAATGGGTATCAAATCTTGTACCTATCTAAAAACCGAATGGGGGCATCCGCATCTGCACAGATTTCAGAGATCTAAACAAAGCATGTCCTAAGGATGATTTTCCACTACCCAACATTGACATGATAGTGGATATGACGGTCGGACATGAGATTCTATCCCTAATGGATGGCTTCTCGAGGTACAATCAGATAATGATAGCAAAGGAAGACCAACATAAGACAGCCTTTACATGTCCTTGGGGCACCTACTGCTGGAATGTGATGCCGTTTGGGTTGAAAAATGCAGGAGCTACATACCAAAGAGCCATGATGTTGATCTTCCATGACATGATCCATAAAACAGTTGAAGATTATGTGGATGACATATTGGCTAAATCAAAGAAAAGGCAGGATCACATAGCAACTCTAAGTGCAATCTTTGATAGACTGGAAAAATACAGGGTCAGACTCAACCCGAAGAAGTGTGTCTTTGGGGTACAATTGGGAAAGCTGTTGGGGTACATAGTTTCAGTGAGAGGGATAGAGGTGGACCTTGCAAAGGTAAAAGCAATCCTTGAAATGGAAGCACCAAGAAAATTAAAGCAACTCAGAGGATTACAAGGTAGACTCCAGTCCATCCGAAGATTCATAGCACAACTAGTAGATAAACAGATCACCTACTCACACCTACTTCACAAGGGAGTTGCATTCAGGTGGGACAGCAAGTGCGAGCAAGCATTCAAAAAAATTAAAGAATATCTACTTACACCACCTATGTTGATGCCACCAATTGTCGGGAAGCCATTAATCCTATACATCTCAGCAACAATAGTTGCCCTTGGTGCCCTTTTAGCCCAACATGATGAAAAGGGAACTGAGTGGGCCATCTACTATATCAGCAGAACAATGGTGGGGCACAAGCTCAATTACACATCAATAGAAAAGGCTTGCCTAGCACTAGTATTTATAGCTCAAAAATTCAGACACTACATGCTAGCTCATCAAATCAAGCTGATTACCAAGATAGACCCTCTAAAATATCTATTATCAAAAGCAATGCTTACAAGCAGAATGGCTAAGTGGGTAATGATATTGTCTGAACATGATATTGAGTATGTAGAACAAAAATCCATAAAGGGACAAGTTATTGCGGACCAGCTAGCAGAAGCTCCCCTCTACACGGACAACCCGCTCGTATCAGAATTCCCAGATGAGTCCCTTTTCAACCTCGGTGCAGTCGACCACTAGAAATTGTACTTCAATGTCTCCCACATGCAACATGGATCAGGAGCTGGTGTGTTCTTCATCACCTCGCAAGGAGACTATATACCTAGATCATATAAACTGGCATTCCCCTATACCAACAATATTGCAGAATACTAGGCTTTGACCATAGGCCTCAAGATTGCAGCTCAGTGGCAAATCATGGCATTAAATGTCTATGGGGACTCGCAACTTATCATCAACCAATTCAATGGTGAACACCAAACTAAAGATGATAAGCTCACACCATATAAAAAAGTGGTAGAAAGCCTCAAGGAATCATTCATTAACATCACTTTTGAGCAAATATCAAGGGCAAACAACATAGCAGTAGATGCAATGGCAACCATCGGATCCATACTAGACATTCCTCGCAACATCTCGAAACACGAATTCCTCATAGAACAACTTCTTGTACCCACGTTCGAGGTACCAGAGTTAGAATACATGTGTGAACTCGTTGGTCCCGATGATCTTTGGTATCATGACATATACACATACCTAAGGTTAGGAATCCTCCCAACTGACATCACCCCAAACCTAAAGTGAACCTTTGTCAAAAGGGCCTCACGATTCATCATCCTAGGAAAGACCCTCTTCTGTAGAAGCATTGATGGAACCCTATTACATTGCTTAAAGCCTGAGGAAGCCTTGACTTCTCTAACTGAGGTACACAATGGTACGTGCAGTTCGCACTCAAGTGGTATGACCTTGGCTAAGAAGTTGCTGAGAACCGGGTACTACTGGCTGACAATGGAGAGAGAGGCACATGACTTTGTCAGAAGGTGTTTATAGTGCCAACAACATGGAGACCTTATTCATGCACCAGCTGAAGAACTGCATCCCATTGTTACACCTTGGCCCTTTTCACAGCGGGGGCTTGATCTCATCGGTAAAATCTCGTCCACCTCATCCAATGGCCACAAGTTCATTATCACCGCAATTGAATATTTCACAAAGTGGGTCGAAGCAATTCCCATGACCTACATCACGGGAAAAAAAATATCCAAGTTCATCCTGAACTACCTCATTTGCCGATACGGTGTTCCCCAATCCATTATCTCTGATAATGGGACACCCTTCAAAAATCAGGATGTCCGTGATTTGTGTGAAAAGTTCAAAATCCAACATCACTTTTCCACTCCATACTATCCACAAGGCAATGGCCAAGCAGAGGTTACAAATAAAACCATCCTGAAAATCCTCAAGAAAACGGTCAATGACTTCGGTCGTGACTAGCATCTATAGCTAAATCTCGCCTTATGGGCCTAACGCACCATCATCTGCACACCAACAGGTGCCACCCCATTCTCCTTGGTCTACGGATCATAAGCCATCCTCCCTATTGAGATCGAGCTCCCGTCACTGAGGATATCACTGCAAAACCTCATCACGAATGAGGAATACAGGGTTACAAGACTGAATGAGCTGGAGTTACTAGATGAATGATGCATGGATGCCCTAAATCATCTACAAGTGTACCAAAATCGCCTGAAACAGAGCTACAACAAGAAGGTCAGGCAACACACTTTCCAAGTTGGTGACCTTGTGCTGAAAGAAAACCAAAATAATGTGCCAAACCCGGATACAAAAGGAAAGTTTGAGTCCAACTAGCTGGGACCCTTCATTATCACCGTAAGTTACAAATCGGGGGCATATCAGCTATCGACACCAAAAGGCGAACCTTTGCAGGAGCCCATGAATAGTTCGCACCTGAAAAATTTTTATGCCTAAGAACTTGCAAGGTATGGAACCAAAAAATACAAAAAAGATCGGAAAAAGTCTTGAAAAAATGGTTACCTTGATGAAAACCTGGCAAACAGGCGTCTTGGCGACAACAAAAAAAATAAAATGCAAAAATCCAAAAAAAAAAAAAATAAAATAAAATAAAGGATTGAAAATAGTAAAGAGAAAAAATTCGTCCTCTAGTGAAAACCACTTCGGTGGCGCTTTGGACAAGTACCTTGGTGAAAACCTGACAAACAGGCACCAAGTGTAAATAAAGCACCCCCCATCTACCAAGATCTGCATGACTCACTGTTTCCATCGCATCTCAAATAAATCATCCATCCACCCATCCGCTCACATCCATACCATAGCCTAAGCTGGTCTCCATATCATATTCCACCATGGTACTACTTGGCGCATTCCTAAGGTCAGCTTGTCCTGCCTTCATCGAAGTAGTCTATCACACCACGCTAGGGGCATGTTCCCACATACATCAGATCAGATTCATGTATATTCTCATGATCTTCTTCAAATTCATCAAAAATCCAAAAACATCCAAATCATTCAAAAATCCCCAAAACATGTCAAAATATCAGAAAATATTCAAAAAATTCATTATTGAGTCTTGTCAGTTTTTCACCATGTTGAACTACGTCATCTCTGAGCTTGAACGTAGGCAAGGTTGATCTTTGATCATCCCCCGAGATAGTTAGGGTCAGTCCTTTAGGCATTTGTCGCATTGGCAATCTGTTTGCCCATCTAGTTTGCATCTTACGCCAATCTTTCAAACAATAAAATGGAAATCCATTTGTCCACCTTATCATCATCAATTCTATCATCCATCAAACTACGTGGTCTCTGCGTGTATAATGTAGGCAAGGCTAATCTATGGATCAGCTCCCGAGACCCCTAGGATAGGTCTTTAAGTTAGTCCTTCAAGTCGTAAATCTCCAAAATACAAAAAATAGCCTCAAAATTTCTGAAAAATCCAAAAGCAATCAAAAGCAAGTCTAGCAGGTTCAAAAGTGAACACTCTAATCGTCAAAAGTCATCGAAGTCTAAGTCAATAAGCAAGCAAGTTGGTCAACTCGGAGTATCAATAGCTTATCACCCAATCAGTCCCACCCAAAACCCTGATCACTACATGTCCTAGGATAAAGCTTTCCTACAATGGACACAAGCATCAGGTACCCCACAGTAGTTAGCCTTGGCTAGCGGTATGAAGAACATTAGCTTGTTTGTTTATTTTATTTGGTCTTTTCGACTTATCTTATTTTTCACTCATTCCAAGGACCTCTCGATGATGCCTAAACAAAATAGGTTTAGAGAGAAAGGAATGGGGCAATGATCATTATCTTTTTTATTTGTTGTGCTTATTGGATATTCTTGTAAAATAACTTGGCGAATACTTGCTTTGTTAGGTCCGTCCTAGCAAGGTTTTCGTATGTCAAGTGTGAACAAGAATACTCCTATCTGATTGACGACTCAAAGTCCATCACACTAGGTACAATGCCATCCTGGTCCTTTATACCTTGATGCATCATACCTATGTGTGTTATCAAACATAAAGTAATTGGCCCTTTGAAAATCCCAATTCCTAGCAATGCAAATCATCATCATCATCATCATAACATAGGCTTATTGGATCCTCCTTCCATCCATCTCATTTTTCTTATTCTTCTATCTTTACTAACATTTCTATCTAAAATCAGTGTGTTGTATCAAGATATACATGAGGCTAACCATGGCCGATGATTGTCCATACATCATTAGATTTGTCTACATCAAAGAATTATCTTTCGTCCTTTGATCAAATAGAACCACTCCTCTCGCATTTTATCGCGGTCTCGATCGAAAAATTGAACATTTCCGCTTGATCTCTCGAGGGGGCAGTATACTAGCATAATCCTTTCGCTAGGGCAACAATGGGGCATCTAAAAAAATCGAGAAATTTTTGAACTTTGATCACAACAGTTTATTCTTTGAATCAATGCAACAAGTACATTGCTTCAAAGAGGGGAAAAATGTAGACATGGAAAATATACATGTACCTAATTTTGATCCTACTAACATCGTTTCGTCTTGAATCATACTCTCAGCTTATCAACACCTTTCATCCCTTAGTTAAAATAAATCATTATTTATTTAATTAGGTCTTTCTCCTCTAGTGATTAAATTAATCATCTTTCTTTGTTCATTTAAATAATTCATTAAATCTCTAAAGTCCTCATATTAAATTGAATAAATTTAAAGATTATTTAATTTAATCTAACATATTCCTCCTTAGTTAAATAAACCAAAATCATTTATTTAATTAATCATTTCCTCTCAATTTGATTTAAATGAATTCATAAATTTAAGTCTAAATTGTCACATCTCCTAATTCTTCATTAAGTTAATCAAAACCATGATTAAGTTAATCCCTTTCATTAAAATCCTCTAGAGAATGCAACTTGCACAATAAATCAATTACTTTGATTTATTAAATTGCCTATTTTTTCTCAACATAGCATCAAAAGGGAATATTCCTTCATTTGAATTCAAAAAGACCAAGTGGACTTGGTCCTTCCAACAAGGCATTCAATGCCTCTTACATGTCCTTGGCATTGAGCCAAGTGACATTAACTCCATTTCTCTTTCCCTCTCACATGTCACATTCAAAATTCAAATTTGAATCTCATAGCATTTATCATGCACATTGACCAAAATGTGCTCATTCCTCCTCCAATCACATGTGGACAAGTGGCCTCTTCTCATTGGTTGGTCTTTTATCCCACATTCATCCAAATCCCTCATTCTTCCAATTTGGGAATCTATAAATGAGAGACTCTCCCTCTCATTCAAACATCCACAATTTGAGTAAACTTATTATACTCAAATCCACAATCTTCATGCAAAGTCAGTCTCTTCAATTGAGAACTAATTTTGCTCATTTCATCCAAGCATTCATCTCATTTTCACATTTGCACCAAGGTTCGACCATTTCTAGATCATCTTAATTGCAACCTAGGAATTGGGAAAGGGACAATTGCAACACTCCATTGGCACCAATTCCCCCATGGGATCATCATTCTATTAGATTGATTAGGATTTAATTTCATTTCTTGTATTGTATTCTTCACCTTTGTTCCTAATTTTAAGTTTAAATAGATGGATTTTATGGGGAATCTCTCACTCTTGTGTACATGCATTTTTATCTAACATCTAACCATGTTTGTTGCTCTTGTGCATTTGCAGGTTTAAGGGTTCATAGGTAGGAGGAGGAAATAGAGTGCTAATTATTTCCTGAGCTATCATAGCTTATACCGTTGGATTTGCAAACATTCCTGAGAGCTCGGAGGGAACATTTTGCATGTATTTCAAGAAGGATTCCGGGAGGGTAAGGACAGGAATTATGGTTGCAGTGGTGGCAGTTGGAAGAGAAAAGGAAGGAGACATGGAGGATGAAGAAATGGGTGAGGTAGTGGTGGAGGACGAATCAACCGATATTACCTGCATGATGGGAGACGTAGAATCAAGATGGACGAAAATATCCACCACAAGTGAAGAGGGTGCAACTAATGCAAGTGGGATAGGCAGAGTGGTGACAACAATAGTAGTGGTTGTGGTAGCAGCTGAAATAGGCAAAGAATTTGGCTGATCAGCCTCAATTTCCTCTCCCTCATGGAGTGGATCTTCTTGGATTACTGGCATTCAGTGACACTATCCGTTCTCTTATGTTTCTTGGGAGGTTCACCCTCTGAGGCCTTCCTAGTGTACACCTTTGGGTTGGACTGCTTCTCTTCTATCTCCTTTCTCTTTTTTGAATGAACAGATGGGGGGAATTTAGATGTTTCTCTAGTTGATGTAGTGGTTGCCCCACCATCTGATCCACTTGGCTTTCTTTCGATTCCCTTGAATGTCAGGAAGACCCCTTGCTGCTTTAATTGAGAAACTTGGTCATCTATCTATGCCTTTCTTCGAGCCTCAATAGGCTTGGTAAGTATGCCAAGGTCATCAACCTCTGACTCATTCCAATCAATTAGTGGCAGTTGCATGTTTGCAATGGCATTGTACCTGAGGTCGATTATAGTGCTTTCATCTTCCTCTAGTTGATCAAGCAATGGGAATAGGGTCACCCTTTTTACAAAGTATGTGGTCATCCACATGTAGTGCCTTATCCACACCTCAAGGTCATCTTTACAATCTGCCCAAAAATCTTCAACATTGTGGAGGTGGGCATACTCCTATCTAATCACCTTTCTGACATGACCATATGGGTCCATCCGTGGCCTGGCTGTGTGAGATTTGAAATGATACTTTGCCAGTTCCTTCTCTGAATTTCTCGCACATTAGGAAGTATGAAGCTCATACATCCCCTGGCCAAGTGTAAGGGGATAAGGGATCCTCGCTAGATGATTGCTACTCAAAATTATGTGAATGTGGTGCAGCTACCAAAAGAGCTCTAACAATATAATCTGGTCATTAGGGTACCGGGGTAGCTTGTTTGGATTTTTTGATAATCCCTAGGCACAAATGTAGGTGAACTTTGGATATTGAATAAATAGGAAGGCATAATTCGTGAGGAAGGCTCAAGCACTATGGGAGACTCTTCTCTCAAAATCACCCCCAAGCAGCCTGATGATATAAGCGATGAATGCATCATTTACTCTGCAATAATATTTCTTGAAGTTCTTGAATTGTAGATGAGGGTACTTGTCAAAAGCCTTGATTTCTCTACCAGGAACTTCATTTGGAGGTTTGAATAACCCATGGTTATGCCTCCTATCAGCTAGTGATTATACCAAGTAAGAGGTCATATAGAACTTGGAGGTCTTTTTGAGGTTCATGAATTGATCATGAAAGCGGTCACTGATTATTCGTCCCTAGTAGAACGTGGTGTCCTTTTCATGGAGAATGTGATCGACAAAATAAACCATCCATTCTTCAAAATATGCTGCACAAGGGAGGCCCATCACTCTTCTTAGCAGGGTGACCAAATCATGGTAGTCTTCAAAAAAGTCACTGCAAAAGAGTTCTTGGGGAACCTTTGCAGCATTGCCCTGTCTTTCCTTTAGCCAATACATATTTATGAGTTTCTTGCATCTTATGCAGTCTTCATCCCACATTTCTTTGCATTCCTGGATAGTAGGCAGCTCCAAGAATGTGGAAGGTTTTTTTAATTCCTGATGGGGACATGTCGGCCAGGATGTTTCCATCTTTGTTGACATTAGTTCTTATTTCTGGCTGATATGCCTCTCTGCAAGCCATTACCAGCTCGGGGGTGACCAAGGCAGGAGGGAAACCAACAACTTTAGTTATCCCACTGCTTCTAATTAACTTTGCATTTGCTATCTTGGGGTTCATCCTAACCCTCTGTATGAAATTGTCAATGTCAACATGTCCAATATTCATGTTAGTGTTGTCCTTCCACATGGTCGTGACCTTGGAGTGCAACGACACTCCCTGGAATTGGTATTTCATCTGATCCTTATCCTCCTTGCCTCGAGGAGCCTTGGCGGTTCTCTTTCCTTTGTCCTTGACTACCCTTGAGGCTTCTGCACCTGATTCCATATATCCTACACATAGAGGCGAGGTTCAAAATGCATGATGATACAAATGGTTAGCCAAATACCTGCAAAACATGGTTAGATCGAATAAACTATCATTCAAAAATCTAACACTTAGTTGAATTTGTCATTGAAGGTTCATTGGAGGGAAATTGGATGACCCGGGACCCAAAGGCTAGACTTCCCCTATCAGAATGTTGTTCTAAAGGGCGAGCAGGGCAGGGAGGCCCAGACGATTTCTCCCGATCTTGGATTTGGATAATGAAGTGTTTATGAGGAAGGTGATCACATTTTAGCATGTGGGTCATCATTCATTTTTTAGGTTGGAGGTCATTTAGGTCATTATTAAGGCATCCAAGATTAAACTAAGGGAAGGCTGTCAAGTGTTAGCTGTTTGGAACAACTTTGAAAAAATGGCATTCCAGAGGCGGAGTTTCAGAGTTCGAAACCTAGGAGGTGAAAGGCCATGGGACAAAGCCTTTGCAACTTTTTAGTCATTCGAGAGCCCATGTTGTGGAGTTCGCTATGTGATAATTGTGTGAAACAACGAAGCAGGGAAAAAAGTCTGGAGCTTGCATCCTGACGGACTGGACCCAAGGGAAAGTTTCACCCCACACTTTGCTTGTCAAAACTTGATGGAGATTGGGATTTTGGGGCCCTGAAGTCGGAAAGACGATCTGGGTTTTCTGTTCGGGATGATCGAGATAGGACGAAAACTTGATGGTGGAAGCCTAATGGGTGGGGTCCGACGAAGGCAAGGACTTGGAGATTTTCATTAAAATTGTTTCAGTGGGGAAGCACTCGGGACCCAAAAGTTGGGAGGCAGTCACTCAACGACCATTTAAAATGGCGAAACAACAACAATGGCCTAAGAATGAAAGTTCGGAGGCCGGGACCCGGGGGCCGCTAGGAACTTAGGGATTTTCCTATTTTTCAACTAGTTTGGCTGGATGGCATTCACGAGTTTGGGGTCTGGGTGACGAAGGGCAGTCACTTGATAGCCGTTGAAAACTATGAATTGGAAGCGATGGTCTGGGGATAGAAGTCCGCGGACTGGGACCGGACAAGTGCCTGGAGGCATCATTTTTATTACAAGTTTTGTGTCAATCTATTATCCGGGGTTCGAGGTCTGGAGAGATGTAGGGGAAATTCCGTTTGAAACAACTGAAAAGGAGTGGAAATCCGGAGGCAGAGTTCCAAAGTCTAGAACCCATGAGAATCTTCTCCGCCAAGGTAAGTTCGTCAAGTTTGCATGTTAAATGGTCATGACAGTGGGGAGTCCGAGGCACCAACACCTGCATCAAAGAACAATGACGGGACAACAAGGCTCCAAATTCTATTTTAAAAGTTTCTAAGGGATGTTTTAGAAATACAACACATGGGTTTTGTGGCATGGTGTCCCCTCTATTAGGTACATATTAAAGTATCCCTTATTGTCCATTGTTTAAGCATGAAATCACAAAAAGACGGAGTAGGTTGTTAGATGAAAAGTGTACCTTGAAGACCCAATGAAGATGGATGCCAAATTCATGAAGAATGGTAAAGTGAAAGCTCGGGCGCGAGGATGACGATGGCTGGGGAGGCATTACACTTCTTTGTTATTCCTAACATGCGCAAATGATAGGTCAGACCCAATATTTATGCCCTTAATCATAATTAATGTCCTTAATAAATGTAGGTACGACAACCGATGGGGTTGGTGGATTCAAATTAAGGACGATGATGGGAAGACCAGAGTTCGAGGACCAAAGAAACACTGGTCAACGATTGTTTGGAACAACAAAAACACAACGGAGACCCGGGCAAGGAAACTTTAAGCGTCGAATCTGGAAGGCACGATGAAATGTCAGATTTAATACAAGTCATCGAACGGAAAGTAGGAAGCTAGGACCTAGAAGCTAAAAAGGCATAGACCGAAAGGTATCTGAAAAATAAAAATAGATAGGGAAACCCGAGAGGGGAAACCTAACGAGCTGGGCCTGGGAGGCTCCACGGACGCTAGCAAAGGTGAAATTTTAATGAAGCCTCAAGACTCAACAAATTTTGAGGGGCAATAGATGGTCAACCTAAGATGAGACTTGGGAGACACATTGACCATCTAGGACACCAAAATAGGGGCACACAAAATTAGGCAACAACAAAACGACATGACAGGGCAAAAGAAAGAGGGTCCCCGTTCCGAACGGGGTGTGTGTGCTATAGGTACAACACACTTATTTGATTAAATTTAACACCATCCCTTTTAATTAAATAAACCAAACTTTATTTAATTAAATCTTATGTCCATTATTCCTCTCATTTGATTTAAATAAATCAAAAAAGGTAAGTCAAATGTCAAATCAACTAATCTCCACCAGAGTTAATTAAATCCTAATTAACTCTAACTCTAATCCATCAAAACCTCTAAATTTTGCAACTTGCACATGTGAGTCAATTTAATTGATTTATAAATTCTTCTATTTTCATTCAAAAAGGCATCTCATTGGAAAATTCCTCCAATTTCAAATCTCCCTCCCAAAAGGACTTGTCCTCCAACATGGCATTTATGCCTCTTACAAGTCCTTTTTCTTGAGCCAAGCTGCATTAACTCCTCTTCCACATCTCCTTCCACAAGCCATCTTTCAAATTTCAAATTTCCACCTAATTGCATTTATTTGCATATTGACAAAAATGTGTACAACCTCCCTTCAATAGCATGTTGACAAGTGGCACATTGTTATTGGTTCATTTTTAATCCCACACCCTTCATGATTCTCATTCCTCCATCCTTCTTTCCTATAAATGGAGATCTCTTCTACTAATTTTGGATCCACAACTTTATGCAAGATTATTATCTATAGATTTTATGCAATTCCATCCGTTTTTATCCAAGTTTTCATAGCATCTCATCAAATCTTAGCTAGGTTATGGTCAAATTTCCATCCAACGAGCACAATAATAAAAAAAATTCATCAAAGCTTTGCAAGGAATTAGAAAAGGGCATCTTTCCATATCAAAGAAGCACCTATTCCCCCATGGGATGCTGGTTTGAGTGTTCTTGAGCAAGATTTAATAGCATTATTTGATTTTTCATCTTCATTTCTTGTTCTTTGCACTTGAATGAATTGCGTGGGGAATGTTTGTTTTTAGACTTGTTTATGAGATAATATTGTGTTGTTTGAACAGGTCTAGACCAAACCTTCATATATTCAAGCAAGAAATTCAAGTCCACATCTATCAAACACTAATTGGATTCAAGATCTACATTCAAGCTAGCCACCTCACACAAGTTTGCAGATTTCACAACAAGGGTTTGGTGAGTTGTAACATTGCATGTTGTTTATTCGTCATTTCCCTTCATTATTCTATTTCATTTCAAGGTTTAATTGCCGAAAAGGGGTTTGACCAAGGAAAACCCCCATTTACTAACAATCAACAAGTTTTTCTCCTCTTGTGTGTTTGTGATTGCAGATTTAGGTTGAAGACTTGAAGATCATTTGGAGTGTAAAGTTGCAAAGTTGCATCACAAAGTTGTCAAATTCATTTAAACATTTCACTTTAGGTCATAGAATTGCACTTTATTTAGTTTTCCATGATAACACATTTTCTTTCAAGATATGTGGCTTTGATATGGTTAAAAATGGATTGCATAAGTACAACATCCCCTCTTATGATTTCAATTTAGATTACAACAATTAGGTCATTAAGAAACATGTTAGTCATCCTTCTACTATCTTTCATAGTTGTGAGAGCATCTTAGAGAAATCATATCAAACCATTGACACAATCTTTAATATTACATTTCTGATTGATGAGGATGCAATCATAGATAATCATAACAATCATACTTGTTCTTCTCCCAATACCTCCCCTATTAGTGACAAAGGTATCTTGGTGAAAGAAGATACAAACATTGAGAATCTTGATTTTCCCTCTCCTTTTTCCCCTTTGGAAGATATAAGAAAACAAGAAGATGAGATCATAGAAACCTTTCTAAAATCACCTTACCTAGTCTCCATTCATCCCTTGCTTGTGAGAATATTTTAGTGAAAGAGGATGATATCATAGATAGCCATGACAATCAAAATTGTCCTTCTCATAATATCTCTCCTCGATTCAAAGAGAATAGGTTGGTGTTAGAAGAAGCACCTCTTGAGAGTCATTAGAATCTTGTTACTCCCTTCCCTATTACTCCTACCATTTGGAAAGATCTATTTGGTAAGCATGAAAATCATACTTGTCCTTCTCTTGATGCCTCCCCTACTTGTGATGAAGCTATTTTATAAAATCTAACCATGGAATGTGATGAACATCTTACAAGCTTTCCTACAAGGGTAGATGGTATAGCACAAGAGAATGAGACCTTAGAAAAAAAGGACAATCAAATAGATCCTTCTCCTAATATCCCCACTATTGATGAACAAGACAATTCCACCATTGATAACTCCCTTGCATTTGATGAAGTCATTTTAGAAAAACCAATCCTTGAATGTCAAGAACATTTGGTTTGTAGTTCTCCTAAAAAATATCCTACTAGGGAAGATATCATGGTGTAAGAAAATGAGAACATTGACAATAGTAATGCCTTAGATGAAGATGATGAAGTAACATTAGACTCCCCTACACTAATACATCAAGAAAAGTCTTTAGAGGTTATTCACATTAGATACCCCTTGGAGTACTCTCCTAAGCCTAAACTTATCATTTATCCACCCTCTCAAAAATCAAAAGTTCAAAACAAACCCATCATTATCCTTGAACCACCTAAGAACAATGTTTCACAACAATCGAGTTACAATACCATTTCTCATACATACAAAACTAGGAAAAATCCACAACCAAGACAAACACCTTCAACATCCCTCCCATTTCCTAATCCTATCTTACCAGGTCCCCCTTATTTTCCTTCACAAAGTAAAAATGAGTATGATCTTGTTAAAAAACTTAAGAATACTCCCGCAAAGATATCCCTTTGGGACTTGATTTATAATTCACCTAACTATCACACAATGCTTCAAATTGCCTTACAACAAGTTCCTATCCCTTCTAATGCACAACCAAATGACATAGCAGCCATGATTCAAGGACTAAATGAAGACATTATTTTCCACCAAAGTGAACTACCCCCTTTGGAAGCACAAAAACAATATGATGCTTTCATGATCATAGCTCAATAAAATAGCACAGGGATAAAGTGAACTCTTGTTGACAATAGCTCAGCCTTAAATGTGTGTAGTGCAAACCTTTTGGATAAGCTTGGTGTTGATAAATAAAAAATTCAACCCGCCTCTTTCTCTATTACCAGGTTTGATAATGTGGGAAATAAATCACTTGGAATGATCACTTTACATATTATCATTGGAAAGGATACCTTACAAACCCCTATTCATGTTATGCCTCATGATATTTCATATAATATTCTTTTGGGAAGGTTGTGGATTGATGAGATGAATGCGGTGCCTTCTACCCTTCATCGTCAAATGAAGTATGTCTACAACAACAAAGTGTACACACTTTAAGCTGAACCTGAACCAAATAGTTGTTTAAACATTGAGAAAAAAAGAGAGAATCCTTTAAACACATTGACACCAACTACACAAGTGGAACTCATGCAATAGAAAGACAAAGAAAAACATATTGAGGAAGTCATGAAGCTATTAGAAGATGATTGAGATTCCTTAGAATTAGAACCTACATTCATGGGAGAATACAAGATCATAGACAAATATTTTGAAAAAGGAAAAGAAAAGGCAATAATGTCAACACAAAATTCAAAAGACCATTTGAAAGCATCCACCTCAACCACTTTAGAGGAAAAAGAATATTACACAACAAACTTCGATGAGATAGACTATCAACAACCACCAAATCCTAAAGAAATGAAAAAACTTTATGGAAAAGTTTATGGGCTTATGAAACAACTTGGATATAGTGGAAAAGGATGTGGTGCTAGTGAACAAGGTATCTGTGTCCCTATAGAGCCTGAAATGAAAGAAAATATTAGTGGTCTTGGTTATTGTCCTTTGATAGAAATAAACAAGCCTTCACTTAACATCAACACTCTTACAAAGGATTGCTCTAAGCAAACTTTGACAATAGTGCATCCTGAATTGATAGACACTAGTGGTCTTGATTGTTATCATTTACAAGAAAAAAAGAAATCTTCGCTTAATATCAATTTCATCACACAAAACACTAATGATTTGAGTTTGATTGATTTTATTTCTTCCTTTAAAGAAGAGATCAAAATATCACAATCTAAAGAGTCTTGTGTATGTATGACATATTGACTAAGAAAGAGATATCTTTGTAGCAAAATAAAGAACCATCTCCTACTTTTGATCAAGAGGGTATCTTGTTGAGACTCCTCCAAGATCGTTTGATATCCCTCCCTCCAAGAACACGAAATCAATTTTACTAAAAACATTCATTTTTTGCATATCATAGAGTTCATGGTCATTCTACTAATGAATGTAAGGCTTTGAGTAGTAAAATCCAACATCTTAAGTATTTAATTCTCTTCCTTATGCGGGGCACCTAATTCCTCTTATTGATACTAATTTTCACTCTAGCATATTTCTCATCAATAATCTCCGCTCATCCTTGTCCTACACTAAGTGGGGGCAAGGGGTTAGGTAGCTTTGTCCTCGTATGTCACTTGTCATTGTCTCTTTTGGCTAGTTGATCACATTTCATGTACATAAAAGAGAAAGCTTGGGATGTGGATGCCATGCCTTAAGTTGGCTCGCATGTGACATACTCTCATGTGTTCTTCTACTTTAAAGTAATTTATCACAACATGGTGTTTAGAAATTTATTTAAAGTGGGGGAATACATTGGTATTATCTCATTTCATTTTCTTTCATGTTCCTTGTGTGATTTCCTTTCTTCTTGCGATGTGTCCTTTTCTTGGTGGTTTCATTAGGTTTTACTTCCTCTGAGAGTGTGATATTTCCTTGTCCTCTCTTGGAAACAAGATGAGACCTTGCACTTGTCCTCTCTTGGAAACATTAGATACGATGTTGCCAGGATGAGACCTTGTATTTATCCTCTTTTCAGAGATTTTAAGCACAATGTACCCTAAGATTAAGATCTCACATGAACTAATCAGAATCCCTTTCAACATCTCTCTCTTTCTTTTTGTGTTTCATTTTCTTTTTGTCCTTATTAATGTCATGGAGGTATGGCTTTGATATGGACTTCCTGGGACTCACCTAGTGAACAACTAGCTTCACTAGCCCTTGTGAGCATGCATTTTATTTTTTGCCTTATCATATTCATGGGGGTATGACTTTGATATGGACCTATTGGGGCTTAGATAGTGAACAACTAGCTTCACTAACCCTCGTGAGCATGCACTTTTGTTTTCATAGTGGACAGTGTGTTCCACTTGTAAAGGTGGTGTTCTATGACCTAGGTTATAAAGAACCCATACCCCTATTGTTCATTATCAATAATTATTTCCGTCCTAAATAGTATGATTTTGATGCACTTTTCTACAATACTAATATCTTCCTCACCCAAACTTGTAGATTTACCTAGTCCTCTACACTCATTTTCTTGATATCGCCCATTGCTCAATGCCTTATCGAGATTTGTGTTCCGAATCAAAACTCAAACCTTTATCAAAAAGTCTAGATCTAAGTTGGATTCTCAGTCCTAGTTTGTGTGTCATGATGTTGGGATTCAGGTCTTGAATCGAACTTCAAACCTTTTTTCAAAAGATCTAAGTCCATTTCAAATACCTGATTTTTCTTTGTGTTTTAGTTGGGATCAGTAGTTTGGATTGAATTTGAACCTTGTATATTTTGGTTTGAGTCCACTTTTTACTCTCGACCCCACTTTACTTTCTTTATTTCTCTTGCTTGGAACTATTTAGGGATTGAAGTCCCAATCAAAATTTTTGTCTTTAGGTCCTAATCTCGACATCCATCTCGAACCCACCTTCCTGCTTACCAACCGAATTAATGGCGATCTGATTCACATGTACTAGTGAGGGTTAAAACCATATTTCCACTCAAAATTTGTTCATAATTACATTTAATTGATAGACTTGAGCCGTAGAGCATGGAAGAAAAGAAGATTCTTGATTGAGTTTTTAGAGCATCATACTACTAAGGATTCCTTCAATTTTTCATTCTCGTTAGCATTTTCCAAGTTGGTTTCTTGGTTGTTTCTTGCTCATTTTTCTTTTTGTCTCTTGTTTTTTGTTGTTTTCCTTGTTTTGGTTTCATTTTTGTTTAGTTTTTATGTATTTTTCTTCACATGTGTTTGTGTTTTTACCCATTTTGGGCTCATCTAGTTTTTTCCCTTGTTTGAGGGCTCATCCTCTTGGATCATGGATTTGGTTCCCACCCATTTCACTAGTTAGGGTCCTCAATCTCAAAGTTCCCTAGCCTTTCAAGTTTCTTAAACCCCATTGTGCCCTAGTTCCTTAGGGTTTTCCAATAAAATATCTATAATTACTTCAAATCAAGCCACCCTCAGGAGATTTGAAACCCTGCACACCCCTCTGCTTAATGATCTGGGTCCAAGATTTGTTCTCGATCCCAATTCTCAAATTTCAAACCTTGCTAAAGTTTTTGGTCTTTTAAAAATACCCTTTGGTCCACACGAGATTTAGAGTCCTGATAGGATGTTTTTCCTTCTGGTATAAATCTAGGATCCATTCATGATCTTGGTTCCCACAAGCTAACTTTGATAAAATGTTGCCAACCGATCCTTGAGGGATTTTTGACCCCGAGCATCCTCATTGCCAAGAAGTATGGGTCCGATGTTTGTTCCCAACTCTTAGTGGGAAATTTATAACTTAACCTGCTATAGTCCATCAAGCTTGAATAAACTTGAAGGTACCTATGACAAGCTCTATTCGGGACTCCAAGTCTTGATTGGACCCAAGAAAATAATGTCCCAAGTCAAATTAAGTTTCTGATTCCGCCCACCATTAAGTTCGATGAGGAATCTAAGTCCCAATAGGACCCCATCACGATTGGTCCTATTGGGTTTCCTAATCTTGAATGTACATTCCTAAGAGCCAATATCCACTGCAGACCCCGATACCTATGAAGGTCAAAGTCTAGTCGGGATTGTGAATCCTAACAAAACTTCATAAGCTAGGGTCCAAATCCTAAGTGCATTTTTGACCTCGACTCTCATCAATTAAATATAGAGTCCCATCAGGTTTCCAAGTCCCAATTAAAATTTACTAAAGAAGAGTCTCGAGTCCAAATTTTATCCCAATTCCCACCAAAGGCTTTTGACTACCTAGTTTAAAAAAGGTTCCTGTGGGGTTTGGAAACTTGACAGGACACAACTGCAAATTGACTTTCAAGCCAATTTTTATCAATAATTTTCAAGGATTCTTACAAAACCAATTTTCTCATCTCTTAGGTACCCTAAATATTTGATTGAAGTGGGGAATCTGGTCTTGATGGAGCACTGAGCAAACCCAAGGCTAAGAAAACGAAAGCAGATAAAATTCCTTTGAAAATGAAGTATAAGTTCTAGGGAGTCGCCATGACTTGTAAATTCACATCTCATGTCATAAAGATTATTGATATAGAATTGGGGCATATTGACATGGATACCTTCAAGATAGACACTTTCTCAACTGATTCCACCCCAAGGGCACAAAAGATAGCTAGCTCGAGACTAGATCACGATGCATCTTTCCTGGTGGCAGTACAATTCCATGAGTTCATCCTGGTAGTAGCAACAACAGACAACCTCGTTCTATGAAAATGATATGAATCTTGAGGTAGAAAGATTATTGACCTTTCTCCAACAATGATCAAAACGGTATTTTATTTACCTCCTTATGCATTGTTGAAAGAAATAACTAAAGTTGAGGTAGTCAAAGAGTATGAGAAAGATTTCAATGGAAATTTTAGGTGTCTTAACAAGAAGTGGTTGAAGATAGAAAGGAAGTCCATTGCAAAACTTCCTACAAAGTTCAAAAGATTATATTTCCAGTTTGAAATTGGAGACATTATCACTTTTTTTATCAAGAGCCTTTGGGAAAGAGGAATCTAACACTTATGAAAAATAGATGTTCCACCTCATTGACATCATCCTTAAAGGGAAAGTATTATTGGATTGGGGACAAATTTTATCCAATACTATCCATGATCAGATTACTAGGGTGAAGGATACCAAACAATTTTTCATGTCTTCCTATGTGATATATTGTGCTACAAGAATAGGCAACTTCCCTGATTTGAGTACCATAGGGGTTAGAGGAGAAGGACAAGAATAAAAGAAGATATGGGAGTACTATACATAGTTAGAGCACAAAGCAGCCAAGAGGCAGGTTAAATAGGTAAATGATGCTTTCCTATACCCAATTATTAACCAACTCATAGGGGATGTAGGATTCAAGATAATAAAATAAGTCATGGCTTTAATCGGTGAATGAAGGTAGTGGTTCATGCAATTCCCCAAGTCTACATACATCTGAGTCTTTGGATATGATAATGCACCTTTCTTTCTTCCAAAACATTGTAGTGATAGGCTGATCTTGATTGAGTTTTATTGATAGATGATGGACATGAATTTAAATTTTTTTTGTAAGCATAAATCAAGGGGTTTAAAATAATCCATTCAACTCGGCTATTATTCATGTTCATCTTTCATAGCTACCAAAATAGCTACTAAGGAGCTACAAGAAATAAACTTGAAACAATATATTGGAAGGGATAATTTTGATCCCAAGGGAAAAATGAATAGCCTCTATGCATCATTGTTCCCACACCATGAGCCCAACTTTGAAGACTTTTGGGTAGGTTTACAAGATGATTCTAAGGTGTGGAAGAGGAGCTATGATAGATTGACAATCCCTCAGATGAGA
Organism: Sequoiadendron giganteum; assembly: GCA_007115665.2. Taxonomy (NCBI): domain Eukaryota; kingdom Viridiplantae; phylum Streptophyta; class Pinopsida; order Cupressales; family Cupressaceae; genus Sequoiadendron; species Sequoiadendron giganteum. The sequence goes on along the minus strand of CM021105.1, from coordinate 517,010,629 downwards.
GACTTCCCAATAAGAGATGATATCCCAAAAGGATTGTTTGACAATGCTCAGACATTGGATCCCCTATATGATATACACAAAATTGGTACCAAGGTATTGGATCCAATTAGTTGGATGGATAAAGAAGATTTCTCAATTGATGAAATTTTTATTGCGGTTGTGAACAAGAATATCTCATGGGTATAGCTCTGAATTAAAAATTATCAAGGGAAAGAGGTGTCCTATAGGAAAAGAAATGATCCAACATCAGGAACTTCTTCCTACTCAGGTAAAAAATAATACAAGAGGTTAAAGAAGAAAACACCACCTCAGATGACCGAGGAAGAAGAACCTCAAATTGATATGATAACGAAGGAATTCTAAAAGGCCTCAACCACCTACAAGGTTACATTTGTAGGAGTGATTCCTAGGTTGGGAGCAATGCCTATCTCCCAAGTACTTCTCACAGAGGAGACTGCTACAGTGAAGGATACTCCCATTGCTTCCCAAGGGACTACATATAAACAAGATTTTGAGGAAGAAACACCTACAATAGATGTAACCAAATATCCTCCCCTCACAGATATAGAAGAAGTCCCTTCCGAGAAAGAAGAAGAAAAAGATGATTAGGTGGATGAATCACCAAAGTCCCAAAAGGCACACGATCAAAAGAGAAAAAATTGTGAAGGAAATTGATTTTGAAGAACAAGAACATCAAGGAGAACAAACCCAAGAGTTAAATCAGGAGCTCCCTAATGTTGAGATTGGAGAAGAAGATACATAAAATGTGCTCATGGAGAAGGAGCAACAAGATCTAATTGACAGTGTACAGAGGTAGGGAAAGAAAGAAAAGGTTGAGCAAGATAAAGATCAACAAGAAAAAGCCTTTGCCTTAGAAAGACTTGAGACTGAGAAACCCTCTAAAGAGGAACCAATGGAGAACTATAGGGAAGAAAAAAAAATGTCTACATTAGAAGGAGCCTCGACTTGGTTAAAATTGAATCTAGAGAAAAGGAAAAATGTGGTATCACAATCACTAACCTGACAAGATATGATATTAGAAGTGGAGAAGACTAAATTGAAGAAATCTAGAACTCTCCACTCTACTAGGTTGAATGACGTAAGGGAAGTAATTGTTGAGATAGCTACCCCCATTTATGACAAATATTATAGAGAATTGTAGGCAGTCAATTATCAATTTAGGTAAGAAAACACAAGGGGACCGGATAGCTTCTTTGGACTTGGTTGTAAACTCTATGAAGGAAAGGATGATGAATGATAAGAAAACAAAGAATGAGCTAAAATCTCAATTGGAATAGATAAAGAGGTTCTTGAGGGATCTTGCCTCTTCGGCTTTCAACAAACCATCTTCATCAGAGGTACCAATTTTGATGAGAAGAAAGGAGGTTGATGACCTCACTAAAATGAAGAAGAAATCTTACCTTTTTGACTGGTGGATTGAGAAATTCTAGGCAGAGATGGATGAAATTTTGGGTTCAAGGTATAAGGAGTATGAGGGTACTTGCTCGTTGGAGGAGAAATTAAGTAATTACACTAAGAAAATTGAGAGATGAAGAGGAGACATATAGAGTAAGCTACAATAGTTGGAAGAGATGAGAAAAATGAGTGTAGAGGAATTAGGAAAATCTACAATTTTGGGTGAGGAAGATATTAGTTTTATAGACAAGTGCATCAAAATCATACTATTTAGGATGGAACTAATTATTGAGCATAGAATAATATTGTTGAAATTGTAGAAGGATCTATATGAGGGATCTTCTTGTTTTGAGACCTTCATTGCTACCATAATTAGTCCAGATTTTTTGTTACCAGGTATGCATACTTTGGACACTCTACACGTGATCAAAGATGCCTAGAATGCAAAGCTGGAAGTAGAGATTAATTCCTAAAATGGGGAAGAGAAATTGTTTTTGGAAAAGTTGGTGAATATAAAAGATGATGTGATATGGGTGAAGAATGATATTCACCAGATGAAGAATGGTGTGGTCTCTACAACATCCAGTTTTGAGAAGAAAAAAAATAGATTGGAATGGGTAGATGGAGCTGGTATGGTGGTGCTAACATAGGTGTTAGCTAATTTCTAAGAGTATAAGCAACAAAAGACATGTTGAATTTTGAATTTTGAAAAAGGAATATGTTGTTTTGGTGCTAAAGATGTTGATCTTGAACTACTACAAAATAGGAAAAAATAGCAAGATAACTGAGGTCAGTTGATAGTTTGCATGGGAAACTAGTGCCCATCTTTGGGTAAAGTAGCATCAACAAAGGTCATCTACAGTTCAGTCCGGTGCTACATATAATTGTGGATCTACATGTTGGGTACCCCAATTTTTCATTGCATGTCTCAATTTTTAGGGAATTTTAATATAATAATTCTATATAATCTAAAAACACTCTCATTGTTAGGGTTTACGAATTGAAGTTAGATTTGAGGTCCATAGGCTAGGCATAATTTTTAGATTTCTATACTTAGCATTTCCTACATTCTTAGTTTTAGGAAGTGAATTTTAAGGAAATGGTTTTTCATACACTGGTGAAGCTGGCTAGATCATAATAGCCACTTATTTATTTCAAAGCAATAGAAGCAGTCAGATTCAAAAATATCATTGGATGTTGATTTGAATGGTATTTTTTTGTTTATTATTTGATCTGTAATTCTCCATAAGAATAATTTATGGTCTATTTTTAATAAATCTAAATGATGTTAAAAGGAATGAAATGTGTTATTAATTCTACAATGTGAATGAATTTAATTATCTAGTTGTTACAATTTGATTCATTTATCAGTTTATTTTAAAACGTTCTTTCGAAGAATTTCTTGTCTAGTTAGTGGAATAATATTCATTCATCTTTTCTTGCATACTCTCAATTATCTTTGCTATTTCTTTTAAAATCTATTGTTAATTTAATTTCATCTTAAGATACCTCTCTTTGAAACAATAGAATCAATAATCCAACTTGAACATTACAACCATATTGAACACTTAGTTAACCAGTGTAGTTGCGACCCAATCTCCAAGACCTTTGACAATAGTTTATCTTCAGATTTGGAGCTGAGTGTGCAAGGGAAGTCACTTCAAAAATAGTCATAAGAGAGGTATCTCCTGAGTTTAAACCCTTATATCTCATAACTTCATCCTAAGATATGCCATTGATATACTTATAGCTTTCATTATAGGTTGTTTTAGACACCATTTTTTTTTTGCATTTATATTAAAATATTATTGTATTATTTAATGATCATCTTAGTCTTTAGTTAGCTTTTTGTATCTTTTCGTTCTTTGTTTTTGTTAACATTTGTTTCTTTTTAGAAACATCGTCTTGTATTGTATTATTTAAGGAGATTTCATCTCCTTTGTAAATATTGGATATCAATTATCATTTCATGGTATCAGAGCTTAGGCTTGCCCTGAGATATTTTGTTATCCGATTTTTTTTTAAAATGAAGAAAGTTTTTAAAATAAATTTTGTGAAGCCATTTTTTTTTAAATCGAGGGTTTTTCTGGAGGCAGTTTTTGAAGAAGTTTTTCAAAAATATTTTCGTGTCTTTTCTAGGGAAAAATCATTTTTTTTTTTCAGAAGCAAAATCATGCGGGTTTCTAAAGAAAATTGCAAGTTTCAAAATCTGATTCAAACAAATCACGGATTTTTACAAGTGAAGAATCACATTTTTTTATTTTGCACTAGTTTATGCGACCTATTCTAGATGGGATTTCCATGTTTGTGGCTTTTTAAAAATGTATTTTTTTGAGTTGCATGTATTCTCACGGGATTCTAGGTTATTTCTGCGCAATGTCAGGGGTCATATTTCGTTTGAAATCATAATTTATTTCTAAGATTTCTGGGTGACTTTTTTCTTGAGACCGTGTTCTATTTCCTATTTCCTGCTCAGGATTCTGCACTTCGTGTTGTTTTTTTGAGTTTCTTTATCAGTTTTCTGAGCAACTAGTTTTTTGTAAAAGCCACAAATTTTTTTGTAGGGTTTCGATGAACTTCTTCTTGGTCATAATGATTTTTTAGTTTGTGGGTTTTGCATCTTTTTTTGTGATGGGTTTTCAGATCTGAAGAGATTTTTAAGAGTTTTTAAAAAAAAAATTGTGTAAAAATTTCTTGTTGATCATCATAGTTCTTTGTATGGCATTTATGCATTTTGACCAGTCATCAACCTCTTATGCATCGATGGCCAAATGACTAGCAGATCATGTCAAATCATCTGCTTGGTACATCAATTCTAGAGCCTCTCAAAATTTTACAAACATGAGAGATTGGTTCATGAAATATATGGCTTGCTCTGATTTCATTATATTTGGTGGTGGCGAAGAGTATATAGTTGTTGGCAAGGGTAACATCTAGATCACATCTAGTGGAAGAAATTTAATATTTCTAAATGTATGCTATGTACTAGGCATGGAGCTTAATCTGCTCTCTGCCAATCAAATTATGTGTCATAGGCCAAAGTTGGACATCATTTTCAGTTCTCAAAAGTGTTAAATTGTTGATAGGGAGTCCAAGAGAACTGTGACAATTGGGATTGAGGATCATGGTTTGTATCGACTGCTTGATATTGGAGATCCTCCAAAGCATGCGTTGGTTGCAAGGAGTTCATCCATTAGCACTCTTTGGAATCAATAGTATGGGAATCTCAATATTGCCTACCTCTCTCAAATAGCTCCAAAGAATTTGGTAGAAGGCTTACCTGAGATTCAGCAAGGAAGCAACATCAAACTCCAAGCGAGGAGGTAGCATTAAAATCCATTTTTAGATGAAAAGTCTTGGAGAGCATCCAAGGTCCTACAACTAGTTCATGCAAATGTTTGTGGACCAATGAATACTGCATCTGTCACTGGTGTCAAGTATTTCCTTCTGTTTGTTGATGATTTTAGCAGAAAAATGTGGGTTTATTTTCTCAAAGCAAAGTCACAAGTATTTAATGAATTTTAAAAGTTTGAAGAATTAGTTGAAAAAGAGTTTGGATGTCAGATCATCACCCTTAAGACAGATAATGGGGGTGATTTCTATTCCAACTAGTTCACTGAATTTTGTGTAAAACACAACATTAGATGCCAACTTACCACACCCTATACCCCTCATTAGAATGGTGTTGTTGAGCAGAGCAATTGTACCATCACATAAATGGCTCGTTGTATGTTTAAAAACAAGAGCATTCCTAAGAAATTTTGGGTTGAGGTAGTGTTTACTAAATTTTACCTTCTTAACTAGTCTCCCACATAGGTTGTTGAGAAGATGACTCCCGAGGAAGCATGGTTTGGGAGGAAACCAAAAATCACCCACCTCATGGTTTCTAGTTCAACTACATATGTTTGGATTCCAGATGCCAAAAGAAAAAACTCGATTCAAAGAGCTAGAGGTTGATGCTAACAAGATACAGTAAAAATCACAAGGCCTCTTAGCTGATTGATGTGGCTACTAACCATTTGAAATTTAGTAGGGATGTTGTATTTGATGAGGAAGGTGGGCCATTTTTGCTTCCTTCTCCCAACAGGATTCATGGCGGTTAGCCTCTGAAGACCAAGGATTTGGGAGCTAAGCTGTCAGTAGCTCCACCTGAAGGGAGGGATTCTATTGCTTCACATGTAGAATCTCCCAGATCATGCCTTTTACCACCAGGGAGGGAATTTTTTGATTTTAACATTGTGGAATCTCCTCGAAAAGATTTTGTACAAGCAAATATTCTGATTTGGAAGATGATTCTTCCCCTCCTCGTCCTAAGTGGTGGGAAAATATTATTGGTGATGTTCATGATGATGAGCTCATTGAGGGATGCTCGTCCAAAGGCAAGTGAAAAAAGAACATACAAAATTTTTCTCTTATGGTGAACATTCAGAGTATCTATTAACCCTAGCAGTATTTAGAGGCCAAGGGTAAACCTGAATGGGAAAAGGCTATGGATTCTGTGCATCATATGATTTTGAAGAACACATGGGTTCTTTCAGATCTTCCACCAGGAAAGAAACCCATTGGGCACAAATGGGTCTACAAGGTCAAATACAAGGATCGCTTGGTGGCTAAGGGGTTCTCGTAGAGATAAGGTATTGATTATGAGGAACCCTTTGCTCCCATAGTAAAGATGAGCACCATTTGACTTGTCCTAGCCATGACAACATAGTTTGGTTGGAAGGTTCATCGAATGGATGTGAAGAGTACTTTCCTCAATGGAGATTTAATGGAAGAAGTATACATGATGCAACCTCCTAGTTTTAAGGTTGCATGGAAAGAGCACAAGGTATGCAGATTATGGAAGGCTCTTTATGGCCTCAATCAGGCACCAAGGGCATGGTACCTAAAGTTTGATAAGTACCTAGTTGCATAGGGGTTTCACAGAAGTCCCTTAGATGAAAATTTGTATGTCAAGAACACTGGCAGTGATATCATCATTACTGTAAATAGGTTACCTTTGATTGAACAAATCAACTCAAATTTGTGTCAAGCATTTGAGATGATGGAATTGGGTCTCCTACACTATTGTATTGGTGTAGAAGTTTGGCAGATAGGTGCTTGTATCTTCATTTATCAATCAAAATATGTCAAAATTTTTCTTGAAAAATTTAGGATGGAAGATTACAAACCCTCACCCATTCCTATGGAGAAGGGGCTAAAAATTTCAGCCAAATCAGACTCACCAATAGTAAATGAGTCTGCATTTAGGAAACTTGTGGGAAACCTCATCTATCTTACTGCCACTAGACCTGAACTCAATTTTTTTGAGTTATATTTCTCGATTTATGATTGCTCTTAAGGGAGAACACTGGGTTATCATGAAGTGACTATTGTGATATGTCAAAGGGACACCTGACTTTGGCATTTTGTATAGAAGATATAAAGATCCTAGACTAGTTGGCTTTACAGACTCAGATTGGGCAGGTTTAGTAGATGACATGAAGTCCACTTCTAGGTATATTTTCAGTCTTGGTACAGGAGTAGTCACATGGGAAAGCAAGAAGCAACATGCAGTCACTCTTTCCTCGATCGAAGCAGAGTATCAGAGAATAGTTAAGGCAACATGTGAGGTAGTTTGGCTTCAATGGATGCTTGTTGACATGCAGATGTCTCAAGCAGGTCCTTCACCCCTATTTTGTGATAATCAAGGGGTTCTCAAAATTTCTAAGAATCTAGTCTTCCATGAGAAAATGAAGAATTTTGAGCTTCACTGTCACTTCATCACACAAATTGTTGAACATGACTCTATGATGTTGCTACATGTTCCAAGTGAGGATCAGACTATAGACATTCTCACCAAGTCTCTCAATCCAAATAAATTTGTAAAACTTTGGGATAAGTTTGGTGTAGTTAGTAGAATGATCACTAAGGGAGGGTATTGAAATATTATTGTAATACTTAATGTTCATCTTATTCTTTAGTTAGATTTTTTTATCTTTCGATTCTTTTGTTTTGTTAATGTCTATTTATTTTTAGAAACATCATCCTGTATTGTATTACTTAAGGAGCTTTCATCTCCTTTATAAATATTGAATATCAATTATCATTTCAATTTAGAGGGGTTTGTATGAAAACAAGCTAAGTACTCCCATCAAAGCTCAAGAGGAAATTTAGGGCAACAATCACCAATTAATCTCTATCAACAAAGGACAACCAACTTTATACCAAACATTGACTATGTATTGACATGTTAAAATAACAGTCACTGTGAAAAGATCAAGGACAAAGTTGTGAAAGGTGATAGAGGTTACTCTATGATGAATTTGAATATGGTAAAAACCTCATGTTTTATGATTAATAGCTTGCAATAAATACAATCATAATAATTTAGGATTGTCACACAGATTTAGGGCAACAATGTCCATAAGAGGATAGTCATGGATGAGAAGAGGGCATATCTTTCTATGGTGACAGTCACAAATGAAGTGGGGGAGTTTGAATTTCAAGAGAAGAATCAATGAAAGGAGAACACTACATTGGTGACAATCAAAAGGGAGGGTAGCCACATATATAATAAAAAATTATGAGTACATAGAGTAATTCATTTCAAATGTTAAAATCCTAACCCATGGAGATGACAAATGATCAAATAAGAAAATGAGAACAGTGATTTTTTTTCATTTTTTAAAGAGTGAATAGTATTTATGATTGTCATAATAGTCTAAGGCAGTAGAGTATGAAGACTTCATCAAGAGTTTGTGGAGCCATGACACCCAATGAGTCTTTGACCATGATTTTTAAAGGAAGATAGTCCATCGAGCAGTGTTTATATCTCCCTCATGATCCTAATCCTCCACAAGATCCCATAATCCCTCTTAATCTCCCTCATGATCCTAATCCTCCATAAGATCCCACCATCCCTATCTAGGCAATACATATCAAAGAACAAACCAAATTGTCATCCAAACTAGCTCATCCAAAAGTTCCATTCACCTCTAAGTTTTACATTCCATCACATATCCATCATCCTATCCAAATAAATTCTTACTTCCTTCCTTTGATTTTGATTATCCTATCCATATCCTTCATCATATATCCCTTATCCTATCTAATACACCCCCCTACCCTTTTAATATTTGATATTAATAAAACTAGGAGAAAAAATTATCCATGTATTATTTGGATAATGTGAACTCTTACTTCCTCCACAATCCATATCCTTTATGCACCATGCTATCATTTCACTTGAATCCTTTGCTATCTTCTATACATGATTGTACTACCTCTAGTATGAGGCATATTCTTTCTTTGCAACATAATCCTTGAAGGTTCCTTATCATATCTTCCATCTATCCACCTATCATGGATTAATCTATCTACCTACCATAATAATGTTTAGTATATTTTTTTAACTCATAATAAATGATCCTGTACTTAACCGGGGGGGATTTTCATTGACCTAGTCATTAGATTGGATCCATGTCACTATGTTGAGAATATAATTTACACATACACTACCTACTGTAGTGTAGGAGAATGTATCCCTTTACATTTTCACACTTCTTTGGGCCCTCCCTACTAAAATTGGGCTTCTTTATGCCTTATTTTGTCCTATTTTACATCCACAAGCATTATTTAATGCATATTTATGAGGATAATCCCTACACATATCTAATAACCACTCACAATTCAGTGATCTTGGGTTGTGTCCCATATTTTGTGATCTGGGACTCATACACTACCTTGGGCATATGGGTCCCATCTAAGTTTCCGGGCTTGATCCTAAATTTGGCATTAAACTTAACACTTCTTGAAATTTGTGTTCCAAGCTTAGCCTACTGGGACTCATACACCCCAACTAGTGTATGAGTCCCACTTAGCTTGGACCTATTTTGAATTCAAATTTTTGGTAGGATTTTATTATCCTAGATTTGATGTCGGCTTGTAGTGTTGTAAGTTTTAGAAATTTGGCATAAATAAGTATACATACAAGGTTATTTCACATAATTTCTCCTAACAAGCTAGTGAATTCAAGTGTTCTTATGAGAATTCAAGAGATAGTTACAAGAGAATTCAACAACATTCAAGAGTTTATTATCAAACATTTTGGAGCTACATTCAAGATTCAAGCATCATGTCAAAGACACCATGCATCATGTTTGGTTTGGAGCTAACATTTGTGATGTAGGTATTTCATGATTCAAACAAGTATTCAATTCAAGATTCATAACATACAATGAATAGTCAAGATCTACATTCATGCTAGCCATTTCATACAATATTGCAACCTCTTATTCAAGGGTTTGGTGAGTTGCAACATAGCTTATTTTTTCATTCATCATTCCTTCATGTTATTTCATTTGATTTCAAGGTTTGATTACCAAAATAGGGTTTGACAAAGGCAATCCCCTATTCACTAAGAAAACAAAAAAAATTCCTCTCTTTGATGTCTGATTTGTAGATTTAGGTTGAAGATTCATTAAAGAGAAATATTGGAGAAAGTTGTTAATATTGTCATCTTTCTTGCAAGATTATAGGAAGTCACTTACAAGTCAGAATTCAGAGTTTCAAAATCAAAGATCAGAAGGGAGAGAAGCTAAAAAAGATCACTAGAGGATATTGAAGTTTCATATCAACCCTGATACTAGGACTAAATCACCCCAATTGGCATATGAGTCTCAGTATACCAATTTTCAGACTTTTTTTGGAGATCTTGGTTTACCAGTTGCAGATTTTTGATTGAGCCTGAAACTTTAAACTAGGAATAAATCACCCCAACTGGCGTATGAGTTCTAGTATGCATTAAAATTCATAATTTTAGGGTTATAGACCCTATTTCAAGAATCTTCATTTTTCTAGGTGCACCTCTCTTCATTCTTAGTTCACTATTTTGATTTTGAGTTTGATTTCCTAGGTTACATAGCTAGATTTGCATATCATTTAAATTTATTTATTTCTAAGACTTTTCTTAGTGGTGAACCCCCTTTTTTATTTAATCACACACAAGGAAGCCATCCTAACCCTAGTCCATTCCTCAATAAAGTCAATTGGTTGAGGGATCTTGGTTTCCTTGAATGAACCAAAATGAAATAGGAGGCCCTTATTCCTAGTTCCATCTCTCAAAAGGTGGAAACCTTATTTCTTTGTGCTCATTTTGGTGAGCCTAGCCTTTGGACACCTTATTTCTAATTTGGAGTGCATCATATTCCTAGATCTAACCTACATTAACTTTGCATTAGGTCTTGCATTAGTTAATTTTCATTTAGGGATTCTAAATATTACATTAGTGAAAGTGCATATAGGTTGCATTTTTGCATCTTTCATCATTGAATCTCATTTGAAATCTCTAATCACACATAGTCAATATTTCATACAAGTTAGAAACCTTAACATTCACTCAAAATTTGTTGATTTTAGTGTCAAAACCGTCATTTGGGACTCATTTTCCCCTTTGGGTGATTTAGTCCCAATACAAGTTGTTTTACTTGATTTCTAGGAATTTTGTGCTGACTTTTTTTCAACATTTGAACCCTTCAAAAACCCTAACTGGGACTCATACGCCCCTTTGGGTGATTTAGTCCCGTGTTAGATCTAAAATTGCATTTTATAGCATTAAAAACCTTGTTTTTGTGCTTATGTTTGATGTTGTTAGATCTTTGTTTTAGTTTATTGAGTTTCTATTTAATTCATTTTGTTGCATCTACCTTAATTTAATTTGAATCAAAATTAAAGAATATCATTTATCTTGTGTTCATTTCAGTCATCTTGCATTCATTGATTGTCCCTTGCATGAGCTTTACAACTTGGTGTCCTATTGCTAGTACTATAGTGAGATGTAGTTTGAGACTCGTGTCATCCTTTGATAGCACACTCATTATGGATCTTGGGTTATCTAGCTCTTTCACTCATAGTGTTGACACTATTTCACTATGTATGGACCATACCCTTAACAACTCTTTAACTTCAAGTAGCATGGCAAGTGTTGAAAAATGGTTACTAGCATTCATCAAGAAAACATAATCCAAATCCATGCCTACAACATCAATTGAGTACTGAAAAAAATTCTACCAATTCTATCCCTACCATATATAACATACACCGCATCATTGAAAGTGAAGGAGGAATAGAACTTGCATGTAACCTAGCTCAGATTTTTGACAAACTTGCTAGTTGTGATCAACCTTTGAACAATGTCCAAAGTCAAGGAGGAATTAAAATTCCTCCTCCCACAACCATTTCCTCTATTCCTACCTATACCAACCCTCAAGTTACAACAATGATTCAACCTACTAGTAATGTCTTTCGTACCTTAGGTATTTCTACTAGTAATCTTTGTATCTTTGTGGCATTGCACGTCGTATCTCCTACCACTTTACCTCTCATAAGACTTCCATTCACTTCCCTCTCAAACACATATACACCTCCATCTCAAAACACAACCAATGACGCTATCCTTAACCAAATTTTTCAAAAAAAATCATCCCTTAAAAATAAAATTTCCACCATAAACCAAAATCAAAATGGCCAACCTACATACTATGTCAAAAGCAATCCCTTATCCTTGGAGATATTGAGAACGTCAATACCACAATGTATAGAGATTCTTATATTTGAGAAATATGGGCAGAAAGAAGATCCTTCTAGCCATGTTTATGCTTATACTACCTTATTTAGTGATTTTGTCCTTAAGGATAAGCTCTTGGCTAAGATTTTCCCTAGGTCCTTGAAAGATACTGCTTAAGAATGGTTTTCCTCATTACTGAACAACTCAGTTCATTCATTCTATTGGGAATAGGTGCCTCAACTTCTAGCTTGAACCTCTGAAAAGACTTGGCGAATTTATCACCATTCTCAACCTTTATCACTTTACCATTGAGAGTCTTTCATAGAGGCGCGGTCTGGCAGTTTACCGCCTTACCACAGGCCTCTGTCAATCTGTCTATGGTTGGGCAGTGTTACCACCATACTGCAGGGTCTCTGTCTTGAGCTGGCGATAGCACGGTTGAAGGGCACAGTCAGCGTGAAGGCTTACCTCCCTATCGCGGAGGGTGCTTATTGGTGGCGTTGTGGTCATGGTGAATAGTGACAGTTAAGGGAAGGCCGCTTACCACCACATAGCGATGGCCTCTTAGCCATGTTAGGTGGCACGGTAATCCTTGGCGGTTAGAGATAATGTTTACCTCCTTACCGCAGAGGTCTTGTGGTTAGAGAAAGGTATCACGGTGGAGCTCGACAGTCGGCACAAGCTGTTACTGCCATTTCACGAGAGGATTTTCTTAGCCTCACAGTTGGGAGGTGGCATCACCATACTGCGAAAGGTCGATCCGATATTGATGGTGATGCGGTGTTAAGCGGCGGGCTGGGAGACAAGCCACTACCTCGGTACCACGAGGGTGTTAGAAGGGACCTACGGTTGGGCGGTGGCACCACCATACCATGGGTGGTCTTGCGGGGCTCAACGGTGGCATGATGAAGGTAGCTAATGGGTTGACAAGGGTTGACTGCGATACCGTGGTGGCTGCTTTGACTCAGCGAGGTAGCGCGATAAGATATGTTTGTCACTTGGGTTGACCGGTCTGACTTGATTGGAAGCGACGAACAATTAAAAAGGCATCACATGGCAAGCATCAACATCTAATTGGTCAAATCTTGGAGTGGTGAAATTAGTAAATGCAAGATGTGTTTCGACTAATGACATAATTTGATTAAGGCAAGGAGAATTAATACCTGGGTGGCCTGATGCGTGTTTGCAAGGCAGATCAGTTAGAAGATCGAATTGCTTGATTGGGTGAACGATGCATATTAAGGCTTATGATTGGTTGGCATGATTAATGCGATGTAAGAATTGTATATTTGATTACATTGATATAAGTCAATGAAAGGTGATGATGAAGTAAGAGATAGAGACAAAGAAGAGAGTTGTATTCATTGTATACTAAGATAAGTATTGTAACAGTGAGTGCATGAATACTCATGTCTGCTGCTCTGAGCTAACTATCAGAGAGTGAGGACTGTGAGATTTGTTTTGTAATTTATTTTACTGTAATACAAAGTGTCTTCTCTTGGTGTGGTGGGTTTTTTCCTGAAAGGGTTTTCCCAAGTAAATCTGGTGTTATCTATGATTGCTTATTTATGTTTCTCTTATTATCATTTATGTGTTCATCTCAATTGTTTTAAGAAGATTTAAAACTTGTCTTTCACACTTCTCCTTTGTTGTATTAGCGTTAGGAAAGTGATTATGCACCTCTATTTTCCTTTCAAGTGGTATCAGAGCCTAGCCAATTGTGTTATACTTGTTAGTAAGGCTGGTTTTTTGCTAATACTGTTCCAGTGGGAGTCTTGAAAAGTTAGAACGTAGTTTTGTTTGAGATGGAGAGTACATCAGGTAGAGTAGAGATTGAAAAATTCAATGGTGGCAACTTTGAGTTATGGAAACTCAAAATGGAAGACTTTCTTGTGGATAGAGACCTTTGGGTTGTTGTGTTTGGAACTATGCCACAAAGTATGAAGCAAGAAGATTGGGACCTTGCAGATAGAAAAGTGAGAGGCTTGATAAGACTTAGGCTGGTCGATTCTATACTCCTGAACGTCCATGAGGAGAAGTCTGGAGCTTCATTATGGAAGAAGGTTGGTGATATTTATCAGGGAAAGTCTCTGGTAAATAAGTTATTCCTGGTGAAGAATTTGTACTCCTTGAAGATGGAAGAAGGTGCATCTATTGTAGACCATCTGAACTCATTTGATATGAGTGTTTCTCAATTGGCATCTATGGGTGTGAAGATTGAGGAGGAGGAAGTCTTCAGAGATGGCCAAAGAGGCCCTTGCTATTTGAGGTAGATCAAAGGAGAAAGGCAAAAAGAAGGACAAGAAGTCCAAATATAAATCTGTAGGGAGATCAAAGTCTCCTGGTAAAAATTCCGAGGTGAAATGTTGGAATTGTGGGCAGCTTGGTCATATCCAAAAGGATTGTAAGGAGAAAAAGAAGAAGAGTAGAACTTCAAATAATGACTCTTCTTAGAGTGATGCAGATGCCTTCATTGCAGCTCTAGCAGCTTAGGCATCAGATGATATCTAGCCGATTGAATCACCTGCATCCTTTGACATGACGCCTCATAGAGAATGGTTCACTAAGTATGAGAAGTATGATGGTAGAAAGGTGTACCTGGTGAGTGATTCAACATTGGAGATTGTTGGCTATGGAAGAGTCAAAATACAGTTCCCTGATGGTAGAATCAAAGGGATTGGTGGCGTACTGCACATACCAAGTTTGGCTCATAACTTACTTTTAGTCAGTAAGCTGAATGATGTTGGTGTGGAAGTTTATTTCTCAAGTAAAGGATGTAAGATGGCTAGAGGTGCAATGGTGCTGGCTAAGGGTGTATGTACTGGAACTCTGCACAAGCTGGATGCACGTCCTATTCAATGCAACAATGCCTCTGTAAAGTCAAGAAAAGTTGTTCCTGTAAAGGAAGATGAAGATGATTCTCTGGCTATAAATGCTTTGGAGGTGAAACTCCTAGCAGAGAAGACCATGTTGTGGCATCATAGATTTGGTCACATAGGTGAGAAAGGTTTAAAAAACTTGAAAAATAAAAATCTTGTTGAAGGGCTTGATGATTCTAACCTTGAGTTCAATTTTTATGAACATTGTGTTTATGGAAAACAACACTGTGTTTCTTTTTATTCGAGTCCTCATCAATCTTCTGGTGTACTAGATTATGTCCATTCTAATGTGTTTGGTCCAGTTAATGTTCCTTAATTATCGAATTCTAGATATTATGTTTCTCTTATTGATGACTATTCGAGAAGGGCATTTATATACTTTCTTAAGAGTAAATCAGAAGTGTTTAGTCAGTTTAAAGAATTTAAAGCTTTGGTAGAGAATCAGACTGGAAGGAAAATCAAATGCTTGAGGATGGATAATGGCGGTGAGTTTTTTTCTACATAATTCAAAAGGTATTGTATATACCATGGGATTAAATGGCATAAAATTACACCTTATACTCCAGAACAAAAGGGAGTTGTTGAAAGGTTGAAAAAAATGTTAATGGAGAGAGCGAGAAGTATGCTGAGTAGTGCTGGTCTAGAGCAAAAGTTTTGGGCTGGGGCTGTGGCTACGACATGTTACCTGGTAAATCATTCACCTTGTTCCCCCTCTTAGACATATTCGTGTCTTTGGCTGTAAGGCATATGTATATGTGCCCAATGAGAAAAGATCAAAGTTGGAGAACAAGGTTGTTAAATGTATCTTCATTGGCTATGGAGTTGGTGTGAAGGGATACAAGCTTTGGAATCTTGATACTAAGAAGGTTCTATACAACAGAAGTGTAATATTTCATGAGCTAAAACCTTCAGTAGCTGATCCACAACTAGAGATAGATAAAAGAGAAAAGAAGAATGATGTAGTTCAGATTCCTCAAACTCCAAAAAAAGAGGAACTACATGGTGTACCTAAAATAGAGGAGAGTTCAAGCAGCTTTGAGAGTTCTGAAGATGAAGAACCACAACCTCAGCTAGTAGGAAGGTCTACACATAAAAAATGACAACTTGATAGGTATGGTTTCTCTATGTTAGATTCAAACTATGCCTATGCTTTGATTACTAGCACTGATGAGCCTAGGACTGTAAAAGAAGCTATTAGCATGTCTGATTCAAATTCCTGGTTGGAAGCCATGAATAAAGAAATGAAATCATTGAAGAAAAATGAAACCTGAGATTTGGTACCTTTGCTTGAAGGGTGAAATCCTTTTGGCTGTAAATGGATATTCAAGAAGAAGACTGGTCTAGATGATAGTGTAGAAAAGTATAAGGCAAGGTTGGTTGCAAAATGATTTTCTGAGATAGAGGGAATTGATTGTTAGAACTGAAATTTTCCACTAGAATTCCTAGGATTATCCTATCAAATTTCCATAAAAGTCCATAAATACCCTAAGGGATTTTATTTTATTTTCCTATCCTTTCATGAAAAAATTCATTTCATCCCCCATCCAAATGCTAAATACATCTTATACTTCATATCGCTACCTTAATCCTTTTGAAATTCCCATCCTTTCACTCTTTACCGCTATACCACATAGAATTCAATCCATACCCGCGATATAGCGGTAATGGTTTGGAGCAGTCAAAGTGACCTTTACCGCGGTATCACAGAAGGTCATCTCAATGACTGTGGTGACCGCGGTAAACAGGAGGAAATGGCTAAATGGTCACACCACAGTACCACGCACGGTATAAACATGAACCGCAATGACTGCGGTAAACATAAGATAGATGGTCAGGTGACAGTTAAGGAAGTATACTGCAATACCATTGGCAGACAAGCCAGTGACCATGGTAGCATGGTAAATGGTTGTGGTGGATGATTAATAGGGCAACCAACAAGGTGGATGGAGGTGATCGGCTTGCAAATGGCGACAGTGACGGTGGCGGTGAGACAATTGTTGCAGTCAGTGTGAGCTATTACCGCTCAACTGTAGGGGGTTCTAATGGGCACCGCGGTAACATGGTAGATGGTGAGGATGATGGTTGATGAGGAAAATAGTCAAAAAAGCAGTCGGTGGTCATGCGGTGAATGAAGACAGTGTAGCAAGAGATGCTTACCGCGCTACCACTGGGGGTCAAGACACAGACCATGGTAATGCGGTAAATGGTGAGTCAACAGTGGAGGAAGCGATGAAGATAATAGGTAATGGCTACAGCGGTACCATTGGCAATCAAGCCAGTGACCATGGTAGCACGGTAAACAATAGGGAGGACTGTGATGGTTAATACCACCATACCATTGGGTAGAAAGATAATGACCGCGGTATAATGGTAAACACAATAAAAGCCGCATGGAGGTAAAGTCAATGGAGCGGTAAGGTATAAAGTGCCGATAGAATGAAATGTATGAGGTAGGAAAAGCATAAGGTGAAAATGAAAGGTATAACTATAATAAAAAATATTTAGTTTGCTGATAGGCAATTAATTAAATATTTTAATTTTCTGCCATGAATAAAAATGACCATAACCAGAAAATGAAGGGTCGTGACCCTTGATCTGTAATGTATAAATATGTGTAAAATTCTGAAAAAGAAGGGAGATTTTTTAGAAATAGGAAAATTGCTGTAAGTATTTTCAGAATGATATTCAAGGAGACTATGATGCATGTATAAATTTTGAAGGATCAAATGAATAGAATTTAATGTTGTGGCACTATTCTGGTATTAGTTATTTGTTGAAATTAATTGGAATATTATCAAGTTGTCTCCGAGGTTGATATTTCTTCGTTATTTAAATTGACATATCAAGTATATTCTTAATTTATCAATACACATTTGTTATATTTAAATTGACATATCAAGTATATTCTTAATTTATCATTGAAACCAGAGTTTTTGAGAGCCAACAAATTGGTGAATCTGCTGGGGAAAAAACTAGAAGAATTGTCTAGTAATAGACAACCTTTCCATATAAAGTCATTATAGAAAACCATAACTGAAATTTGAAAAAAATTGATTCCACTGGGTAAGATAACAAAAAATTCTTTTCTCACTTTTAGAAAAAGTGGGTGGCGAATCTGAATGAATAAAAATATTGAGACTGACACAATAAGATACAAATCAAAAAGGAATCAACCTAGAGTTCACAACATCACAGTCTGTCATAAAATGCAAGGAAGGAGATCTCTGTACAAGGAGGGGGATGATCCTAATAATAAATGAAAGTAAAATCCCAAAAATAATCAGAGCAAGAAAGCATTCAATGAACTGGACACAACAACAAAAAGAAAAGTTTCAAAATCATTGGAAACATACAATTCATATGATACACTTGCAAACAAAGAAAGTCTGTCTAAGGAGCTCCACACTCCTGAGGAGAGGAGAAATCCTTCCCATAGGGTAAACCTTGAGAAAGATGATGAGCATATGGCTAAGTTTGAAGCTAGAAAAAGAAAAGAGTTTGAATTTGAGTAGAGAACAACACTCTATGAAGGAGGTCTTGAGTATGATCAGACGTTCGAAGAAAATCATGAATTCATGGCACGAGATGAAGAAGATACATGGTTGGAACAAAGGGAGCAAAATGCAGAAATATTAAGGGTAGAGTATGAGCAAGAACTTTAGGCAATAGAAGAATTAAGAAGGATAAAGTTACACAAAGCTAAGATCAAAACACCAACGGCTAATTCACCCAAATATACCCCTCCTCATAAGAACAACAATAGGAAGCCATCAAATTCCCCACCAGCCCACCGAAATCCGCCAAGGAATCATAATAGAAACACAAATGGTCCACCACAACACCGAAATATTCAGCCACCTCCTTATCAACAATATATACCCCCACAAGGCCATCAACACATGGGAAATAATAACCTACTCTACCAACACCAATAGTACCAAAATCCTCCTCCACAATGCACAACTATGATTAGGCAATTTGATCTTGCTGGATTTCAGATTTTCCCTTATCCCCTAGACAACAATTGGAGGAATTTAGTCCCTAAATTCATAGGAAGTAATGCAGTTACAGCTGAGGAACATCTGAGAAATTTCAAAATAGTCATTTAGGACTTGGGCATGCAGTATGAGGATGTACAAATGAGATTATTTATGACGTCATTGATTGAGGATGCCAGGGACTGGTTTAATAGTCTACCGACAACATCCATTCATTCCATTCAAATATTTCATGATCTATTTCTTTAGCAATATGGGAATCAGTGTGCATCAGACTTTTCCTTACACGAGTTAATGAATATCCAAAAATGTCAAAATGAGTCAGCCTTTGATTTTAACCAGAGGTTTATTAAATTACACAATAAAATACCTCAGGCATCCAAGTTGACTGATCTTGCTGCGTTGAGTGTTTATTTAAAAGCCTTCAATCCTAACACAGGATATGAACTAAGAAATAGAGATCCTAGGAATCTGGCTGAGGCCCAAAAGATAGCCTTAACTATAGAAAATAATAGAAAATTTGCAGGGATGTTTTCTAAAAGGGAAAATCCTAGAATTCCCCAATATGTTCCCCCAAATAGGAAAGAGAACACATATAGGAATGAGAGACCGAGGTTGCATGACATGCCTTATAATACCAATTGGAAAGATGGGAAACCAATGAATGAGAGACGTAGGAATAAAGAGACACCTGATCCATTAAAAAGAAAAGGGGCATACATGGTAGATAAAATTCCCTGGTGTTCAGTTTGTCGTGCACTGCATTCCCCTGAACATTGTGTAACAACTCAGTCAATACCAGAGGAAGATATACCAGAAAATGATGGTGGTGAAGACCAAAATGTATATTTAACATCCCACATTCTTAACCCTTTGGAATAGGAATATGCATCTTCAAAAGAGGAAGGATATGAATAAAATGTGGACCACCAAAAATACAATGTTCACATGGTAGAGCAACATGTTTTCTTTGACCATGAGGAAAATGAAAGCGATCAAGACCCCCCTGTTGCATTAAGCCAGACTAACATATGTAATATAAGAAGACCTAGTGAAGAGGAGATTAAAATATTGACAATTGCAGTAGTGGAGGATGCCAGAAGTAAATATCGTTTGAGAAACAAAATGGTAAATAAGGATGAAGGTGTCCCAAGGGGGATATTCATAAAAAATAAAAATGCATCAGATGAGACATCAAAAGGGACTGATAATAAACAATCAGACAATAGAGAACAAAAAGGATCCCCCAGGGAGGAAAACAAGAAACCTCCCATTGAAAAGCGAAAGCCAGATCAAACATCAAAACTAGAGAAAGAAGAAAACAAAGGAGAATGCACTGAATCTAAAAGGGCAATCAAAGCCGAAGGTACATCTTTTGATTTTATACAAGTTCTCTCTCAATTGAAAATGTTTGTGCCCTTGATTGAAATGATGAAAATCAAAGAATATAGGGAAAGTACCATACAACTAATTTCTAATGGAGATCAAAGCCCCGGGAACAAAGAGGTCTTAAGGATAAATAATAAAAAGGAGGTAAAAATCCCAGAAGCTTGCCTGATGAATACACCACAAATTGACCCATTTTTCACCACTTTACTCATAAGCAGCAAACTATTAAGAAATTACATGATAGAATCGGGTGCTTCTATGAATATCATGCCAGTAGGGGTAATGAAGCAGCTTGGTTTATGGGTAGATGTGGAGGGAGGAAAATGTTACGCTATGGATAGCAGGCCTGTCCCGGTTGTGGGAATCATGAAAAATGTGGAAGTTAGGTTGGCAACTTACCCACAAGCCTCTTACATTATTGGCATAACTATGATTGACACATCACCTCAGTTTGGGATGCTTCTATCAAGACAATGGACTGCTGCAGTAGGAGGCAATGTACATTTTGACTTGTCATACGCTACCATACTAGTAAAAGGGGAAGAGGTAAAATTGTATAGAGAGCCTAGAATGAACCAAATTGTTGAATATGTTCCTCAAGAACCACTAAATTGCTTCTATGATGTTGATCTGGGAAGCTTTAAAGTGGAACCATCTCAGCCCGAGTTGGAAAGAAAAGATCCAATTGATCAAAATATTTCTGAAAATTAACAAGGAATATGGAAAATGTACTTTGATGGAGCTTGCAGCCAAGAGGGAAATGGAGCTGATATAGTTTTTATATCTCTCGATGGTTCAACTTATAAATATTCATTTCTGTTAGCATTTGAATGTACAAACAATGTAGCAGAATACGAGGCTTTATTGACTGGATTGAATTTAGCAGTAAAACACAAGATCAAAGTCTTGACAGTTTTTGGAGATTCAGAACCGGTTGTATCTCAGATTAGATCAAAATATATAGCAAAAAATAAAAGACTGAAACAATACAAAAATGCAGTCTGGGATACAATTGAACTATTTGATGCTTTTTCCATTGATTGGGTGGATAGATCAAAAAACATAATGGCAGATTTCTTGGCAAATATAGCATTAAAACAAGATGATATCACATTAGCAGGAGTGTCCCAAGTGGAATTTAAAACAAGACCTGTAGTACCTGACAATGTATATAGTTGGTAGGTTTTCAGTGATGACACTGACCTTTTGAAGTTCCTTCAATGTATAGACCAGTATGAGGCTCAAGAAATTGACTTCAATGCCTTTGTGGAAGAAATAAATGGAGAAGAGACAGTGTTTGGAAAGAAGATCCTGCAACTCAAAACTAATAAACTTCCCAAGGGGTCGGTAGCTTTGGAAAGAGTATACGATGGAAGTGATCGATCCCTTATGAAACAAACCCCAGTTAGAGGGGAAGATATTGAACAAATAAACTTGGGGACTGAACTATCACCAAGGAAGGTATACATTGGAAAAAAGATAAGCCCTATTGTCCGAAGAATGCTGATTTCATTGTTAATGAAGAAATATAAACATGTGTTCGCATGGTCTTATGAAGACCTCAAGGCGTATAGGGAGGATTTATTTCAGCATGAAATTCCATTGAAGGCAGATGCAAATCCATTTAGATAGAAACAAAGGCCCATTAACCCCACGCTGGAACCAAAAATGCAGGGAGAATTGACCAAGCTTAGGGATGGAGGTATTATCAGACCTATGAGGCACTCAACATGGGTATCAAACCTTGTTTATGTTAGAAAGAAAAATGGAGATATAAAACTATGCGTAGATTTCAGAAATTTGAATGTAGCATCTCTTAAAGATAACTACCCACTACTTAACATGGAAGCCATTTTACATAAGGTGACTGGATGCGAGTTGTTGTCTATGATGGATGGTTTCTCTGGTTATAACTAGGTTAAGGTCAAGGAATGTGAGCAGTATAAAACAGCCTTCACAACCCCATGAGGAACATATGTATATGTGAGAATGCCTTTTGGTCTCACCAATGCAGGAGCAACATTTCAAAGGGCTATGGACTTAGCATTTGCTGATTTGATCAATGCTCTAATGGTGGGGTATCAGGATGACCTCATGGCTTACTCAAAAAGAGCTGAAGATCATATAGGGCACCTTGAAAAAATATTCATTAAGGCTTTAGAATATGGCATCAGTTTGAACCCTAAGAAGTGTCATTTTGTTGTTACAGAGGGGAAGCTCCTAGGACACATTGTATCAAAAGAGGGAGTTAGGATAGATCTTGAGAGAGTTAAGGCTATAGATAAAGTTCATGTCACTAAAAATGTGAAAGCCATCTAGCCATTCTTTGGGAAGATTAATTTTGTTAGGAGATTTGTATCCAACTTTGCTGAGATTTTCAAACCCATATCAAAAATGTTAAAGGAAGGACAAAAGATTGAATGGACCCCAAAAGCATTAGAAGCCTTTGTATCCATTAAAAAGGCCATTAAGGAAGCCCCTATCCTCAAGTCTCCTGATTTCACAAAGCCTTTTCAAATATTTTCATTTGCTTCCCTACATACAATAGCTACTATCATGTTACAGAAAAATGAGGATGGTCATGAGCAACATGTATCTTTCTTTAGTAAATATTTACAGGGATCAGAATTGAAGTATGACATAATGGAAAAACAAGCCTTTTCACTAGTAAAGGCCACAAAAGCTTTCAGGTCATATCTTGTTGGAGCCAAAGTAATTGCATATGTTCCTCACACAGCAGTCAAAGACATCTTGACACAATCAGAAGTGATAGGGAAAAGGTGCAAGTGGATTAACAAAATTCAGGAATTTGATATGGAAATACAAATTACTAAATTGGTAAGAGGCCAAGGATTGGCCAAATTGATGGCAGAGACAAACATTGAGGCAAACAAAATCTGAAATGTACAAGGAGAAGGAAATACAATTGCAAGTATTGAACATACACCCTGGTACACAAACATCGTGCATTACCTTAGAAACACAAAATGCCTAGAAGGACTTAGTGATAACCAGAAAAGAACTTTAAAACTTCAGGCTTCAAAATATGTATTTATAGAAGGAGATCTATTGTAGAAAAACAGGGATGGAATGTTGCTATTATGTTTGGATGAATCAGAGGCTGATTGTGTTCTGAAAGAAATGCATGAAGGAGTCTGTGGAGGACATTATTCAGCAAAGACAACTGCACATAAAATCCTCAGAGCAGGTTATTACTGGCCAAAAAATTTTAATGATTCATTTTCATATGTAGGGAAGTGTGAGGCATGCCAAAATTTCTTTGGGAAAATGAAGTATGAGGGAACTCTACCACTCAGACCTATGCAGGTTGAAGCCCCTTTTCACCAATGGGGAATTGATTTCATTGGAGAAATTCAAGAGAAGTCAAGTGGAGGACATAGGTGGATACTAGTGGCCACTAACTACTTCACCAAATGGGTAGAGGCAATCCCAACCAAGCAAGCAACAAGCAAAGTTGTGATCAACTTTCTAATGGATAACATTATTACTAGATTCGATACACCATTGAGAATGATCACAGATAATGGCATGTGTTTCAGGTCTGATGAGTTCAAAGAGTTTTATAAGACATATGGTATCAATGTTTCTTATTCTACCCCATATCATCCACAAGCTAATGGTCAGGCAGAATCTAGCAACAAGAGTCTTTTAAAAAATAATAAAAAGGATGCTCGGTAAGAACAAAAAATCTTGGGATTTAAAGTTAAGATTGGCTATATGGGCAGATAGAATTACCATCAAAAGGAAAATTGGGAAATCCCCATATGAATTAGTCTATGGAACGCAAGCTAGGATGCCTCTGCAAAATTTATTGCCAGTATACAAATTTATCCTTCAAGAGGATATAGATGTTCATGAACCAATGGAGGAGAGAATGGAGCAACTTGCAGAACTTGATGAAGTAAGAAGAACAACTCAAAACCAGAACATGAAATTGCAAGCACAAATGAAATATTTGTTTGACAAAAAAGAAAGAAGTAGAAAATTTGAAAAAGATGATCTAGTATTGATGTGGAATGCTAGATGCCAAGAGAAGGGAAAACATGGAAAATTTGAGGCACTATGGTAAGGACCTTTTGTTATTATTGGCAAGCAAGGAGAGGATTCATATTATTTACAAAGTATGAGTGGTGAAGAGCAAGAATTGCCTGTACACGGGCAATTTCGGAAGAACATTTTGTCTTAAAATTCACAGAGGATCAAGGGTTGCCAGTGCATGGACAACTCTTGAAGAAGGCTTCTCATAAATTTTCCATGCACAGTAGTATTGGAAGAAAAGGATGCAGGAAATTGCCAGTACATGGACAAAGCTGGAATCCCTTATTTAATCTTTTTTTCCATGTATAGTAGTTTAGGATCATGCTCATCTCCACTTGCTCTCATCATAATTTTTGGTCTACTCTCCCAGAGATCTGGATCCTTGCAATGATCTCAAAAATAATTCATCCCCAGATAGAGCCACTGTTAGAATTGAAATTTTCCACTAGAATTCCTAGGATTATCCTATCAAATTTCCATAAAAATCCATAAATACCCTAAGGGATTTTATTTTATTTTCCTATCCTTTCATGAAAAAATTCATTTCATCCCCCATACAAATGCTAAATACATCTTATACTTCATATCGCTACCTTAATCCTTTTGAAATTCCAATCCTTTCACTCTTTACCACTATACCGCATACAATTCAATACATACCCACGATATAGCGGTAATGGTTTGGAGCAGTCAAAGTGACCTTTATCGTAGTACCACAGAAGGTCATCTCAATGACCGCGGTGACCGTGGTAAACAGGAGGAAACGGCTAAACGGTCACACCGCAGTACCGTGCACGGTATAAACATGAACCACGGTGACTGCGGTAAACATAAGATAGACGGCCAGGTGATGGTTAAGGAAGTCTACCACGGTACCATTGGCAGACAAGGCAGTGACCGTGGTAGCATGGTAAATGGTTGTGGTGGATGATTAATAGGGCAACCAGCAAGCTGGATGGAGGTGAACGGCAACAGTGACAGTGGCGGTGAGACAATCGTCGTAGTCAGTATGAGTTGTTACCGCTCAACCGCAGCGGGTTCTAATGGGCACCGCGGTAATGCGATAGACAGTGAGGATGATGGTTGAGGAGGCAAATAGTCAATGAAGCAGTCGATGGTCATGCAATGAATGAAGACAGTGTAGCAAGAGATGCTTATCGTGCTACCGTTGGGGGGTCAAGACACAGACTGCGGTAATACGGTAAACAGTGAGTCAACAGTGGAGGAAGCGACATAGATAATGGTACCACTAGTAGTCAAGCCAGTGACCGCAGTAGTGCGGTAAACAATAGGGAGGACCGTGACGGTTAATACTGCCATACCGCCGGGTAGAAAGATAATGATCGCGGTATAATGGTAAACACAATAAAAGCCACATGGAGGTAAAGTCAACAGAGCGGTAAGGTATAAAGTGCTTATAGAATGAAATGTATGAGCCAGGAAAAGCATAAGGTGAAAATCAAAGGTATAACTATAATAAAAAATATTTAGTTTGCCGATAGGCAATTAATTTAATATTTTAATTTTCTACCATGAAATAAAAAGGACCATAACCAAAAAATGAAGGGTTGTGACCCTTGATCTGTAATGTATAAATATGTGTAAAATTCTGAAAAAGAAGGGAGATTTTTTAGAAATAGGAAAATTGTTGTAAGTATTTTTAGAATGATATTCAAGGAGACTATGATGCATGTATAAATTTTGAAGGATCAGATGAATAGAATTTAATGTTGTGGCACTATTCTGGTATCAGTTATTTGTTGAAATTAATTGGAATATTATCAAGTTGTCTCCAAGGTTGATATTTCTTCGTTATTTAAATTGACATATCAAGTATATTCTCAGTTTATCAATACACATTTGCTGTATTTGTGTGATGTGATTGGTTGGTTCTTTCAAGCAAAGATTAACTCCTTCAAGTCATTCACAGTAATCTAGAAATTATCATTTGGATCATTAAGAAGAGTTTGATAATTACATCTTGCATGTTTATAAAACTTATAGACTAAATATCATATTCAAAATAATTACAACTTCTACCAAATAGAAACCATTCGTTTAAAGCTTTCATTTGACTCCGTTTTACCCAACAAGGCACTAGTCTCCCCTATTTAGATTACATTAGTTCTATCCATTTCATTTGACATATTTTAATTAAGCATATGAATTCATACCAAATTAGGATCATATTCTTTCCACTATTAAATTGCCATCTGTGGATAGTTAGATCGAGTAGGAAAAATAAAAATTCAAAATCTGTGTCACTCATATAGGTGCATCCGCCTAGGTCTAGCAGAGCCTTAAGATTAGAGGGTTCAACCATACAGGTTGGCCTTGTTAGTTGACCAACAACATATTAAGAGTTTGGCAACCTCTCATGGTTCATTGAAACCAACATTTTTGAGACCCAACATTGATTATGGAGAATTTTTTTCCCCTGTAGAAAAGTTGACATCTATCAGATTTCTATTGTCATTGGTAGCAGCATATGACTTAGAGATTGAGCAGATCAATGTGAAGACAATGTTTCTCCATGGAGATATAGAAGAAGAGATTTATATGTCCCAACCTGAGCACTTCGTTGAAAAAGGTAAACAAAGTCTGGTCTATAAATTAAAGAAATCTTTGTATGGCTTGAAGCAGTCTCCTAGAATGTGGTACCAAAAATTTGACACTTTTGTGTTATCTATGGGATTTGTGAGATCAAAATATGATCATTATGTTTATTATAAATCTGAAAATTATCATGTGCTTATTATTACCCTGTACATGGATGATATGTTGTTCATAGGATATATTAAGTCTATGATTTCTGATCTTAAATCTCAGTTGTCTTTAAAGATTGAAATGAAAGGTCTGGGTGCAACAAGGTACATTCTGGGGATGGAGATAACCAGGGAAAAAATGAGTAGAAAGATTTGGGTCAGCTAGAGTAAGTATATCAACATAGTTCTGGAGAGATTTGGTATGGATGATTGCAAGCAGCTAGTTGTTCCATTTATGCAAGGAAGGAAAATATATGTTGAAGACTGTCCTAAATCTGCTACTGAGATGGAGGACATGACCAGGGTGCCTTATGAAAGTGTTGTTAGTAGTCTAATGTATGCAATGGTCCTTACAAGGCCAAACATTTCCCAAGAAGTGGGACAACTGAGCCATTTTATGGAAAATCTAGGAAGATCACATTGGGATGTTGTGAAGAGAGTGTTTAGATATTTGAAGGGGACTTCAAAATATGCTCTGTGTTACCATGGTAGTTCGGTTGCATCACAAAGAACACTCAATATTCATGGATATGTGGATTTTGACTGGGCAGGGGATATTGAGAGCAAAAGATCCACCAGTGGATACACTTTCATGTTGAATGGTGGTGCAGTCAGTTGGACAAGCAAGTGACAAGTCGTAGTCACTTTATCCACTACAGAGGCTAAATACATGGCAGCAACACACGCCTACAAAGAAGTTGTTTGGCTGAATCGATTGTGCTCTGATATTGGTTTTAATGCAGGGAAGATTATAATTTGCTGTGACAGTCAAAGTGCCATTTGTTTGGGAAAGAACCCGACTTTCCATGCCAGGACAAAGAACATTGATGTGCAGTATTATTTTGTAAGAGATATGGTGGAAGATGGAAAGGTCTATTTAGAGAAGGTTAACACTTTGAAGAATGTTGCAAATGCGTTAATGGAGCCAATGAGCATAGATAAGTTCAGATGGTGCATAGATTCAATGGGCCTTGGGGCCTATGATCATCAGTAATTTTTTGAAGTCTAGAGGAAGCTAGGAAATCTTCGTCAAGTGGGAGCTTGTTGGGAATAGGTGCCTCAACTTCAGGCTTGAACCTCTAAAAAGATGGCAAATTTATCACTATTCTCAGCCTTTATCGCTCTACAATTGAGATTCTTTCATAGAGCCACGGTCTACTGGTTTACTTCCTTATTGTGAGCCTCTTTCAGTCTGTCCGCGTTGGGCTATGTTACTACCATACCATGGGGCCTCCATCTTGAGCTGGCAGTAGCACAGCTAATGAACGCAGTCAGTGTGAAGGCTTACCTCCCTATCGTGGAGGGTGCTCATTGGTGGCACGATGGCTGCGGTGAAAAATGACAGTTAGGCAAAGGCCGCTTACCGCCACACCACAATGGCCTCTTGGACATGTCATGGTGGGGCGGTAAGCCTTGGTGGTCAGAGATAAGGGTTACCTCCTTACCATGGAGGTCTTGCGATCAGAGTGAGGTAGCACAATGGAGCTCGATGGTTGGCATAGGCTATTACCACCATACCGTGGGAAGCTTTGCTTAGCCTCGCAGTTGGGCAGTGGCACCACCATACTGCAAAAGGTCGATCTAAGCTCGACGATGATACGGTGTTAAGCAGTGCACTAGTAGACAAGCCACTACCTCAGTACCGTGAGGGTGTTAGGAGGGACCTATGGTTGGGCAATGGCACCGCCATACCGTGGGTGGTCTCGTGGGGCTCAGCAGTGGTGCAGTGAAGGTAGCTGACGGGTTCACAAGGGCTTATTGCCATACCGCGGTGGCTGCTTTGACTTGATGAGGTAGCGCAGTAAGATATGTTTATAACTTGGGTTGATCGATCTGACTTGATAGGAAGTGGCAAGTAATAAACATCTAATTGGTCGAAGTCTAGAGTGGTGAAAGTAGTAAATGCAAGATGTGTTTCAACTGATGATAGAATCTGATTAAGGCAAGGAGAGTTAATGCCTAGGCGGACCGATGCATGTTTGCAGGCCAGAATGATTAGAAGATTAGATTGCTTGATTGGGTGAATGATGCATAATTAAGCCTTGTGATTGGTTGGCATGATTAATGTGATGTAAGACTTGTATAGTCGATTACATTGATATAAGTCAATGAAAGGTGATGGTGAAGTAAGAGATAGAGATAAAGAAGAGAGTTGTATTCATTGTATACTGAAAGAAGTATTGTAATAGTGAGTGCATGAATACTCATGTCTTTTGCAGTGAGATAACTATCAGAGAGTGAGGACTATGAGCTTTGTTTTGTAATTTATTTTACTGTAATCCAAAGTGTCTTCTCTTGGTGTGGTGGGTTTTTTCCCGAAAAGGTTTTCCCACATAAATATGGTGTTATCTGTGATTGGTTATTTAGGTTTCTCTTATTACCCTGTATGTGTTCATCTTAGTTGTTTTAAGAAGCTTTAAAACTGGTCTTTTTCACTTCTCCTCTATTGTATTAGCATTAGGAAAGTGATTTCGCACCTCTGTTTTCCTTTCACATTCAAATAACTTTGTTGAGGACTTTATAAACCATTTCCAAGTGCACATGACTCCTAAGATGACCTTGGCCAATTTGATGAGATGTAAGCAAAAGGACGATGAAAAGGTTACTGACTTTATTTCATGCTACCAATCATTTTATTCCTAAATCGACATCAAAATTCTTGACCCTCACCTTCAATGGATGTTCATTAAAAAATTGCAAACTAAGATACAAGATAAGCTTGGCATGATGACGTTTCCTTCCTTTGTAAACTTGTGTACTACCTTTTGTGATTATCAAAACTCAGTTAGTATTTGTGAAACAAAACCCACCTCTAGCCATCTTGAAAAGTCTAAATCCATAAATCAAAACAATTATCAACCTTTTAGGAAACTGAATAAAGGCTTCCTTCAACTAAATCCCCCTTAACCAACTCAACATGTTGATACCTAAGTGGCTGCTATAAAGATGACAAATCGTTTTACATTTGGGGATTCAGCTAGAAAATTTACTCCCCTACTCGACAACCTTCATAACACAATGTTACAACTTATAGAATAGAAGAAAATCACCTTACCTCATGTTAAAACACCCGATACTAGTAAGCCTTTACCTCTAAACTTTAGATCGAATTCCTATTTTCATTATCACCAACAAAATGGACATGATACATAACATCATGTCTTAAACATCTTGTGCAAGACCTCATTAATTCTAATCAACTTCAAATTGGAGGTGTTAATGATCAAGGAAATAACTTCATTGCCCCTCCCAACCAAAACTTACAAATATTTACCAACCCTATGCAAAATTATAATATTTCATTTGACAAAGCTAGTGAAACTAAGAAGAATGAGTTGATGAATGTTGATACGGATGATGACAATATAGATACTAATGAACAAAATCTTATGGATGGTTTGATTGCATTGATCGAAACTCAACCTCATAATGGCCAAACTAAAAAGCCTCTTGACATTTATTTCTCATCTAAGGATATAATTAGAAATGCACCTGATGTTCCTGTTTACATAGTCAACCAAATCAATGACAAGCCCACTACTAGGATATTAATTGATCCCGTCTATGGAGGTAACTAGCCCCTTCACCTTGCATTTACCAACCGAGCAAATATTTTCTGCATGTAATATTTCCCTTCAGCAAGATTGACGGTGATGGTTGAGGCAGTGGGATCTAACAGTTCCTGCGAACACCGCAAATATTTCAACAAGACTCATGAGGTTAGCGGGGAGTAGTGGATATTAATCCACGATGGTTGAATATTGACTATTGATGAATGGTGGGACCTACGAAGGCAACACACGAATTCATAAGAGTCTGGTGGGACCAGAAAAGGTGGTGACAATGACAGATGGCATTTTGTGATTGCTCGATATAACAACTCACATCGTTGATGTGAGTTGTGTGGTGATGATGTGGCTGACAAATGGTAGTATCCCACTAACCTCGCAAGGTTTGTTTTCAAGATCGCAAGATGAGTTGATTTTGGATGTGTGTCTTGGTGGACCCCGAGGATGGCTAGTGGTGAATGAAGAGATTGACAGCATGGATCATTTGGCGATTGATCTGAAGGTGAATGACAGTTAGTGGAGATCGACGATGGAGATGTGAAGACTATTTATCGAAGGGTTGGGTTTTAAAGGCACATCAATGAATGATGATGGAAGGATCTAGGTGCAAAAGTAAAGATCGATGACTAGTGTTCAAACTTGAAGGTCTACAATGATCTGGTCCATGTGAAGAGGGTTTCCACTTGAAACTGACATAGAGGAAAGAATTAATTGGTTCAATTGCACCCAACGATCAATTTAAATGAGATTTGATACAAAAAATGGAGGCACAGATTGTAGAGGTGATCACAGAGACATGAATCAAGATCAGGTCAAATAATCAAAAGAATGCATTGAATGCATAATCAAATTTTAGGGTTTGATAGAGAGAATGAAGGGAAATTCTCTATAACTTAATTAAATACTTGTATGGATCGATGTATAGGTATGATGATATCTAATAAACCTTATCAAATGTCTTGATGATGATGTGTAGCTTGCTGGTGAAGTTTGAAAGCGAGGGAAACCCTAATAGTATGTGAGGGCTGATCTAGACGATGTAGCGAATCTCGAGGTAATGATTGTAGGTTGGTTAAGAAGGAAGGCAATCAAGTATTGTAAATGTTGTTGAGTCTGCAATTGTTGGAGTTGAGTGAGAAGTTAGTGAGTGCACTATGTGTTGAACAAAGAGAAGTACATATGAGAATGTAGTAGAGAAGAGAGTGCAGAGCAAAGGAAAGTGTAGAGCAGAGGAATGTGTTACCGAGAGTGCAACTACTTCAATAGAGTGTAAGTTGTAGTAAGTGCAATAATGTATTTTATGTATTGATGCATCTTAGGTTTATGTAGAACCATTTATATGCATATTTGAGCTTGTAATGTTGTAAGAGGTTTTAGCCTTATTTGTACTAAGTTGGTGCTCAAAGTAAGGGATTGGTGTCTCTTTATATTTGTAGCTCCTAAATTAGGGAGTAGTTGCTTCCTTGAGTTCTAGCCCTAAAAAATTGCAGCAAAGATTTGGATTGTGAGGCTGGAATATGATAGTAGATCCTAACAACATTTCACACCATGGTTTTTCCCATCTTGGGTTTTCCATGTATATCATTTATTATGTGATGTGTTGTGTGCTTGATTATATTTTTGTATCACATGCTTAATATATAAACATTAAGGGTTAAAGAAATTAGTTTACACAAAAGGTTTTAAGAAGGCTATAATTTTAATATCTATTGATTCACCCCCCTCTCAGTAGACTATTGTGTTCCAACATTTGGTATCAAATCCATAGGGTACCTAGGAGAAGCTTAATCAGCTCAGGTAGGTCCTTGAATTTGTGAACACAAATGGCCAATCAAGAAAGATCTTTCTCAACCAAGCCACCTAAGTTTGATGGAACAAATTATGCCTATTAGAACTCATTAATGAAAGGATATTTGGGATCCCTAGGTTTTTATGTTTTTATGTCAGTAGTATCTGGGTACACACCACCTGCCACGCCTCCTACTAATCCTACAACTAAAAAGGACTATGAGAACAATGAAAAGGCATGGTTCACTATTATGAACAGTCTATCTAGGTTTGTGCACAACAAAGTTATGTATTGCAAGAATGCACAAGATGCATGGGATACATTAAAGAATATTTATGAAGGAGATGACAAAGTAAGTTTTGCAAAACTGCAAATACTAAAAGCTAGATTTGAAGTTCTAGGAATGATAGAGGAAGAAAAGATTGCATAATATCTAATGAGAGTTAATGGTATTATCAACTCTATCGAGGGACATGGAGAAGAGATGAAAAAGGATGTAGTTGTATTGAAAGTTATCAAATCAATGACATACAAGTATGAATCTAAGATCTCAGCTATAGAAGAAGGGAGAGAAATTGACAAGTTGACTCTAAATGAACTACATAGTATATCCATAGCCTATAAGATGGGGATGAGAGATGAAGAACCTTCCAAGAAAGAAGTTGCCTTCAAGACTGTTAACAAGGAGAAGGATATTTCTCCCAAGAAAAATAAGGTAGAAATGATTCCATTTGAGGATGATAAGACTGATGAAGAGAAGGAAAAATTCATCCGAAGATGAAGAAGAGGGTCTGGAAAGTATAAAGATAAGTTTCCTTTTAAGTTTTTGGAATGTGGTAAAGTAGGTCATTTCGTTGCTAAATGTCCTTATAATAAGAAATGAAACTCTGAACTAGAGGTAGATGATAAGATGAAGAAACACTACTACCCTAAGAAAAGGAACTTTCAGAAGAAAAATAAAAGTATATACATCCAAGAAGATAGTGATGTATCATATTGCAATAGTTCAAATGATGAAAAAAATTATGCTTTTATTGCTACAAACCATGAGTTTCCCTTTATGGAAAAATAATCTAAGGAGAAAAATAATGAAAAGGTTGGAGATCTTCCTGAAGAGGGTGAAGAATAAGGTGTAGTTGATCTCAAAGGAGAACTCATCTATTCTCTAGATGAGATAGATGGTCTCAGAGATGAGATTGAGAAGTTAAAAAGGGAGAAAAGAAGCAGAAGAAACTTTCTCAAAAAGAGTCAGATAAACTAAGCCAGGAACTAGAATAATCTACCCAAAATGTGCTACATTTGAAGCTAAAGCTAGAAGAAGCCAAGAGAGAAAGAGTTGTGATCAAACCCAGATTCCAAGCTGAATTTGATAGATGCATAAATCTTGAATAAGAGATTGTTTCTCTAAGAGGAGATCTTGAAAAGGAAAAAGAAAAAATAGAGAAAGGACTCAAACTGAAAGGTGGGTCAAATATTTTAAATGAATTACTCAGCACTCAGAAGCCCACAAACAAAGAAAAATCTGATTTTGGTTTAGAAAAAGGACAAAGCTCCTTTATTTATGCTTCTACAAAGTTATATGAAATATTTAGAGGACAAGAAAAGTCTAAAGCTATCAAGGAGAGTAAATGCAAAAAAAGAGAATGCAATGGAAAATCTGCAGAGGCAAAGAAAAAAAAGGATGAAAAGAAGCCTTTCATAGACAAGAAGGATAACCAATCATATCATGTTTTCCAAGAGAACAACCAAAGCTTCAATAGGATTGATGCTGATGGGTTTACTAAGGCGAGAAACTCAAGAAGATGGATGCACAACAAACCCCCTCCTCCAGTACTAAATTCCATGACCAGATATTCCACATATTTCTATGGATATTGTTATTCATATAATAAGTTTGGTCATAGGGCTAGGGAGTGTAGAATCATTCCTAAAAGGAGTGCAAATTTTGAAAGAAAAAAATTATTTTCTCCTTTACTTGACATGAATATAGTCTGCTATAACTGTAATAACTTTGGTCACATAGCAAAAAATTGTAGAACACAGTTTACAAAACCAAATGTTTAGAATGAGAAAAAGAAGATCTTACCTCCTAAGACAAACAATGAATAAGATAATAAGGAGGATATAGTAGAAAATACAAAAAGGAAAATGAAGAAAGTGTGGAAAGAAAAAGGAGAAAGTGCCACACAATCATTGATTGTACAAAAAACTCTGCATGCCATGAAGCAAAATCTATGGGTGATAGATAGTGGGTTCTCAAAACACATGATTGGAGATAAGAGAAAGTTCATCAAACTCAACAAATGTAATGGAGGATCTGTGAGTTTGGGTAATAACACCGTAGTTAAGATATGTGGTAAAGGAATCTTAAGTTTAGATGGCATAACCCCCACAAAATATGTGTTGTATGCTGAAGGTTTAAAGCACAATTTGTTAAGCGTGAGCCAAATTTGTGAAAATGGTTATAAGGTCACATTTGATTTAGAAGGTTGCAAAATCAGAAATAATGGAAATATATTTTCACAAGGGTTGAGAATCGACCGCAATATTTACAACCTGACTGAAGTAAAAGGTCAAACTTGTTTGATGGGAAAGGATGATGAGAGTTTTCTTTGGCACAAAAGACTAGGCCACATTAACTTTGACAACTTGGTAAAAGTGAGTTCAAGAGGTTTAGTCAAACATGTGCCTAAAGTATCTAAGCTTGCAAACATCATATTCAAAGAGTGACAATAGGGA
The DNA here is from genome assembly GCA_007115665.2 of Sequoiadendron giganteum. Taxonomy (NCBI): domain Eukaryota; kingdom Viridiplantae; phylum Streptophyta; class Pinopsida; order Cupressales; family Cupressaceae; genus Sequoiadendron; species Sequoiadendron giganteum. The sequence continues at coordinate 516,975,480 of CM021105.1, read as the reverse complement.
AAGAAAACCAAGACTAGCTTTCCAACTAAAGAATACTCAACCACAAAGCTTTTACAGCTAGTTCACACTAACCTATGTGGATCCACAAGAATAAGAGGAATGAAAGGAGAAAGATACTTTATGATGTTAATAGATGACTACACAAGGATGACATGGGTAACATTTTTGAGGGTACAAGTCACAAGAATTTGAGAGATTCAAAATATTTAGAAAGATGGTTGAGAAGGAGATAGGAAGAAAGATAAAATGTTTAAGGTTAGACAGAGGAGGAGAATTCACATTTGGTGAATTTGTTGATTACTATGAGGCACATGGATTTAAGAGACAATATTCAGCACCAAGAACTCCACAGAAAAATAGAGTGGTAGAGAGGAAGAATAGAGTTGTGCAAGAGATGGTTAGAACAATGTTAAAATAAGCTAGATTAACTAATATGTTTTGGAGAGAAGCAATTCAAACTTCTCTATACATTTTGAATAAAGTCCAAATTCGAGTACATAGTGATAGTACTCCCTATGAATTGTTGTATGGTAGATCTGCATCTGTGAAATACTTTAAAGCATTTGGAATTAAGTGCTACATCAAAAGAGAAGATGAAAATTTGGGAAAGTTTGAATCAAGAAGTGATGAAGGAATATTTTTAGGATTTTCCACTCAAAGTAAAGCCTACAAATGCTATAGTAAAAAGCTAGACAAGATGGTGGAAAGTGTCAATGTGAATATTGATGAAATGGTAAGACATATCAAATCTGATCAAGATAATTTTAATGATGCATCAGACTATGAAGACAATGTAGAAAATGATGATGAATAACTTGAGGCAATAGAAGTTGAGAAGGCCCCTGCAAAGTATGTTCAAAGGACCATCCAATAGAGCAGATAATAGGGGATAAAAATGAAGGAGTTCAGACCAGAAGGAGAATTGCACAGAATAAAGATAAGTAATTTTTTCTCTCTTGTCTCAAATTGAACCAAAGAGTTTCTCTTAAGCTAGAAAGGATGAGATCTAGATAGAAGCCATGGAAGAGGAGTTAAATCTGATTGAAAAGAACAAAACATGGGAACTGGTTCCTAGTCCCCCAAGAAAAAATGTGATTAGCACCATGTGGGTGTTTAGAAACAAGTTGAACGAAGATGGAACAGTAGTAAGAAACGAAGCAAGACTAGTGTGCAAAGTGTATGCACAAGTTGAAGGAATTGATTTTGAAGAGATATTTGCACCTATGGCAAGGCTAGAAGCAATCAGAATATTTCTTGCATTTTTAGTGTATAGAGGATTCAAAGTATATCATATGGATGTTAAGTTTGCATTCTTAAATGGTAACCTAGAAGAGGAAGTTTACATTGAACAAACAAAAGGTTTTCAGCTGTCAGAGGATGATGATTATGTTTACAGACTGAGAAAGGAATTATATGGTCTCAAACAAGCACCTAGAGCATGGTATTCAAGACTAGACTAGTACTTGCAGCAATAAGGATTCAAAAAGGGATGTGCAGACAGTAACCTATATTTCAAATCTGAAGGTGAGCACATGATTATAGTTGTTGTTTATGTGGATGACATAATTTTTGGTGGTAGCAATGATAAACTATGTAAAATATTTTCTACACACATGCAAGATGAATTTAAGATGTCAATGTTAGGAGAATTGTCATTTTTCCTTGGTTTACAAATTGTACAAAATGATAATGGGATATTCATATCTCAAACTAAGTATGCTAAGGAAATCCTCAAGAAATTTGATATGGAGGCTAGTAGACCAATCAGTACCCACATGATAACTGGTTGCAATTTGAGTAAATTGGATGAGTCACGTGAGGAAAATCAGATAGTGTATAGGTCAATGATTGAAATCTTTCTATATTTAACTACATCAAGGCCAGACATTATGCAAGCAGTGTGTCTAGTAGCAAGATTTCAGACAACACCTAGTCAGTCACATGTTAATATATTGAAAATAATTTTTAGATACATCAAGAGTAATGTTGACTATGGGCTATGGTACCCCAAGAGCAAGGATTTAATTCTAGCTGCATATACAGATGTTGATTGTGAAGGAAGTGTGGATGATAGGAAAAGCACCAGTGGAGGAGCATTATTTTTGGGAAACAAGTTGGTTTCTTGGATGGGTAAGAAACAAGAATCAGTCACTCTATACATAGTTGAGGTAGAGTGTGATAGTAGAAACATGTTGCACTCAAGTTCTATGGATGAAGCAAACACTCAAGGACATCAAGGTAGAGTACACAGAACCCATTTCAATTCTTTGTGATAATTCGAGTGCCATAAACATATCAAAGAATCCAGTGATGCATTCTAGAACCAAGAACATATCCATTAAGTATCACTTCATAAGAGAAAAAGTTGTGGATAAGGAAGTCAGTATGGAGTATGTTCCCACCAAGGAATATGTAGTTGGCATTTTCACCAAGCCTCTTCCCAAGGAACAATTTGAATATCTGAGGAAAAAAATGGGATTCATTGCTCTCACATCATATCACTAGTCTATAGTGATGGGGTACATGTCTAGGGGGAGTTTCATTAATCTTTTAATCATCCCTGGAAACAAACAGGACAAATCAAGTCAGGTATCAATGGTTTTACAAATTTCTAATGACTTGATGGTTGTATTATTCCAGATTCCCATTTCTCTTTGAATTTCCTTTCAAAGGGAGAGTAATGTGTTAGGGGGAGTCTACCCTTTTCCATTGATGTCAAAGGGGGAGAAAGTATGCAAATTCTTAAGGATTTGAGAAAGGGGGAGAAGATCATGATCAAATACTTGATTGAGCAGGATGAGCACATCAAAGTGGGAGCATTGCTTTATGTTTCCAATTGGTGCAAAACTCAAATAGTAACTGATCTCAATTTTTTTCAATTGGTATCAAACTATTTTAACCAATTGGTATGAGAATTTAGTTTTTCCATCAATACCAAAGGGGGAGATTGTTGGCATATAGTTTTCATTAATGTCAAAAGTGCAAATCATGCAAGGGATATTGTTGACATAATGACAGAGGATGAGTGTGAGAATATTGGATCTGATGGAAAATTAGTTAGTAGTTTTGAACTGGGTTTCTTGAGAGATTTCCAGAAAGGTATTACGTAGGTCTTGATGTCAATGGAGATATTTGCATTCATTTGTTCATGCTCTTAGTCTAGGGTTTATCCGTTAAACCCTAAGTGTGCAGGGTTTACTATCACATCATTCAAATATTTTCTATTTCGTTGGTGACTTGGTATTGCAGTTTGTAGGTCACATAAGTAACAACTTATGTCATTCATCTTGTGTAGGTGACTGGTCCCTTCACCTTGCATTTATTGACTGACCAAATATTTTTCGTGTTTAATATTTACTAAGTCATGCAAATATTTCCATTCAACGATATCGATGGTGATGATTGAGGCAACAGGATCTAACGGTGCCTGCCAACCCTGCTGAGATTTCAGTAAGACCCATAGGGTCAACTGGGAGCGGTGGAGATTAATCCACAAGCATCGAATATTGACCATTGATGAATGGTGGGAGCTATGAAGGAAACACACGAAGACATCAAAGTCTAGTGGGACCCAATAAGGTGGTGACAATGATAGATGGTGGTTTACAATTGCTCAATATACCAACTCACATCATTGTTGTGAGTTGTGTGGTGACTATGTGGCTAACAAATGGCAGCAGCCCGCTAACCCTACAAGGTTTGTTTTCAAGCTTGTGAGATGAGCAGATTTTGGACGTGTGCCCTGGTGGACCTTGTGTACGGCTAGTGGTGAATGAAGGAGATTGACAACATGGATTTTTTGGTGATTGATCCAATGGTGAATGATAATTAGTGGAGATCGACGATGGAGATGTGAAGACAATTTATCAAACAGTAGGGATTTAAAGGAAAACCAATGAATGATGATTTTAGGATCAAGGCATCGAAAGTAAAGATCAACAACCAGTATTCAAACTTGAAGATCTACAATGGTCTGGTCCATGTGAAGAGGGTTTCGACTGGAAACTGACATAGAGGAAAGAATTCATTGGTCCAATTGCACCCAACGACCAATGTAAATGATATTTGATGCACAAAATGGTGACACATTTTATAGAGGTGATTGAAGAGACAAGAATCAAGATTAGATCGAATAATCATAAGACTGCATTGAATGCATAATCATATTTTAAGGTTTGACAGAGAGAATGAAGGGAAATTCTCTGTAACCAAATTAACATTGTATGGCTCGATGCATAGGTATGGTGATATCTAATAAACCTTATCATATTTCTTGATGATGGAATGTAGCTCGATGAATAGGTAGCTTGCTGGTGAAGTTTGCAAGTGAGGGAAACCCTAATAGAATGTGAGGGCTGATCTAGATGATGTAGAAAAAACCAAGGTAATGATTTTAGGTTGTTTAAGAAGGAAGGTAATCAATTATTGTAAATGTTGTTGAGTTTGCAAGTGTTAGAGTTGAGTGAGAAGTTAGTGAGTGCACTATGTGCTGAATAGAGAGAAGTAAAGCTGAGAATGTAGTAGAGAAGAGAGTGCAGAGTAGAGGAATTTGTTGCTGAGAGTGCAGCTACAACAACATAGTGTAAGTTGCAGTAAGTGCAACAAAGTATTATATGTATTGATGCATCTCAGGTTTATGTAGAACCATTTATATGCATTTTTGAGCTTGTAATGTTGCAAGAGGTTTTAGCCTCATTTGTATTGAGTTAGTGCTCAAAGTAAGGGAATGGTGTCTATTTAGAGTTGTAGCTCCTAAATCAAGGAGTAAGTGATTCCTTGGGTTGTAGCCCTAAAAAATTGTAACAAAGATTTGGATTGTGAGGTTGGATTAGGACAATAGATCCTATTAGCATTTATCATCGTGGTTTTTCCGATCTTGGGTTTTCCATGTATATCATGTGTTATGTGATGTGTTGTGTGCTTGATTATATTTTTGTATCACATGCTTAATAAATGCACATTAAAGTTTAAAGAAAGCAGTCTGCACAAAAGGTTTTAAGAAGGCTAAAATTTTGATATCATTGATTCACCCCCCTCTTAGTAGACTATTGTGTTCCAACACCCACGATTTCATTAAAGAATTTTAATTAATTCCTTGAATTAAAGAAAAAACATAATCATACATTCAAGCAAAACATAGCTGAAGAATAATCAAAATATCCTTGATCATTTCATTAATAATTCGTATTACAAAATACAAATGGAGAGAATCAACTTCAAAATTTGTACTTTCTCATTCAAATGCTAGTACTGTTATAAGACCTTTATGCCTATTACAAACTCAAATTTAGACCTAAGACTCAACTCTAATTCTATTTCTCTATGTTTGTATTTCAAAATTCTTTACATGAGATGAGACTCTCTATCAATGAAAGATCCATACAATTGGCCTTGAATTCCCTTTTATAAGCATAAGGTAGAAAACAATCTTCGGGCCAAATTGTAAATTTCGTCACGTTTACATTTTACATAAATTTCAATTTCATTTCGAAACTTCCCCAAAGGCTGTTATATTTGCATTTCCAAAGAGAGGGGAAATCATATGAGATGAAAAAACTTTACTCATTACTGAAGAAGATAATTCCCACCCTCCGAAGGGCATCCTTCATCGTTGTAACATCACCAACCATGAACTGTATATATTTTCCACGAGCAAATTTTTTTCCACGTGCCCACCAAGACTGCAAAATTTAAAACATAAAAGCAATAGAAGAAGAATGGAATAGACCATGTCCACATCAACACACCTTATCATCAACATTATAACTGAGAGGAGATAATATTTTAACCATACTTCATCTAAGGATTAATCTATAAACTTTCCAAGCCATGTATTATACTCCTCTTTGGTGGGCCATTGTGTATCCCAAAATCTTTTCACCTTAGTGTTGTGTTGGTTATATTTGGCATCAATTAATACCCTAGCCTCTTTCACAAATACATTCATGATGACCTCAATCCCTTGTCATATCATCCACAACAGTATTCAATGTGGTATAATCTGAGGTTGATTAATCTCTTAGAGTGTGGGAGAAGACCTCCCAACTCATCCTTCCAAGTGCTAAAATATTTCAACTCCCCTTCTTCATTCAATATTGCAGGCATTCCATGCCCCTCCATATATTTGAACATTTTCAATTTTTTCAGTAACCACACACCCAATTTTCCATGAAAAGATAAAATTTCACCTAGTAAATCAACTGCCTTGAAGAAATCTAGAACATTTGTTGGAGCCTTAGGATTCTCTTTCATATTTGGAATCATCTCTTTGAGTGCTCCAACCCTTGCACTCCACTTACTCCAGTCATTTTGAAAATAATTCTAGACTTGAACATACCTCTTGTGACCTTCATGCATCTTTTTATAAACATTCCAAACATTGTAAAACCTATGCACCAACCTAGAGACCCTATGCTTTAGAATATCATAAAAAAAATTGTATCCACCTTTGTGGTTTCCTCTTTAGCCTTCTTTACATTATCCTTTTCTACACTTAATTCCTCCTTTAAGCTTTGTATTCTCAATGATAGAGTCTCCCTATCTTGTATAGATAAACCAAAGGAGGAAGAAGTTGGAGAGAGAAAAGTATTTTGTGTTGAACTAGCAACAATACTAGCCATTCTGTTATACTCATCCAACAACTTCTTATACTTGTCCAACAACTTTTGATATCTATCTTGTGAAATTTGAGCTATGTCTACACTCAACATGGAAGCATGCATGGCCAACTGTGCAACTTGAGTAGGAGTGATCTCAGTAGCTCTCTTCACAACCACAACACCAATTACTTCCTCAATAGATTTGACAACCTTGGGCTTCCTATTATTTGGTGCTATATACCATATTACAAGAGTATGTAATTTTGGGCTAAACCCCAAACCAAACACCTTGTTGTCAAAATGCTCTTTAGAGATAGAAGCACTAGGATCCTTCCTTATTAAATCTAGGGCAATAGCAGATGTAAGTTACCACCTTGACAAAATAAGATACCATTTCATTTGACCAAACTTCTTGCCTCCTGGGGTGTAATGAATTTTTTCTCCTTCATTATCTTATCTCCTTCATCTTTCTCAGCTTGTTCCTGTAATGAAGGATCAACTTGTGTCCTCACATCTTCTATCCTTTTCTTGATGTCCTAGCTTTTAATTTGGATGAAAAATTCCCTAAACTCCTTAGTTTGGACAAAAGTGTCATCACTCAAGAAGTCTCTACAAGCCTTTATTCTAACATCATCATCTTTGTATTCATCATATTCCCACTTAACTATCATACTTCTAGGAACAACAATATTTAGAGCATCGTCCCTCTTAGGGGAGCGAAGTCTTTGATCAACCTCTTATTCCATAGGAACATGCTCAATAAATTCTTCTTGTGTGTGGCCTCCACCACCTTGCTCAGTTTTAGAATAAGTCACCAATGGGGTGACTATTGGTCTATCACCAATCTCTATTGCTTGTAATTGAATTCCTTGAGATGTGGAATGAGTTAGTTGGCTCCTTAATTGTGCATCATGATGCTCTTGGGAAACCTTGGATTTTACTTCAGTCTCTTTAACCTTATCAAAAAATATTTTGTCTTTGAAGTACCCCAACATCATCTTAGCTTGGATATACTGGTCCTCTATTTCAGCATAAGGACTTACATAGAAGGGGTTCTCCTTTAGTATCTTCTCCTCGATGTCACATATTTTCCTCCACTCATTTTTTCTTTCAACAACCTCCTCATTTGAGGAAAACTTCCTAATCACATCTTTTGTGTATAAGAAGTAGTGTTTTCTACCAAACCTTCCTCTTGCTATCCTTTCCACATAAATAACTCCCTCAAGATCACAATACCTTACTTGATCATGTTTCATTCTGTAATTATTTAGAAGAGGGACAAACTTCTCAATACCTTTTTTTGACGTGACAAAAAAGCATGAAAATGCACACTTGGGGTTAATAAGTGATTCTTTCCGAGCACTTCTAAAATTCTATTTATCCATGGCATCCAACTACCACATTATCTACATGAAAGAAAGTCTACCTAAAACATATACTGGTAGCTGATGGGTTGGCACTAAAGCTCCATAAACCTTGATTATAGCATAACCAATGTGCAAATACTAGTCCCCCCAATCAAACGTCTATGTTGTGTTCTATTGAAATTCCATAGGCCTTAGAATTTACTTTACACCACTAGAAATCCTATATACAGGATTCAAGCCCAATTGCTCCAACACACCAAACTTGAAACCATTATAAAAAGTAGCATAGCTTGAATCTAGACAGTGCATATCCCAAATATGGGTCCACATATGAACGAGCAATTCATTATCTTGACTGTCCCTTTCCCTCAACCTCATAAAATTTATCCACACCTTCCTACCTCTCCATAGCAGCATATGCATTAACAATGAATAATGTCTGCAAGATAAAGGAGGCCTTGCATCCTTAAAATTCAATAAATCATAGTGAATTTCATCTGCTATATAATAGGCATAATCAAATGTTATTTTATGATATAGTGCAAAACCTGGCATAATTCATAATCATTGTTCTTGAATTAGTCCTAAAATTCATCACAGTCGAAAGGCTCAAGATCCTTTAGCCCAAAAGGTATAACCTTCTTGTTCAAGTCATGCCTTCTATGCCTTGGTAAAAAATTCTTTCTATAACCAAATTTTTTCTTCTCATACTCTTGATATAATGCACAAAACTTGATTGACTCAGTAGCAAAGGGGATCAAATTGAAGACCTCAACAATCTAGCTCCTTGTAATATCCAACATGAGGGCTCTAGCTAGAATCCTCTTGATAACTCTATCATTTTGATCATAACACCTAGTCAACTCCAAAACCAAATAAAACTCCACTAAGACATTCAGAACAGCTAGGTTGCCAATGTCACATGTCCAAAGATGACACATTGGATGAATGGAAAATATCCTATTGAAATCATAGAGGAATAGGTCCCAACCACTTTTGGGCACAACAACATCACCTGCCCTTGATGCCAAATCCTGAAAAATGGCTTGCAAAACACCCTCACTAGTTTCCCTTTTCCCAAGTGGTTTCACTTCTGTGGATGGATCCTTAGATGCTTCTTCCATAAACCTGGTATAATATCTCTTTACTGATCTCTTCATTTTAGATGCTTCAGGCACTTTTGTCTTAGCAACATCATCTTTAGGTTTTACTTTTCTAACTCTTTTTTTCTTGGGTTTTCTCTCAGGTTCAATAGAATCTCTAGGTTGACTCATTTTGCAAGGTTTTATGAAACTAGGTTTTTGAATTAACTCAAACTTACAACCTCAATTTTCAAACTCATAGGGTGTATATTTTAAATCAACAATTTTCTACCCCACTCTCAAACCCTACGTGAAACTATACAATTTCTTTCATTGAATAAAGAATGGCAACCCTAAAGTGTAAACCCTAGCAGTTTATCCCAATTTCCAGACTACCCAATGCTTAAAATTTACACACATGGGCATATGAAATTAACTTACCTGAGATAGCCAACAATTCATTCTTCAATTTTTCTTCACCTGAAGCTTCTCTCCTCTTTTCTGCTCCTAAATTCTAATGGAAATGGCTGAAAAATGACCAATTTACTCTTTTAATGGCCTGGAAGCAAGTAAATTTTCTAGTAATGGTGAAAGATAGTTCACACAAGCGAACAAGAACATATTTGACACTTAGCCATTTAGGTTTGAATTTTGGTCGTTGATGCATCTGATTTAAAACTCCATCAATGGTTCTCAATCATTTTCATGAATCACTTTTTCTTTCTATTATCATGCTTTAAAATAGTGATGATATCTTAGGAAATCACCATGTGGCTGCTCCACAGTCCTTAATAGTCCTCTTGTGTAACCATCGCTTGACCAATTGATAGAGCAATGTGAAGAGTAGCTCTGATGGAAGGAATATTCACTAGAATATTCACCCATTATGCATCGCTTGTCATCGTAATTCATCAAAGTTTAATTCAAACTTCGACAATGTGAAGACCACCAATGATGCAAAAAATGTAGAAGCTCACCACCATCCATCTCTCATCATTGTATTTTATTTGAAATGAAAAGGTCTTCAGTGATATGCAATACAAGCGATTACACTAAATGTTGGAAAGTGGCACAATCACGATCAATATTTTTTGCCTCCCATCACTCATCACTCAAAAGAATTAAGCAGTAAATTGTTTTTCACAATGTAAAGAGTCGGCACAATGTGAAGGAACAACAAAGCCATCGTACATCAGAGAAAAAGTTGAGTGAGCCAAAAGACTTCAGCAATGCAGAGGAACGAGCGATACAATGACAAAATTTCATCACACGTCGCGAAAGTGACATGAGAAGGAAAAATTCTTATAGTGATATGTGATGCAAAGAAAATGGGTTCATCAATCATCATAGAAATGAAACTTATGAGAAATAAGGTTTCAGTGATGGGCGACACAAAGAATTCAAATGTTAATGAACACATGCTTTAAATTTTGTTCGTAAAGAGGGGTTGTTTAGGCAAGACGAAGAGCAGGAACATGAAATAGACTTAAGACCACACTTGACCAAGGATATGAAGATAAAATGTTTCCAAGTTCCAACTTTATTGAATATCAACTCCCAGACCAAAATGGAAGGAGAAATAATACGTGACGAGGAAAATGGGAGAACTAGGCATAAGGGGCTAGTCACCACATGGGTACATAGGCTCAAAACGTAACTTAGACAACCGAGAATCTACCCAGTAGGTCAATGAAAAATTAGACTAAAATAACAAGGATTAAGAAGGAGGAAAAATATGCTAAGGAAAACAACCTTATAGGATAAAACCCTAAACCCTTGTGACATTTATAAACCAAGAAGCCATTAAAGTAAAGAGATTAGATCAGTGGAACATGAAAATTTTAAGGGTTCCACCAGGATCAATCACCCTTCCTTTAAAAATTAGATGTCTCATTCTCCATCATCTCGACATCAGATCAATTATGTGTGAAGCTTGGTTATCCATGGCTACGCTCCATGGAAGTCATCTCATTGGTTGTGCATAAATTTTTAGAGTTTCCATTTGACAATAAAATCTTTACTGTGCACCATAGTGGCTTTAATCTTGTGTCTTCCCGTGGGAATTTTTCATTGGATTTCTTTTGGCCTGAGCCTATGGAACCTATAAAACCTGCGAGGAATTATTTTTGAATCCTATCAAAAGTTTAAGGTGAAATGCATAGCAAAGCTATCCCTTTGAAACATGCCTCAACCTATGATTGAGCCTCCTATCCTTGATGAAACTATAATTGAACTGAAAGACATTCCAAAAAACCAAGAACAACCTAAGATAGATTCTTTACCTATTTCCTACAAAAGACCAAGAGACAACCAAAGAAATTCCATCACACCTCCTAAGATAAAAGAAGTTTACAAAGCTAAAGAGAAAGTGGTTGAAAAATCTCCCATGGTTCCTTTTGAAGAAAATAAACCTATGGTTGATAAAAACCACTCCTACACAAACACAACTTGAAAATCATACTAAAAGAACCAGAAATGCTAGAGTGTAGGCATATATGTTGTGGTCTTGATAGAAAGTTAAATGAAGAGAATAAAAAAGAAAATCAACATCCAAACTTAACTAAACCAATACATGATGAGTCTCCGTATTCATCCCAACAAAAAGATCCTATTTCATAACTGTAACAAGAGCTAAATCCTTCTTTAGACATTATCATTTGACCTCCTGTTGTGATTAACTTAGATGATGATGATGAGATTTCTAAAACTAATGAAGAAGTACATAAAAATTGAATACATTATTTTCCTCTTCTATGTGCTTAAATGATAATTCTCCTAGGAAGACTTTTGAACTTGGTGATGACCCTAGTTCATCACTTGATGTTGTCCCTTTGGCTAGTTTTTTGCCTTCCATATACGATGAAGAAGATTGGGATGCAGACAACCTACTAATATTTTGACTTGCATGTGCCCTACTAGTCTTGTATTTATTTTCTTTGACATGTTTCTTTTATTCGATTGCATGTGTGTAATTTGATCTCCTCATACTGTTATGTTTGATGTGCCTCTCTCTTTGTGTATTCCTCTATTCATATATGCATTCTTCTCTATGTCATAAAACTTTATCTTTTAATTTTCTTGTGTTTTCCTTTTGGGGATGAGGCAAGGCATTGAGACATTTAAGTCTCTTCCATGTTGACTGAAAATATTTTCTTTGTTTTCACTCTCTTTGTTTCATTCTTCTTGTTCCATAAGTATTTGGGGAATGATGACAGTTTTGAGCTCTCTAAAAAAAATTGTAGGAAAGACATACTGACCCCAAATCCATGAATTCCTCATGTGTTTGGAGTTTCATTTAAGGGAAACCATTTTTCATTACATAGCTTCATTTGGAATCATATAAATTGGCATAGGGCTTTCCAAATAAGCTCTCATGTCCTCTTTACTGTTAGCATTTATCATTTTCTACTTTAAAGTAATTTCTCACAACATGCTGTTTAGTAATTTCTTTAATGTGGGGGCATACATTGGAATTATCCTCTTTTGACTCATGTTTCATTGTGTAGTCTTTTTACTTCATGGGATGCGTCTTTCACTTTGTGGTGACATTGGGTGTAATGTCATTCAAGAACGTGATCCCTCTTAGCATATTATACTCCTCTTAGTGGCTTGATGTGACACATTGCATCCCCTAAGTTGTGAATCTTATATTCTTTGATTGGTCCTCTCTTGGAGACATTAGGAATGATGTTACCTAAGTTAATACCTTACATGAACTAAGAAAAACTCCTTTGAATGTACCTTACACTATTTTTCATTTAAAATAACTATTATATGGCCACATTGCATAACACACTTTTATTGCCTATGGAGCCATCCTATTTGTTCATGGGTGTCAAGCACATGAAGCTTTTCTTTCCTATGGAGCCATCTGGTTTTTTCATGGGTGTTAAAAATACAAAGCTTTGCTTTCCTCATGGAATCTGTTGTTCATTTTGTGTGGTTCCTTATCAATGTTATTAGGAGGTATAGCTTTTGTATGGTTGCCATATGGGATCCAAAATTAGGTGTGACTTTCCCATAACCACTTGCTTGACTGTGTGAGCGCATACTAGCTATGTGCATATGTGTCTCACTAGGGGCTCACCTAGTGGATGGCCTGAGGTTCCATAGCCCTTGTGAGTGTGTGTTTGGTTTACATAGTGGGAATCATGTTCCACTTGTAAAATTTTTGGATAAAGAACTTAGATCTGATCCACATCATGTTGGAAAAATGGTTGAGGATTGATTCACCTCTTCTTCTTCTTTTTCTTTATGTCTTTGGTAATGTATGCTTGTGCCTTCTTGTTTCTTCATACATTATTCATATGTTTGTTATTTTGTGCCTATGTTGGTTTTCCATAGGATCTTGGTTCTGAGGACTTGATCATCCCTCTTGATCATTGTCATCCTATCTCACTAGCTTTGGTACACTTAGACCCCTCTTGATGTGTGTTTTTCTACTTTAGTGTGAGTTTGAAGCAGGTTCCTCCTCTCACTAAAGTGAGGGCTAAATGTAGTGTAGTAAAATGTATCCATTTACATTTTCACACTTCTTTGGGCCCTCCCTACTAAAATTAGGCTTCTTTATGCCTTATTTGGTCCTATTCTGTATCCACAACACTTATTTAATGCATATTTTCAAGGATAATCACAACATATATCTAATAACCAATCATAATTCAGTGATTTGGGACTCATACACCACCTTGAGCATATGGGTCCCACCTAACTTTCGGGGCTTTATCCTAAATTTGGCATTAAAATTAACATTTATTGAAATTTGTGTCCCAAGCTTAGCATACTAGGACTCATATGCCCCAACTGGCGTTTGAGTCCCGCTAAGCTTGGACCTATTTTGAATTCAAATTCTTTGTGAGATTTTATTCTCCTAGATCTGATGTTGGCTTGTAGTGTTGTAATTTAAAGAAATTTGGCATAAACAAGTATAAATACAAGGTTATTTCATATAATTTCTCCTACTAAGCTAGTGAACTCAAGTCATCATATGAGCATTCAAGAGAGAATTACAAGAGAGTTCAAGAGTTGATTATCAACAATTTTGGAGCTACAATCAATATTCAAGCATCATGTCAAAGTCATCACGCATCATGTTTTTTTTTTAGCTAACATTTGTGATGTAGGTGTTTCATGATTCAAGTCAAGATTCATAAACATGCAATCAAGATTCAAGATCTACATTCATGCTATCCATTTCATACAAGATTTCAACCTCTTATTCAGGGGTTTGGTGAGTTATACAATAGCTTATTTTTTTATTCATCATTCCTTCATGTTATTTGATTTCCTTTCAAGGTTTGATTACCAAAATGGGGTTTGACCTAGGAAAATCCATATCCGCTAACAAAACAATTTTTTTCCCTCTTTGATGTGTGATTTGTAGATTTAGGTTGAAGATTCATTGAAGAGAAAGATTGGAGAAAAGTTGTCAAAGTTGTCATCTTTCATGCAAGATTATGAAAAGTCACTTAGAGGTCATAATTCAGAGTTTCAGACTCAGAGATCGCAAGGGAGAGAAGCTACATAAGATCACTAGAGGATATCAAAGTTTTAGATCAACCTTGATACTGGAAGTAAATTTCCCCAACTGGCATATGAGTCCTAGTATATCAGTTTTCAAACTTCTTTTGTAAATCCTAGTTTACCAGTTTCAGATTCTGGATTCAACCCGAAACCCTAAACTAGGACTAAATTGCCCCAACTGGCATATGAGTCCCAGTGTGCATTAAAATTCATAATTTCAGGATTGCATACCTTGATTCAAGCATCTTCAATTTTCTATGTGCACCTTTTTTCATTCTCAATTCACTATTCTGATTTGAGTTTGATTTCCTAGGTTACATAGCTAGATTTGCATATCATTTACATTTCTTTCTTTCTAAGCCTTTGCTTAGTGGTGAAACCCCTTTTTTCTTTAATCACACCCAAGGAAACCATACTAACCCTAGTCCATTCCTCAATCAAGTCAATTGGTTGAGGGATCTTGGTTTCCTTGAATGAACTAGAGTGAAATAGGAGGTTCTTATTCCTAGTTCCATCTTCCAAAAGGTGGAACCCCTATTTATTTGTGTTCACCTACATTCAAATAAAATAAAACTATGCATTATGTGAAATATCAATATTTCATAAAAACCTTAAACAAGAGACAATTACTAAGGTAAGTTCAGGCTACCTACATAGCTTATAGCCTAACCTATCTTTATCCATTTGTTATCCAACTAATCCAAGCCTTAATGGATGTATCTTTCCTACAAAACACCCCATCTAAAATTGAGCTTATCATTTTGCAAGAGATATGATGGTTGACTTGTTTTGTTGGTTCATATTTTTCGTTATTGATTTATCTTTTTTTATCATTCTTACACTTACTCAACACAACCTCAATCTTTCTATATCTATGTGTGCTTAGAGAAGTTTAAAATGGGGCATAGTCATTATTTTTTTATGTCATTTTTGTGGGATGTTCTTATAATTGGACCATGATGAATACTTACCTTTTGTGTTGAGGTGGCTTCTTGCATAAACAAGCATCCTTTCAATATCAAGTCATTTTTATATTTTGTGAATTAAGACCATCATAATCTAAGTCTTAATTTATCACATTGATTTGATAAGTTTTTTGTATTACTGGTATGAATAAGAACAAGCATTTTATTTGCAAAGTCAAATTCCATGCAATTGATACAACATCATCTTGGTTCCTCATAATTTGGTGCATAATATCCACTTACTATATAAAAATAAGGATTTCTCTTCACATTGTCTTTAGCATAACCACAACACAAAGTATCTTTCCATTTTCATATTGGCCCATCTTTCATATTTTCATCCATCCCATTTCACATTTATAGGCTTCATCTGATTTTTTATGAATAGTCTAATTATTGTCATTGTATCTCACTACATTCACACATTTCCTACACACAATTCATCAAATGTGAAATCCTACCTATCATTTATGTTGGTTTAAATATCATTGGCATCATTTCTTGTTTACCTTGCTTGATTTGTTTTCTCCTAGACCTAGCCTAGCTAATTTCCTATCAATAGTTTAACCAAAAATTAATTTCTTGACCAATCTCTCAAGGGCTATCCTACCTCCATCCCTTGGTACATTGGGGCATATTAGAGCATGTCACCAACATAATTTTTGACACTATCATTGTTTATTTGAAACAACACCACAAAACACATTATCTCAAAGAGAGGCAAAATGTAGACACTAAAAAATGAGTAACACATTTTCATCTTCCATTTTGTCATTGTCTCATCAATTCTTCTACCTATATTAATTAAATAATTTTTAATTATTATTTTTATTACTATTATTATTATTTATTAGACTATAGGAATTGGGTAGCACGACCCCCTATAAACTGCAGTGCACCTGGTAAAATTTTTAACGTGACCGGCGACATTGGCGCGACACGCCCTTCGGTACCATGGGGGTGGGGGAGACTAGACCTCGTGACCAACCTCCTACAACAGGAAATATTTAGCCAATTGAGCTAGGGCCCTAACCCCAATAATTTTTAATTATTCAATATGCTAATATTTTCTCTTTTCATCTATAATAATTAAATATATATTTTCTTAAAAATGGCGAGGAGCGAAGGATTGCACAGGAGCGAAATTTTGATCAAGGATCAGAGGCTGGAGTTGGAGTAGGGATCAGAAGCATAGAAATGGAATGCTGAGCATAAATGTGGAAAACAACTATCATGACGGGGGAGTAAATGGATAAGGAGATGCCAATGGAAATTCTAAGGACAAGAATCAACAATGGTGAGCACAGGTATGGAAATATGTGATCAAAAGCAAAGCAAGATAAGCATGAACATCTAGATAAACTCTTTGAAGGTTACAAACCCTAATGGGTGTTTGAATGGGGTAACTGGAAGGACAAAACCCACCCAATATATAAAGGATGGAGCAAGAAACAGGCTAAACCAGATCATCTGGAAAGCAGGAATATTCCCCCTAATGCTAAGATCAATGGTCAAATAACAGGCAAAAAATTGTTTCCCCTGGGCAGAGAGAAGACACAAAACACCAAATCACAAATCCTTAATAATCTGCAATCATATAATGGGTAGCAATGGAAAAAAAAGAGGGAGTGGGTTCAATCCAAAAAAATATCATTAAGTTCACAGGTTAGGGCATCACATCCCCTCCCGCATGAATGAAAGAATGATTGTGGAGTTTGGAGGAGAGGGCGGCCTACAAGGAAGAATTGGGGGGTTAAGAAGATAAACCTGTATACCCCCCCTCACAAAAGAAGCACATTGATGTCACTATCATAATCCTATATGTAATAGAGATAGGATCACTTCAGGAAGTTGGGATTATTCTTCAAATGGAAAGGCAAGGATGCCCCAAGCGATAAGATCAAAAAATGGTTCGAGGATTACTTCGAAGGATAGGTAAGTTTAATTTCCCAAGCGAACAACTTATTTTTAATTGACTGTATGGATAAAAAACCAAAAGGAAGATTTTTTATGGAGAACCATTGTTTTTTGAAGGATTTTGCTTTTATAAATTAGACTGGGAACCAAACTTAATACAATTTTGTATGAACCTACAAAACTCCCTCATTGGATAAAAATGGAAAACTTTCCATTCAAATATTGGAGTGAGGATATATTGGAAAAGATTGGAGGAACCCTAGGCACCTTCATAGGGTTTGAAGAAGATTTTTTTTTTGGGGAGATCAAAAATACCAAAAATCTTGGTAGACATTACGACAGATCATAGATACTTAGATAACCTAGAGATCTTAACAGAAAATGGAAGATGGTTCCAGGGGATTGAAGTTGATTGCAAGAGTGGAAAATGTATTTTCAGTAAGATTTATATTGCCAGTTGTTCAACAACATCAGGGAAGGCAATGTAAATTTCCTCGAAACACTTGGAAACACAAGGTCATAATTTCCTTAAGGAATCAACATGTATAGTTAGAGGGCAGGCATCATCAACCGAAGAACATCTTTCTTATAGGACAAAAGAGGGAGAAATAGCTAATAGGAACACTGGCTTGGGGTTGATGTCTATAGGAGCTCAAGAGAAGAAGTTATTTCCCAATAACAAAGTAACACGTTGGAAAAATATCTCAAACATATCTAAGGTAGTGGGGGAAATAGAGTCCCTTTGCATGGAAATTATTTTTTTTTATCTTCGGAAAGTTTGGGTATAGATTAGAATCATAATCTGGAAATGATCAATGACTTATACCTTGAGAGCCCTCACGTCCAGCTTACAAACAATACATATAACTAGGAGGAAAGTCAAGCCGCAGAGCCATCTCCCATCCTGGAAGAGATTGGAGGGGATGAATTAATAGATGTCAGTGCATCGGATAAACAATTAGAGGTTGTGAATGAGCTTCTCAAAATAGGTAGTCCCCCTAATTTTGAAAATGAGGAATCTCAGGAAGAAAAGAGAGTATCGATTCTGAAAATTCTAGAGTTGGAGGCAATGGAGTTTCAATTCCCTGAGAAAACTTAAAAGGAAATGGATAAAAATAGTGACTTGATTCAGAAGGAATTGGGAATACTTATGGTTCCGTAAAAAAATACAAAGCCAGATTGTGGAAAGGACCTACCTAGGAAAGGGGTTGGAAGGAAATCAATGGCATAAAGGATGGCTTTGGATGGGAAAGTTGTAGGTCAAATAAAGATAACAACTCTTTTGGACATAGGGAAGGGCAACCCCTTTCCCTAGGAGTTATGATGCTCCTCTCATGGAATGTTAGGGGCTTGAACACCCCTAACAAGAAGCGTCTAGTCAAGCAAAGGATCAACTTGACTAGGGCTGAAATAGTGTTGATCCAAGAAACAAAGAAAACAATAGATGGAGTAGTCTCAGCCTTTAAAAGCTTTAAATATTGGGAATTAGCAGAAGTCCCAGCTATTGGAGCATCAAGAGGAGTGGCAATATGTTGGAATACATCAAAAGTGTGTATGGATGTTTTATCCAATGACCAACAATGGATAAGTGGCAAGGTGAGAATTTTAGATGGAGATCTTTAGTTTACAGTCATCAATGTTTATGGCCCAAACTTAGGCCTAACTAAGAAGGTCTTGTGGTATGAACTTGACACCTTCATCAAATCAATTCAGGAGAAGCACACCATTATAGGTGGAGACTTTAATGCAATTCTACGCTATCAAGATAAAAGAGGGGGCATTAATAGATTAAGTCAATCTGACAAATATTTTGAAGAATGGGTCAAAAAAATATTTCTCATGGAAATAGAACATAAAAATGGAGGATACACTTGGAGCAACAGAAGACTTTGTTTCAAAAATATAACAAAAAAGTTAGATAGGTTCTTTCTGCATGAAGACCTATCTACCTTCCCCTCTTCTTTAGAAAGTTCCATATTACAACATTACCCCATACAATTGGTGATACCAATGGAATCTAAGCCCAGGGGGGCCTTATTCAAATTTGAAAATATGTGGCTCAAAGATGAGAATTTTTTACCCTTGGTGGAAGCCTAGTGGAAGGAATAAGAATTTATAGGTTCCAAAATTTTATGTTTCATGAAAAATTTGAAAAAGATAAAGAAGAAAAGATTGGAATGGAGCAAATAAAATTTCAAGAAAATCTTCAAATCCAAATCAAATTTGGAAGGAGTCTTAGCAAATCTTAATGAAAAAGTCATCAAGGATGGAATGGACAATGACAATTTTTTTGAAGAGGAAAGATTGATGCAGGAGTATGAGGATATTCTGGCTAAGGAGGAAGTTTTTTGGCTTCATAAATTAAGGGAGCTCTGGCTAGGAGGAGATAAGAACACTAAGTATTTCCACAATATAACGAGACATAAAAGAGACCCGAATTACACCAATTAGTTGGAATTGGCTGATGGGACATCGATGGAGGATCCATATGAAATTAGGAGAAATGTTGTCTCTTTATTTGAAGTCCTCTTTAACACCAAAATTGGGGCCTCCTCAAGAGAAAAAGATTCACTTCTCAAACAAATTCCTCAGCTGATTTCACAAAGTGATAATAAGATGCTCTGTGGGAAGTTTACTTTGGAGGAGGTAGAGTTGGATTTGAAACAACTGCACTCGGATAAGGCTCGGGCTCTTGATCGATTTTTGGTTGGATTTTTTCAAAAATGTTGGCACTTCCTTGGAGAAGAGTTAGCAAAGGCTCTAGGGGCAGCAAGAAATTTAGGCAGGTTCCTAAATGAGGTAAATAATATATTTCTGGACATAATTCCCAAGAAAGAGAATGCCACTAAATTAGAATATTTTAGACCAATATCCTTATGCGACACTATATATAAGGTTATTTTTAAGGTATTGGCTAATAGAATTGAAAATATCCTCCCTGATATCATTTCAGAAGAACAGATTGGGTTTGTCCCAGGTAGATCGATTGTAGATGGTCTGATTATTTCCCAAGAAGCTATTCATTCTCTTCAAATGAATAAAGATTCAGGCATGTTGATTAAACTAGACATTAGAAAAGAAGATGACATAGTAGATTGGAGATTATTGTGTCAGTCTCTCAATGCTTTTGGCTTCTCCAAACAGTTCATTAATTGGATTTTTGAATGTATAGCCACTCCTAGGGTGTCAGCTTTGGTTAATGGCTCCCTAGAAGGTTTTTTCTAGATTTCTAGAGGTCTTCGTCAGGGTGACCCTTTGTTCCCATTTTTGTATATCATTATGGATGAGGCACTAGATAGGGAAATAACACAAGTAGGTAATGGTGGGCTCCTCAAAGGGGTCATAGTGTCTAGGAATATAAGGGTCACTCACCAGCAATTCACTGATGATAACATGCTATTTGGAAGCTCAAAAATTAAGGAAGCTAGGCAATTCAAGCATATTTTAGACTACTATGCAGCATCATCTGGTTAGGAGGTCAATTAGAATAATTAACAGGTCTTTTTCATTGGTACCTATCCAAGGAAGGAAGCAAGAATTCTCCATGTACTCAGTTTCAGAAAAGCTGCCATGCCCTGCTCCTATCTAGGCCTTCCAATAGATAAGGGTTTAAGAAATACAAATTTGTGGGATCCCCTGAAGGATAAGATGGATAAAAGACTAAGCTCTTGGAAAGGAAGATGGCTATCCTGGGTAGGAAGGATAGTAATGCTAAGGGAAGTTATTTATTTGTTGCCTATTTATTTATTATCCTTTTTATCTCTCATGTTAGGGGCTAACAAAAATCTCATACAAAAAATGAGAATATTCTTTTGATAGGGGCTATTAGAAATGTTGGAACCAAAATTTTCATAAAAAAATTCAAGTGTTTTAGCATCTAAAATCTAAATTTCCCGCTCTCTTTTTCATAATGAACCTCACTACCATCATTCATGAAGCTATTTTCAACCTTTACTACATTACCACTACCATATTAAACAACCCTTCCAACACTCATGCCTTACCACAGTACCATGGTCCATCACCAAGTAGCTTATGATAGGGCGGTAAAAAGAGCCACTAGTATCCATACTTCACTGCTATACCTCAGAGGGTCAAGACTTAGCCCGTGGTAGAGTGGTCCATGGTGGAGCGGTACATTAAGAGAGGATGCTAAAGATGATATCATTGTACCATAGGAAGATAAAGGGTAGCCCATTGCAGAGCGGTATGTTAAGAAAGGATGCAAAAGATATACGACGATATCGCGGGGAGACATAATATGATACATGGTAGAGCGGTATACTAAAGAAGAGCACCAAGAAGATACTGTGATACTGCAGGTGAGCCAGAGGTGATGGGTGGTAGAGCGGTACACTGAAGAAGGTAAACACCAGAGAGGAGGAAATGGAGATGTTACACAGTATCAGTAAAGTAATTGAGTGGTCTGCCTGATGAAGTGTAAAGATTAAAATAGCATCCCAGATCAAAAAAACTCATAGAAATTAAAACAAATGAAGTTCTTAGAGGTTTCAACGAACAAACACGTGGAAGGTCACAATTCTTGAAGATGTATATTCACCAAATGAAAGAAAATGATCAAGAAATCAAAATTAGAGGGTAGTAGTAGGTTCAAAAATTATCAGTAGGTAGATCAGTTGCTGAAACAAAACATTATGCTGTGTATTGAAAAATATTTTGAAATAATATAATGGACAAGAAGGCTTCATTTGGTGACTCAAATATTTGTGTCAATTTTTTGTTAAGTTAAACAATTATTTGGCTATCTCCAAGTTTGTGTTCCTTATTATTTGAATTTATTCCAAGAAAAATACTAAATTCATCAGACACATTTGTTGTTCTTGTGTAATTTTCTTAATTGGTTTCTTCAAGTAGGAATTAGAAATCCTTTTAAACAAATTATAGTAATTTGGAAATATCAATTGGATCAATAAGAAGAGTCTATAATTGAAGGATTCCATACTGTCTCCAAACAATCCTATTAAGTTATTCAAAACTGAATATATCAAGTATATTTTTCATTTTTGCTAGTACACATTTGTTGTCACTGTGTGATCCCTTTTAACTAGTTCCTTCAAGGAATGATTAAAATCTTCCTAGATAGATCACAGTAACCTAATAGGTCTTGATTGGATCAATAAGAAGAGTTTGTTAGTCACATCCTTGCACATTTATATGAGGTATAAACAAGTATAAGTGCCAAACAATTAGAATTGTAGCTAGTTAGTAAGTCACATATCATTTACATCTTGTCTCCATTTACCCAACAAAAGTAGGCATTGGTAATACCAATTCCATTTTAGAATTTCATAAAATCTGATTCAAACATTCACATCTCAAATTTCAATAGGAGTAGTTATTGAACTTTCATCTACCTCTCACTATTTTCCATTGGGGATAGTTTGCACAAGTAAGAATCATAAATTTCAAGTATGCATCATTTACATAGGTACACCCACCTAGGTTTAGTAGAGCCTAAAGAGCAGAAGGTTCAATTACATTAATTGGCCTTGTATGTTAGCCAAAAACGTGTCAACAGCTTGGAAATCTCTTGTGGTTCAAACCTACATTTTTTAGAACTAACAGTTTGGCGACTCTGCTAGGGAGAAACTTCAAAAAATTTGGTTCCAACCTTTCCATTTAAAGATTAAATATAAATTTCACATTTGGAGTGAGGAGATTTTGCAGAGGAAAATCAAAAATAATTTGAGAAGAATCATTTTCCTGCTTTTGAAAAGTAGGTAGCGACTCTAACAAAAGAACTTGATGAAGAATACTTGGAACAATACAATTTCTAATCAAAATGGGCTATCTTTGAAGTGTAAAAGTCCTCATTTTCCTAGCCCACCAACCTCAATACCCTACACACCACGATCCAGCCTATTTTTGTTATCATCAATTTGCACCTGATGAGGAACTTGCTATCTGTCTTGAAAAGATAAGCCACAGTCTTTTAAAATAATTTTATGGCATAAGGAGACACAAAAAAGAATCTAGACACTCTCTCTTCAAAAAAATGGTGAATATCTATTTAAAAATACCTATTAATTACAGGCCCAACACATCCATGTTTATTGAGTAGTTCATGAAAGTATATTGGCCTAATTCAATTCATTGGCCTAAGTCAGTAAAAATAGTCATTTTTGACCAAGTAGATGTGCTAGTTGATATCATATATAAGAAGAGGTATGAGGATGGTGTCAATCATATCATTGGTGAATATGTAGAAATTGATCAATCAGTGAAAAAAATATGGACTCTCTTGAAAATACATGTCAAAATCAACAGCTTGAGGAGGAAGATGATGAGTATGTACATACTCAAAGCCATGACTCCATCATAGAATCAGAATGTGGAATTTCCCCCTTAGATTCATTTATTGACATAAGGAAATATGAAGGAGAAGATGAAAAATTTCTATACAATAGGATGAAAAATATTTGTATGCAATTACCTTCTCAATGTAGGCCTACAAGGCCCATGTTTGTTGCATAGTTTGTAAGAGCATGGAAGCCTGAATCGGTTTATTGGCCAGAGTCATCAAAACAACATGCCTTTGACCAAGTGAATAAATTTATTGATGCCATACATGGGACAAGGTATATGGACACTATCATTGATGATATCATGGATGATCAAACAATGCAACAAACAAAGGAAATGTGTGCAATTAAGATTTCCAATGATAATTATTTAGATTTGGAAGATGATATTGATATGGAAGATCAATCATACATCTTGGAAGAGGACTATAATGATGATGATGTTCTTTAAGATACACTTCATGAGGAATACATTGGTGATAAAGCAAGTGAAGATGAATAGATAACACCTTCATTCTCAGATCAATACAATGGTGACAAATTAATGATGAAGAAAATTTCATGGAAGATAGCTTTTATGAGATCCAAGATGAAGAAAATGTAGAAGAGGTCAATGAAGAAGCAAATCCACTTGAAAAAGAACACATGAAATATTCATTTGTAGCTAATAACCATGAGGATATGATTGATGAACAAGAAGATTGCACACTTGAAAGTGGTTTTGAATATTTTTCAAAACCATTGTATGATCAAATAATATAAGGATCTCAAATGACATCCTGCCAAGGTGTGCCACAAAATGATTTCTTTGTGTTTTCCAATCCATTCCATGATGAGGATGAAACATGCTCAAATAAAGATGAAGTACATCGACATGTGAAGAGAGTAACTATGATGATCCTAAAAATTGCTATGTTGATGAATTGGAAGTTGAAACAGAAGTGGATTGTGTATCATGCCACAATGAAGAAGAGTTTGAGGACAATCATGTGAAGCTTAATTTACAACAAGGAGATATTTTCAGCTCTTATGGAGATCAAGAAGAGGGAGAAATAGTAGAATATATGGAAGAAGAAACATGTTCACTCAACAGTGAGAAAATTTCAGATTTTCTAACTCTTGAATACCAAAGATGTGCACACAAGGATCATTCTAAAGTTTTGTTTCAAATCTACATTTTCTTTGACAATGAAATTAATTTGTGTGATGATTCATATGACTCCATGTGCATTTCTCAAAGTGATGGAGAAACCTTTGAAGCTGATCAAGAATCTATATCTATTCAAGAAGAGATATGTGATTTAGAATTTTTGGGCTAATGTAGAGAAGACATTTATTTGCATACCATGGATGATAGAAATCCAACATTGATTGGTTCAGATATGCATGATAATGAAAATACGAATCAGAACTCGGTGTCATCTCCAAATGGTGATATGGAAGAGAAGCAAAATGTTCCAGATTTGTTTGTCTCAAACAATGTTGAGATGACAGAGCTTTCAGATTTGTGTGAGAAGCATTCAAATGTTGAGATGCATGACATAGATAGTCATGATTGTTTCTCTTCCCATGCACATGAAGGTTATATTTCTTGGTTGCATAAATGGCCTCATAATGATTGAAAATTTATTATGCAAATCAATCTCAGCTATATGATGAACAATGAATGTTTTCAACTTTCAAATCAACAAGCATATCATTTCATGATGCATGAATCAGATTGGAATGGTGGAAGGAGCTACAAGTATCTTTATGAAAACAAGAATAGCAAGGAAGATGGAAGGAATACTTTCAAGGGGAGTTCACTGAGCTCAAATAAGAATAAATTTTATGGTAGAGGAAAGTATAAGCCTTTATTTTTGGTGGCCTTGTGCCATCAACTGTGGTGTAAATTTTTCAAAACCATATCAGTTCTTGACAGGAAAAGGGTTTGAACCTGCTCCTCAATAGATAAACACTTGGTCTACTCTCCCAAAGACATGGATCCTTGCTATTCCCATAGGGGGCATACATCCCCAACTGGAGCCACTATTGGAACCATAATTTTCATTAAAAAAATAAAAATTTAGCATCTAAAATCTAAATTTCCCGCTCTCATTTTCATAATGAACCTCACTACCGTCATTCATGAAGCTATTTTCACCCTTTACCACATTACCACTACCATATTTAACAACCCTTACAACACTCATGCCTTACTACATTACGATGGTCCATCACCAAGTAGCTCGCGCTAGGGTGGTAAGAAGAGCCACTAGTATCCTTACTTCACCGCTATACCTCAGAGGGTCAAGACTCAACCCATGGTAGAGTGGTACACAATGGACTAGTACATTAAGAGAGGATGCTCAAGATGATACCATTGTACCATAGGAAGATAAAGGGTAGCCGGTGGTAGAGGGGTACGTTAAGAAAGGATGAAAAAGACATATCACGATACTGTAGAAAGATAGAATATGATACATGGTAGATTGGTATACTAAAGAAGAGCACCAGGAAGACACCACAGTACCACAGGTGAGCCAAAGGTGATGTGCGGTAGAGAGGTAAAATGAAGAAGGTAAACACCAAAGAGGAGGAAATGCAGATGTTACACAATATCAGTAAAGCAATCAAGTGGTCTTCCCCATGAAGAGTAAAGATTAAAATAGCATCCGAGATCAAAAAAACCAATAGAAATTAAAAAAAACGAAGTTCTTAGAGGTTGCAACGAATGGACACACGGAAGGTCACAACTCTTGAAGATGTATATACACCAGATGAAATAAAATGATCAAGAAATCATAATTAGAGGGTAGTAGTAGGTTAGAAAATTATCAGTAGGTAGATCAATTGCTGAAACAAAAAATTATGTTGTGTATTGCAAAATCCTTTGAAATAATATAATGGACAAGAAGGCTTCATTTGGTGACTCAAATATTGGTGTCAATTTTTTGTCAATTTAAACAATTATTTGGCTATCTCCAAGTTGGTGTTCCTTATTATTTGATTTTATTCCAAGAAGAATACTAAATTCATCAAACACATTTGTTGTTCTGGTGTAACTTGCTTAATTAGTTTCTTCAAGTAGGAATTAAAAATCCTTTTAAACAGATTGTAGTAATTTGGAAATATCAATTGGATCAATGAGATGAGCCTGTAATTGAAGGTTGACATACTTTAGCTAGAGAATCCTATTAAGTTATTCAAAATTGAATATATCAAGTATATTTTTTAGTTTTTCAATACACATTTGTTGTCACTGTGTGATCCCTTTTAGCTGGTTCCTCCAAGGAAGGATTGAAATCCTCCTAGATAGATCACAGTAACCTAATAGGTCTTGATTGGATCAATAAGAAGAGTTTGTTAGTCACATCCATTCACGTTTATACCAGGTATAAACAAGTATAAGTGCCAAACAAATAGAATTGTAGTCAGTTTATAAGTCACATATCATTTACATCTTGACTCCATTTACCCAACAAAAGTAGGCACTGGTCATACCAATTCCATTTTAGAATTTCATAAAATCTGATTCAAACATTCACATCTCAAATTTAAATAGGAGTAGTTATTAAGCTTTCATCTATCCCTTACTATTTTCCATTGGGGATAGATTGCACAAGAAGGAATCATATAGTTCAATTCTGCATCATTTACATAGGTACACCTACCTAGGTTTAGCAGAGCCTAAAGAGTAGAAGGTTCAATTACATTAATTGGCCTTGCACGTTAGCCAAAAACATGTCAAGATCTTGGCAACCTCTTGTGGTTCAAAACTATGTTTTTGAGAACTAACAAGAAAAACAAAAAATGGCTCTAATATGCTGGGATAAGATCAACAAACCTAAAGAAAATGGAGGTGTAGGGTTGAGAAACAGTTTGTGGAAAATAAGGCACTCGGAGCTAAGTTGGTGTGGAAAATAATAAGATCACCGCATCTAAAGTGAGCCAGGATCATACAAGAAAAGTATTTGGAAGAAAATGATAACCTAATTATAGTAAGGGTAAAGGACCCTCTAAAAGGCTCTATGGTATGGAACTTCATGCTGAATTGTAGACCCATAATTGGTAGATTCCTGACTTGGGATATTCACAATGGTGAAAAGGCTTTATTTTGGGAATATTCTTGGGGTGGTTTTCCTAGCATTGATAGTCTTGTTGATATAAAAGTAAAAAAGGATTACCTGAAATATAATTGGGGTTCTAGGGTCAAATATTACCTTGGGAATCTCTCAAAGTTTGGTATGAGCTAGTCCTAGAAGGGCTTCAACCTTTTTCCAATGCCAAATCATGAAATTGAGGCTTTCACTCTTCTACTTTCACAAAGGCAAGTTATCTTTAGAAAAGGATTAGAAAAAATCATTTGGGAAGCCTCAAAGAATGGAGAATATAATGCCAAGGATGGATACCACTGGGCTACAGGAAACCCAAAATGTCTAAGACTTATCTTCCTTTGGATCTATTCTAGGACAACCAGTGTGTCCCAAGAGCTATAACCTTTGTTTGGGCAGCCTTGTAAAGGAAAATCTTGATAGCTGACAGGTTTAAGACTCTTGGGTTTGAAGGGCCATCTTGGTGTGTACTATGTAGAAAGCCAGAAGAAAAAGTGGACCATTTATTCATTGGGTGCCAATTTTCCAGGGAGTGTTGGCAGTGGATGTGTGCCAAACTAGGGTGGATTACAACTTTACCCAATGACATTTTAAGTCTTTTTCAATTTTGGCCTAGAAGATTGAACTCTGGATCCCTTAATGCACTTTGGAAGATATGTGCCTCTATGCTAATCTAGGAATTATGGAAAGAAATAAATCACAGGATCTTTGAGGACAAGAGGATGCCATTGGCCTCATTTTTAAGAAAGGTTGAAGCAACAATAGTGGAGGTTTAAAATCACAAATCTTTTGTCCTTCCTCAGAAACATGTTGTCTTCACTAATTGGGATGGTAGGATGAGATTGGCATGGTCCGGTCTCTGAGTCTCGACCTTTATAGGATCTTGTAGAAATCTCACAAATCCACTGAGGGATCAAGTAGTATGGACTCCCCCAAAAGTTGGATGGTTCAAATTGAACTTTGATGGGGCTTCAAGGGGAAAACTAGGTCCTTCTAGGGTAGGAAGCATCATTAGGAATTGGGAAGGATTAGTGATAGGATGGAGGGTGGTCCCATTAGGATTCAACACTAACAATTATGCAAAATTCAATGCATTAATTTATGGCCTTCTACATTGTATTGAGTTGGGTCTGAATAAGGTGGAAATAGAAGGGGATTCGACCATTGTGATTAATGTGGTTAGGCTTGGAAAGACACCTAATTGGAAGCTCAATGTAGTTCTAGAAAAATCCTTGGAGATCCTTAGTCACCTGAGAGAATATACAATAAATCACGTTTACCGACAGGCTAACTAGGAGGCAGATCATCTAGCCAACCTCATGGTCGAAGGGTTTGAAATCAAGGATACATCAATTCTAGATCCAATGTAGTCATAGTCTTGTAGATAAGCCGTGGTGATATCTTTTAACATAATTCAAAATTCTGAATATTGAAAATTTGAATAGTCGAAAAGGATTGATCAAAGTAGTGAAGAAAATAGAATCTCATGGTAAGTAGGGGCCCCAATAGGAGCTGGTGGTGATTTAGGAGAGTAGGGGTAGGGGTAGGCCCAAAAAGGAGACCATTGAGATCAGGCCCACTTTCATTCTGGTAGAGGAGGAGGCAGGGCCCTCTACCATTGTTCCCATTGCTACTCAGCTCCCCTCACATTGTGACTGCGTCTTCATTGATCGAAGCCTTCAGGAACACAAGGTGAAGTGTCAGAGGTAAGCCTGAGATGTCTTTTTTTTATGGTTATCCTATCAATGACATATAGTAGTAATATAGAGCATGGTTTTGTTGGATATCCATGCTTCAATATAGATAGAACACTAGCAAGGAACTGTTAGGCTAATTCAGTAGGTAGAAGGGATCGGGGGGTTTTTTGTGCTAATGCCTGGGTCTGTAATTGGAAGGGTATTTTGTATGTAGCCCTATTTTTGTAAAAATTAAAGCAAAGGGTAGTTGATATGGGACTATTTGTGGGTGGGCCTCTAGTGAACAATCTGCAAGATCTCCATTAAAATTGTTGTAATTTTCAATTATTTAATTATCTCAATGTTTCCTTATATCTATATTAATTAATTAATTTTTAATTAATTTATCATGTTCCCTCCAACATTATTTTTGGTCCACTATATTTAAATAATTTTCAAAATAATTTAATTAGCTAACACTTCCTCCCATAATTAAATAAATTGAAATAATATTTAATTATATCCTTCCCTCTAAAATAAAGAAACAAAATTAATATTTTATTTATTTTTCTAACTATGCTTATGAATTAAATAAATTTATTTAATTCTTTCAACTATTACACCTTACCAATCCAATCCACTTACTAGATTTAGCTCCTACCTTTTCTCAATTTTTTTAATCCATTCATCATTCTGATTAATCTCAACCATTGATCAAATATCAAGTGAAGCATATAAAAACCCTTATCCACATATTATCCCCTAGAGTACTAGAGCACGAGATAGTTATCATTACCATTATCAAACATTGTAATTATCAAGTGAGTTCATATCAATATTTTTAATCTAGCTCTCGTATCTATCTATTATCTTTGAGCATATATCAATATCGTTGCAAGATTCATGCTATCATACTATCATCGTGCTATCATGGTTATGTTATTTTGAAGAGAACCCCACATATCAAGCATTCAATAAAATATCAAAGAAATAATGGAGCAAATCAAGGTCATTTCTATGGTATAAATGTTTATTATTTGGTTCATACATATATCTTAAGCTTTATTGAGAGATTGCTGAGTGTGAATTTGGTACTTTCATTGTTTTATTATTATTTTATATGATTCATATTTTTGTCATATACAAGCAATGTATATTTGAAGATGAAGTGAGCATACCTTCCTTTTCATCAAAATTTATTTTATGTAGTCTAGAAAATTGGCATATGAGAAAAATTATGCTTCACATGATTTGGATTTAGTTGTAATTATGTATTCTCTCCAAGTATAGAGATACTAGTTGGGAAAGTAGTTTGATGTTAAATCAAACAATCAAGGTCTCAAGTATATCTTCACTCAACCAAACCTCAATGTGTGATAGAGACAAAGGTTGGAGTTGTTATCATATTATAATTTTGAAATAAATTACATAAAATGAATCAAGTTATTGATGTGTCGAGTCACAGAAGGAATATTGTCGCAATGGTCTCAATTAAGTCAACTTTTTGAGATAAAGTAATAAGGAATTACCTAGGAGATGAATTATATGAACAATTAAAAAGAGCACTATTAGAAAATCCTCAAGATGTAAAATATGAAAGGTACCATTTATAATTAAATGGATTAATGAGATACATAGATGGAATATATGTTCCAAATAAAGGTGTTTTGAAAAGAAAAAAAGGTTAAAAGAAGCAAATTGTACTCCATATTTTGGTCATCCAAGAGTAACAAAACTACTAGTGGATTTGAAACTACTTTAATTTTGGAAGGGTATGAAATAGGATGTTGCAATATTTGTAGCTAGCTGTTTATAATTCCAAAAAATCAAGGTTGAGAATCAATATTGTGGACACAACTTTAATGCTTAATTAACTTGGTGCCACTGGGTATGCACAAAAATTAGAGGACCTAAGGATCCCTAACTAAAAGTTCATTATTCACAAAGAGAGATGCATTAAATCATCAACTAGGGACATGTAGAACTTTATATAGTGCTAGAAAAGTATTTTCATTCACATATTCTAGACATCCTACATCAATGGAGTATAGACAAATAAACATATGCAAATACAGTAAAAATATTAAAATCAAAATAAACTGCTAATTCACAAAATAAGGTAAAAGAATACAAGTAACTACCTTTTTCTATGGGTACCTATTTCTTAAGACTATAACTATTAACTATTAAAATGTAATGTCCTAACTTAGCTAATCCTCCTAAGTATGGAACAAAACATTAAGCTACAAAATCTAATTCATGAATTGTAACACATTCATTCATAAACATATAACTGAAAACTACCAATTGAATTGACAATGCATCATATAATCTAATAACTGAAATTAAAGTGGTTTAGTAGTACCTCAAGTGGCCCTTTCTTGATTTGTTGCTTCGACAAGATTTTTTCAAACACTCACTTACTCAAAAAATCATTATATCAAATCAATTCTCTTTTATTGTATTCTAACATAGAACTATTACACAAAATCCAACAAGAAATCTGTTGAAGATCTATGTTCAATAACACACATTATATATTATCATAATATTGTTTCTACTAGATATCTTGCTTGACAAAGGATCTATGAGGGATTCCCATTATTCATGAACTGAAAACAAACTATAAAACAAATCTCAACTCTACCTCAAGAATAGGAAGATGACTGAGTTTTGAAACAAAAAATAATAATTACTTGAAACAAGAGTAGAAAAACTAAAAACGGATTCGATGTCCAAAAAAATTAACCATCTACAATAAAAATATGGTGAATAGAATAGTTTTATCATAATTCAGTCCTGTTGTAATTAGACTTATTCTCCTGGTTGTCTTATGGGAAAGTAAGAGTAATATTAGGTGACACACAAATTAATTAGTAAATGATCACCTTCATTTTCCTCTGAAAGTGTCGTGCCCAATTCAGTTGACTTATTTTCAATGAACTGTAGTCCTTATGTTGTGGGCTAAGAAGCCTGTTGTTGTAGGTTGTTAGCTCTCCTTGATGCAAATGTTAGTCTTATTTCCTAAGGAATTCTCATTATCAACAACCATATATTAAACATAAAATCCTACTAAACTTCATAGACATTCATGAATTCACACATACACATATGAACATAACATATTTCCTTTCCAAATGCTTAAAATTGCTTAAAAGTATATGAAAGGTATAAAAGGTCTTGGTAATGTCTTAAATATTAGAAAAAATAAATGATAAGAACTATAAAACAATAATTGAAAACTAGCCAATTATAAATCCCATCATTCCCCCCAACTAAAGATGTATTTGTCCCCAAGAAATATTTTAGGTTCATTGGTTATATTGTAATGCAATCTCTCTATAGTCCACAATGCTAGTCACTCCTTTACCCTACTTCAAATAGAAACCTTGTTGATCTTAGATCTTTTCCCATCTTTTGTTCTTTGATTTTGTATCTTCCTCTTGATTCCTTCTTTTCCAGTGTGGTATGGGTAACAAGAGGAGAGGAGGATGAAAATTTATAGGAATCCAAGAAATTTCATTTCTCATGGTAGTTTTAATGTGCTTGTTTGATCTTCTGACTACTCCCACACAATTATCAATAGAATGAGATTCCTTCTTTCTAAGCTCTAGGGTGAGTTCTCCCCATTTTCTTTGGGTAAATTCAAGTGCTTCTCTAATCATGCCTACTACTAGTCCATTGAGTCTTATAATCCATTTCTCTACATTCTAGTGTTTTTGCTGCAACTCCCCTCTTATGTATGAGGTCTAACCATTGGTCTACCACTACATTTGGATCTACTAATTATCTTTAATTTTAGAGGGAGTGATGTATCTCTCCCCTAATATTATTGAATTAGCTAACCCCTCTATTATGCATTCCTAATATAGGAAGCTAAATCCCTAAGTTGAACATCTCCCACAAATATGAGTGGGTTCCATGTAGTATCATATGAAAAAACCAAGTTGTGTAAATAAGATCAAAACAACTAATCTTGCATCTCTGGTGTAGACCATTGGAAAAATTCTAAAAACAATGATCTTGAATTTATAGAAATGGGGAGATCACTGATTATTTTAATAAATTGAAAATACATAGACTTTTCTTGCAAGAACAAGGTGTATACCCTGGCAAGAGGTCTGCACCTCATTAACTGAATTGTCTTATCTTCAAATTCATCAATTTTTACCTTCAATTTATTTATCTTTGTCTCTTTCTTCTCAATTTCTTTGGCATGTGTGGATAGAAATTATGTTTTCTCTTAAATACCCAATCCCTTTATTTATGAAAAAATTATTGAATATCCAAGATACTGAGAGGGGAGGGTGAATTAGTATCTTCCTAAACTTATTGAGAAAACATCATCCAATTTATCCAAGGTATATAACAATAAAGATAAGAAAAAGCATTAACAAAACATGAAACCACACAACACATGAACACCATAATTTTAAGTGGAAATAACAATGAGGGAAAAACCATGGTGAGGATTAACTCACTATATAATGTAGTTCCAAAACTAGATACAAAAGAGGCTCACTGCTAGATGCAAAAGCTCACTGCTTACAAGTAGGAATCGTTGTCCAAACAAGGAGTCACTATCCAGAATGAGAGGCTCGCTGCCTACAAAAGATTATAATAACAAAAATGGCTTCATGGCTAGAGTATGAACTAGTAAGAGTTTACTTTAACAAGTGTCAATTTAGTTCCTTTGATGCTCAATAAATAGACTTAACATACTTCATCAGTTTTGTAGACTTCACTTCACATTCACACCGTGCTTTACATTCAAATCAAACTTCACATTCTATTCAACAAATGATATCACATTCCAATCTTAAAACTATCTAGTATATACACCTAACTTATCTACAAGCACCAATTAGGTCAGCCTAATTAGATACAATCTTTAGTCATCAAAAAGATTAATTGTCAGCTCCAGGTTAGTGCAAAGATTCTCCAAAAATAATTCAATCATGTATCATGCTATATCATCTCGACATGGAGCAAAGATAGATCACGCATATATCCACAACACAAATTAATCCATTATACCACCAATTGTTTATTAGGTTGGCCATGGATAGACCTAATAACAAAATACAACACCAAAGTAATGCCAAATCATCATATGAGCATATGAGCACACAGGATTGTATGCTTACAAGCTTCCAACATCCATAAACCATTTCCCAAAACTGTGTACAATGATGAACATCAGAGGGGAATTGCGGACCAAAATACCGGACCAAAAATACCGAAGGATGTAAACTAGTTCTTTATACCGGTTCAGGGTATTGGATCAAACTGACATGGTGACATCAATGAAAACACAAAGACTGGTCTTTCTTCATTCTTCCAACAATCCCCCCTTTTTCATTGATGGCAACATGTGCCAAAAAAATTCTCACTTTTCTTCATTCTTTTCATTCCAAATCTCTCCAAATCTCTCCCCCTTTGACATCAAGGACAAAGGGCGACCAAAAATAGAATGTAAATGTATGTACATGGTAACATTGTATGTACAAAGAAACTCCAGCTCCAAAACTCCAAAATTCCAAAAAAAAATTCCAAACCTCCCCCTTTGATCAAAAATTCAATTTCTTTTCTTGTTTTGTTTTTTTTTCATGAATTTTTTTCATTTTTCTCCTCCTTTGTCATCAAAGGAAAGAGCCAAAAAAAATTTGAACATCCAAAAAATCAATAAAAAATAACACTTTTCACCTGAAAAAATTTCTTGTATCTCTCTTTCATAGTTGGAAGAATCCGCTTCCAAGAAAGCACTACAGAATCCATTCTAGTACATATGCTATCCAACAAAGTCAACAGTGTAAATGAGGATGACTAGTCTGTAGACAAGAATTGACTAGCACAATCTTCTACATCATAAAGTATTCTGGAGAGATTATCCAACCAGACCTCTAAATTTCTTTAACAAGCCAGAAGGTTCGCACCACATCTTCCCTCTATCTTTAAATAATTAACAACACCACTTGCAATTCTCCAAATCTTTTTCTCTATTTTCCTTATTTGTCTTTATAGAAATCAAAAATATTTCCAATACTATTCATCTTAGATTCAATGGCTTCAATTTTGCTTCTAAAATTATCAGCTGTTGTAGGCCACCAGAGACAATACTTGTAAATTTCAGACAATTCATTTTATTGTCTAGCTAATATGTTTAGATAACTTTTGTTTAGCTTTGACACATATTTTCTCAACCATAGCTTTGAACTTGTGTCCTTCAAGTCCTTCTAGCAACATTCTATCTTCAACAACTTCTACTAGATTATCCAGCAATGAGTCAGAAATATTTGAGATATCAATACCCTTCCTGAGCAAATACTCAACCAGAGCATCATCGATTTTAGGTCTATTCAACAGAGGGAATGCACTCCACATTTCACCAATCTTATTCATCTCACCTTTATCTAGCATCATCCAAATATTATTTGGATCGAAAGATTCAGATCCAGGTAGGGACTCTTCTTCATTCTCCTTTTCTTCTGGAATAATGATGACATCTTTTGTGATAACTTTCCTCTTTTTAGATTCCAGAGAGGAATCGCTTATAACAACTTCCAATTTCTTTTTATTGGAGGACGAACCCTCCTAAAACTGAATAGACACTACCACACCAGAGCACAGATTCTTCTGCAAGGATAAGAAAAATACTTTGCAAGCACTTTCATTATCCTCCATACCTTCCAAGTACCTGTAAACTTGTTTTCCGATAGGGACCCTGGATTCCCACTTAACATTCTCTTTTCCAGGTAGCGAACTCAAAAAGTAAAATACCAAGCTTATAAGTAAAGACCCAAATTGGAAAGCATAATCCTCAACCAAAGACATTTGAACATTCTCAATTAGATTTTCCAAAATTAGACTACATAAATCAAACTTCTTGTTCTCCTTTACCATCATGTGTTCAAGATATACGCCAATAGCCAAAGTGGAACCTTCACAATTTCTGAAATAGATTTTGTAAGTAATGTCATAAGCAACATACCTTACTGTAGGGTTGAAATAGTATTTATTAATAAGGCTCAAGAGTCTTTGTCGATACTAGTTAGTTCCTCCACTTCTTTGTATTTCATTATTTTCTTTCTAGGGAGGTACCAACATTGCACAACCTAGTAATAGTTTCAATTGCCTCCTTTGTGATTGGGTAGGGTTTGTCCAAAATAATGCTTCCATTCTTGATTTGAATTAATAGGAACAAGATGGATTCTTTATCTGCAAACCAAGGAAATTCTCCCCATAAATCCATACCTATGGTTTTTACAATCTACAAGTCATTTGTTTTTAACTCTAGTTCCATTTCCTTCATTTTTTGATGATCAAATTCTTCCAATTCAACTCCCTTCAGCCTTAGTGGAATATTACCAGTTGATCCTCTATCAATAGATTCCATTTTCTCACTTAACTTCTTCAAATTCGTTCCCTTTCATAAACTACGAGAGATGATTTTGAAAACTTTCATCACTTGTACTTAGTTTTTCACAAATATTTTTCTAGATTACCTAATAATTTCTCCAAATCATTTCAAGATCGCTTCAAGATTGCTTCAAGTCGATCTTCAAATTTTTCAAGTGCATAAGTGATCAAAAAATGACTTATGAATTTTGCTTTATACACCATCGTGCTGCCCTAATTTGCATTAAATGTGATAGGTTTCAAAAAGCTGATAAAAACTTTCCTTCACTATACTAAGAAACCCTAATTTTCTCCACAAATGAACATGCCTACACTTTTTATTTTTATTTCTTTTGCATAACCTCTTCCTATTCATTCCTTACATGTCCTCATACCAACGTCTCACATGCCATATTTCCAGGGGGTTTGAACAATTTTCTATTAATACTCATCCTAAGACCATGCTAGGTATAATTCTCGGAGGAGTCGTCTGCACTGGATGAGGGCATAGAAATATCTATCATCTCTGGATCTTCTTTCTTTTTCCATATCTTATTCATTTCTTTCTTAACCTCATCTTTTTCAATTTTCTTCATAGGTTCATTCTTATTTACTTGATCAGATTGCTTTTCCTTTTTACTTCTGCAAACTCTTGAGATATGTCTCAGTTTGTTGCAATTGTAGTAGACAATATTTCTCTAATTTGTTTGTCCTCCACTAACCACTAATTTGCACCGATTTTTTTTGTGTCCAAAATTGTTACATGTATAGCAGTAGCCAACAAAACATTGATTCATTCTGCCTCCATTAGACCAATTCATCATCTGAGTTCTACATTCACTAGCTCTATGTCCAATCTTCTTGCATGCATAACATTATCCAAAGAAGGAACCATAAATCTGATTCATCCTACTTTTTTACTCAATTTCCCTATGACCAAGTTTATTGCATATAAAAAAAACTCCATTGAAGGATGGATACCTTTGAGCATTTGGTTGTCTGACAGGAAGTCTCCTAGCAAAGTTTCTTGAATTCTTTGTCTATTTCCCTTTATCCAGAGTCTTTTGATTGTCCACTAGATTTGAGTTTTTCACATTCTTAGAGTTTTCACTGGCTTCATTTCCTAAACCATCTTTGTCTTTAGAAGGTCTATGTCCTACAATCAATTCATCAAGCTTGATGGAGCTTGTCTTGAAATTATATTCAGAGTTTTTCTTTCTCTAGATCTGCTTTCAAGTTTATCACTTCTTATTCAAGCCTTGAGCATACATCAGACTTGCTTTGCACTACTATATTTCGACACTCTTCAATTCTCTTCTTTTCTTCCACTTGCACCTTTAATCCGGTAATCTCTTCATTTTCTTGTTTCAATTGCTCACTCACTTCTCTATGTCTTTTTTTGAACTTCTTTCATTGCCCTTTCAATTTCTGGATGCATTCATTTGCCTCATCAATATTTTCTTTCAGATCTTTGTTTTTATTTTCAGCCTTGTCAAGATCTTCAAGAGCAGTCCAGAGCTTCTTTAGAGGAACCAAAGCTTTGATACCGATTGTTGACTATCTAAGATATTGAGAGGGGGGGTGAAACAATATCTTCTTAAACTTATTGAACAAACATCATCCAATTTCTCCAAGGTATATAATAGTAAAGATAAGCAAGAGCATTAACAAAAAATGAAACCACACAACTCATGAACACTAGAATTTTATGTGGAAAGCCCAATGAGGGATAAACCATGGTGAGGATTAACTCACTATATAATGTAGTTCCAAAATTAGATACAAAAGAGGCTCACTGCCAGATAAAAAAGTTCACTGCTTACAAGTAGGACTCACTATCCAAAATGAGAGGCTCACTATGTAAAAAATATTATAATAATAAAAATGGCTTCATAGCCAGAGTATGAACTAGTAAGAGTGCACCTTAACAAGTGTTGATTCAGTTCCTTTGATGCTCAATAAATAGACTTAACATACTTCATTAGTTTCACACACTTCTCTTCACATTCGCACCATGCTTCGCATTTAAATCACACTTCACATTTTGTTCAACAAATGATATAACATTCCAATCTCAAAACTATCCAATATATATACCTAGCTTATCTGAAAGCATCAGTTAGATCGGCCTAATTAGATGCAATATTTATTCATACAAAAGATTAATTGTCAACTCCAAGTTAGTACAAATTTTCTCCAAAAATAATTCAATCGTGTAGCATGCTATATCATGTCGGCATGGACCAAAGATATATCACTCATATATCCGCAACACAAATTAATCCATTATAGCACCAACTATTTATTAGGTCAGACATGGATAGACCTAATAACAAAATGCAACACTAGAGCAATGCCAACTCGTGATATGAGCATATGAGAACACGATATTGTATACTTACAAGCTTCCAACATCCATAAACCATTTCCAAAAACCGTGAAAAAAGATGAACACTGGAGGGGAATTGCGGACCAAAATATTAGACCAAAAATATTGGAGGATGTAAACTGGTTCTTCATACCGGTTCAGAGTACAAGATCAAAGTAAAAACTTAACCGACATGATGACATCAATGACAACACAAAGTCTGATCTTTCTTCATTCTTCCAACAAAATCTCCCTTATTTTATTCCACAACTCAATGGCAAGTGTCACAACAATGGTTGTTCTTATATATCCAATTGAGATCTCAGGGTTTTGATTATTCCCAATGATGGAACGCTATGTCGAAACTTCTAAACTTGATCCCTACTCAATTTTGTGGAGTTTTTCTTCTAATTCCTTCATTCTTGCATCCCTTCCACTGTCCTTTCATTGGTATAATTTTAGTTTCTCTTATAAATTTTTAATTCTCTGCAAGGCCTCTTGTAGCTCCTTACATTTATTTCTTCTAACAAAAATTCTTCTGCTTCCACCACCTCTAAATGCACAAAATCTTCTTTAGAAACATGGATTTTTTCGATGTTTGTTTTTCTTTCTAGTCATAAAAATATTCTAAGTCTGAGTCAAAAGTGTTGCTTATGTACAAGGTCTACACAATTGGTGTTCTAGTATCACTATCAAGAATATTTTCCTTAGAATTCATATCAATATCAATCATAACAACATCTTCTTGTGTCTCTTAAGCCTTCCCTTTCATAGGCCCTTTTCTTCTTATGTTATGTGATCGACTTTTTGATTGTGTAGGAATTTTCCACTTCTTCATAGGTACAGAGGTAGAGGCCACACTTTTCCATTTCTTTGTCTTAGAATGGATTTAGTAGAAGCTAGGGTTTTTGTATCCTCCTCAACTACAATCTGCTCAGTAGAAGATATAGGTTGAGTTTCCTGCAGTTCCTACTCTTTAGGTTCCTCCATGTTGTGTGTAGGTTTTGAAACAAGGGAACTAGAGAGTATATCTCCCTCTATTGCAGTTGTAGAAGGTTCTTTCATTTCCTGATCTTTACCCCTTTCTTCTTCATTCTGTCTTGGAATAATGTTGTTAATATTATTGTTGTTTAGAAAATGTTCCCAAGATATATTGGTAAATTTCATCTTGAGACTTCTTTCAACAAGTAAAGTGACTAAACAAAAATGGGAAAGAGAAAACTTATTCCTTTTCCTCTTATACTTTGATGGCATCCTTTTAAAAAATTATACAAAAAATTGGTACATTTACCAACCTTTGATAGCATAGATGATTGAGGAGCTTGAAATACACAGTATATAACAATGACTATCTTCCATCACAAGTCAAGTATTTAACAATATATGCAGTAAGTGATTCCTAGAGCTAAGGTAAAGAAAGAAATTTCGTACCTTGTGATGAAGAACCGAAATTCTCTCCACGTAGTGAGAATTCATTTTTGGTGGAAATTACATCTACCCTAACTAGGAATTATTCTCCTATTCTTGGTAAACCTGATACCTCTGATATGGCTACCTCTGATGCATCAACCCTCGGCCCCCTCACAACTACTTCATCATTTTGTAAAGTAAAGAATTTTTTGGGTCATGAGCTTATTATACTCCGTAAATCTAAGAAAATAGTTTGGCCATCCTACCTATTGTAATATGGGTAAGAATTATATATCTTCTAGCATCAAATTATGAATTGTAGTCTCTCTTCTCACTATATCCCCTCCCACTATAAGTTAACCAATTTTATTTCTTCTTTGTTATCTAATGATCAACTTATTTCACTATTCTCTCTTCTATGCTCTGTGTTTTCTTGATCAACCAATTGAACTCTGGATACTCTTTCTTTTCTCTAAACTATCATTTTATTGGTAATAGGAATTTTTTTGAAAATAATGAAAATAACAGAGACCTTTTGGCTACCCCTACCCCCAACTAAGGATGTTATTTGTCCTCAAATAGCAGGTACGAAAAGGGTGTGGGTAGAATTTTTTTAAGAATTGGAATTATTAAACATTAAGTTTAAATGTGTGCATGAATTATAAATTATGTATATAAAATAAACAAGCTTAAATGTCAATTATGATACTTAATGTGAGAAGTACCTATTGTCATATTGTGAAGTGAAGGTTGGTGCATGTGAATTTTATTGAATTCCGCCAAGGAAGATGGGGAAAGATTTGAAATGATATGAGATGATGGTGAAGTACTATGGGTGGTCATGGTTTGAAATGTAACTTGGCATGAGCATAGCATGTGGAAAAGAAGTGGGAGTGGAAGAAGAAAAGGCTACATAAAGTACATGAGATGAAAAAGAATAGTGGAATTTATTACATGGTATAGATGATATGAAAAGGGGATATGATTGCTATGTCATATCAAATGAATAATCTATAATAGGTGAAAGTAAATGATGGAAATTATGGCACAGGTGAAATGGTTAGCATGATGTTCTAGGTCCCATGAATGTTGTTGTAGGTCCAGAAAATGAAGGTTGTTGTGTGTCACCTGTGCATGTGTGTGCATGTGATAAGTTTTGTAGAATTATACCTCAAAAATAGTAATAGGTGAGCTAGGTGGCTCATCTGTTGATACTTCATCTGATGTTTTTATTCTATATATTAATTGTTCATGTATTTTACGTCAAAATTGATGTTGAAGATTTCATAGGAAATCAACCTTCTACAATGACCTTTTATAAAGCTTCAATCAATGGCCATTGACTAAGAGTGAAAAAATTACCACATCAATAGTTATCAGTTAGACTACTCCATCTAGGAAAACATTTTGAATTTCATATGGATTGAGCCATCTTGTTTTCAATTTTCCCTTTTGTTATTTGTACCTAGAATCATAAAGTAGAGCCTAGTCACCTACATTAAATTGTTTTGTCTTGATAAAATAATCATGCCATCAAATCCTTTGTTTTTGCATAATATCAGTATGGTGAATGGCTTCCATTGCATATCTCATCTAAAACATTGAGATTGTCCAACCTCTCCTTTTATGCTACTAATATATCCATCCTTAATTGTACTTTTTTTTTGAGATTTTTATATTTAAATTCAATTGGAAGGTCCTACCTTTTTTCCATACACCAATTCATATGGTGTGAAGCCTATTGTTATTTTCAAAGTGGTCCTACAAGCCCAAATTGCTTTAGGTAACCTTGTTGTACAATCCTTTCTGTGGAGTTGTACTATTTCTATTAGAATGTTCTTTATTTATCTATTTGTAACCTCCACTTGCCTATTGTCTTGAGGGTGGTAAGGAGTATATTTCTTGTGTTTGGTCTCATATTCTTGTATTAATTTAGTGATCAAATATAAATTAAATTAAGGCCCTTGGTCTATCACTATTTCCTTAAGAACACTATATCTTGTAAAGACGTCTTCATAAAGAAACTTAGCAAAATTTCCATCTATCACAAATTTCAAGGCTTTGACCTCTACCCACTTTGTATGGTATTTTGTACAAAACAGGATGTATTCCTTGTTTAATGTTGGAGATATAAGACAAATAAAATCCAACCCCTACTTGTCAAATTATGTTATGACTAGTTGTGGATGAAGTGGAATTTCATCTGTTTTAATTGGCCATCTCATCCTCTAACATCTATCACACCTTCTTTCTACTTGACTGCATCCTTGTGAAGTGTTAGCCAATAATAGCCAATGTTCAATATTTTAAGAGCTATCATTTTTTTTGTAAAATGTCCTCCACAAGGTTCATCATGGCATGCCTTGAGAATTTCACAAACTTCATCTTCACTAATGCAACTCCTCATTATATTATCAAGCCTTGTATAGAATAGATATCCAACTATCCATGAATAAGGAAAACTTCTCTCAACTAAATGTCTCTTTTCCCTTGGTCAGAGATGTGGTGGTGTTTTCCCTACAACTAGATAATTAGCAATGTCTACATACCAAGGTGTATGCAAAGAGAGGGAAAATAAGTGCTCATCCAGGAATGAATCATCCACAATTTCCTCTTTTGATTTTTTTGGTAGTCTGGAAAGGAAGTCTTCTACTACATTAGCCTTTCCCAGTTTTCCTACAATTGTAATATCAAACTCCTAGAGTAGCAATAACCATCTCACAAGTCTATCACCTACCACTGGTTTATTCATCAAGTAGCTGATTGTTGTATGATTTGTGTGAATGAATAGATAGTACCCTATGATGTCATACCTAAATTCATTGATTGCATAGACCACTCGTAACAACTCCTTTTCAATGAATGTTTAATTGATCTCTACTCCTTGAAGGTTCTTGTTGACATAATAGATAGCATATTCTAGATTTCTATCTTTTTTTCCTAACACAACTCCAATTGTAAAATCAGATGCATCAATGTGAATATGGAAAGGTAATTTATCTAGTTTATTCCTCTCAAGACCAAGGTCTTATTAAGTTCTGCTTTAATGGCTTCAAAGACACTTTGTAAGTAGGTGTCCAATCAAAATCCACATTTTTAGATAACAAGATAAATGATGGTGCTGAAATTTTACTGAAGTCTTGTGGTACCCAACATGGCCAAGAAATTTCCTAACATCCTTTTGTATCTAAGGAATAGGTAGTATGGATATTACCTATATATTTTTTTTTCTACTTGGATTCCCTTATTGGACACAAAGTGTCCCAAGACTACTCCTTCAATCATCGTCATGAATTAGTTTTCATGACTTAG
This sequence comes from Sequoiadendron giganteum, assembly GCA_007115665.2. Lineage (NCBI taxonomy): Eukaryota > Viridiplantae > Streptophyta > Pinopsida > Cupressales > Cupressaceae > Sequoiadendron > Sequoiadendron giganteum. The sequence continues at coordinate 516,931,446 of CM021105.1, read as the reverse complement.
GGACAGGTTGTGATCTTGAAATCTCTGTAGTACTTTCTCCAAGTTAGCAAGTTCTTCCTCAAAAGTGTTCCCATAGGTTGTAAATTCATCCATGTAAACTTACATGGAATCATGAGAAAAATCTAAGAATATACTCAATACTACCCTTTGGAATGTAGCAAGTGCATTGCATAGCCCAAATGCCAAGACAAAATGAGCATATGTACTCCAAGGGAAAGTAAAGGTTGTATTGTATTAGTATTCTGAAGCTATTTTGATCTATTTATATCCATTGAACCCATCTAAGAAGGAAAATTATTTTTTTCTTGCTAATGAATCTAACACTTAATCAATGAATGGACGGGGGAAGTGGTCTCTTCTAGTTTATGCATTTAACTCTCACTAATCAATAAGTACTCTCCATTTCCCTCACTTCTTGGATATAATTACTAATGGAGACACCCACTAACTATCAAAGATTGGATAAATGAACCCTACATCTAGTAACTTTTGTAATTTTGCGTTAACTATGTCATGTGCAGTTGGGTTCAAACTTCTTTGAGGTTGCCTTACTAGTTTATAGCCATCATTAATATAAATTATGTGTATGAATAGGTTTGGGTCTATTAATTTCATATCATGATAATCCCATATGAATACGATTGTGTTTTCTTGCAACATGTTCAATAGTGAAGATTGTTGTGTAGTAGCCAATTGACTATTTACATTCAATGTCCTACCTAGTGTAATCTCAACTATCAAGGTTGATGTTTTGATAGAGGCAATATTGAGGCATATTATATTGGGAGTACAATTATGGGGAAATAATATATGGAAAATTTGAGAGACATGGACTTGGATGCATTAGTAAGGATAATATTTTGTAAAGGGTCTTGTAAGCATGTTAGACAATCATATTGTCGTGGGTCCCTGCCATAAGTGTTGCATAATGTTTGCATGTAGTTTATCATCATCTTGTATTTATAAAATATGACTACATTCAATAGTCATTAATGCTTGTAATGATTATTGGGTATGTGCAGGATCATCATGGAAAAAAAGGCCCTTAAGTGGCGATGAAAATTCAGAAAATCAAAGTTAGGCAACTTAACGTAAAAATTTGAATAGGTTATCTATATTATTTCAAAAATATGTAAGAATAGAATCTGTAGAAAATTGAATGAAGTTTCTAAACTACTAGGTTTTATTTTTATTTTTTAAATCTATTTGGCAAAAATTTAAAATTTCAATGTAGTAGTACTTAAATTTCAAGGAAAAAATAAGAAGTATGTATCTTTCTAACCACCCTAACCACAATAAAATGATAATATTTTTTTATAATATTTTATATATAAGTAGAGAACTCATGTCCCAATGTGATGCATATTTTTTTGTAATTTCTTTCCAAGGAAATAATTAATTATGATTTTTTTATTACAAATTTTAAAAAATATAAAAAACTCGTATGTCTGACCACCTTAACTTGGTCAAAACTTCATGAAATTTATTTTTTTCTTTTTTTGATCCTATAGTATGTGAAGCATAGAATGTAACACATGTTTCAGATTAAAAAAAAAGTGATAGTGTTTGAAAGCTATAGATGTTTTCCAATCATCCTATCAATCAAGACTTTAGTCGTAATTCAAATAGAAAAAAAATAAAAATTATTTGTTAAATTCAAAGTAAAACATAATTTATATTGGTGGAAAGCTAAGAATCTCTTTAATAACCCTTTTCGTTTCATTAATTTTGGGTTCAAAAAAATTCCTTAGCCACATGGGCCATCAAATCACTTACATATCGCCACTTTTTGGCCCATCATGATCCTGCAGATTCTCTTTCTCCTATTTTGTCCTTGATGACAATATTGTGTTTCAGATTGGAATTTTTGTGGTTGATTATTCAGTTGCACTGCTTCTATTCTGTCTTGGAATACTTCTTCAGCATTATGATGTTGGTTTTGATGGTACTGATCTTGACTCCATGTGCAGACTACAAGGAATCTTTTTTACAAGATAATGTTTCCATGTTCAAGTGGTATAAATCTGGTTTGACATTTTGTGCTACTGGGCTACAGTGATCTACAGGTTTATGTGGTATTGAAATGTTCAGATTTCTAACATCATGGCATTGATAATGTTTTTTTTTTTGAACAACATCAAAGTTGTTCTTCTCTATTCAGACTCTTTCAGGTAATGCTTTCAATTATCTTGGTTCTTGGAATTATCAAATGTAATTGGTTTTTAGTTTTAAGAAAACCCTATCGGGTTTCCTTAAGCAATTGATAATGGCATGGGCATATGGTACATTGAAATTGGCATGGAATTAGCCTTTATTTCATTTCAAAAGGCATTGTGTATATCGGGCTTTAAGTCATGGCAAATGACTTTGAATAAAGGTCTTATATGATATCGGGTCTAATGTTTGATAATTGATTAGGCCTCAAGGCTGACAATAGGTATGAAATTTTTATTATTTAAAAGCCACTATGAAAGTGACATGGTTTTTGATTTCCTGGTAACAATGATGGCTAAGGTAATCAACATTTTTTTTAAGTGGTCATGGAAAATTTCTAATGAGATAATTTTGTCGATATTCTTACTTGATTAATCATTGAACATTGATAATGATGATGGATAGTTTGTATGCATTCGGTGGTAATGAGATTGTCAGCATGCATTAAATTGGTTTGTCTACAGAATTCAAAATGAATTATGAGGTTTCAACTTCTGACTTAAGTCTTTTCGGACTTCAAACTTTATAAATACTTGAAAAGTCATCGGCTGCTTTGCATTGGAAAGTTTAGGGCAATCATATTATGTTTCACAAGCTCAAAGGTTTTCAACCCTATCTTGGCCGCCACCATAGAAATATTCTCACAGTCGTTACACACTATTTGTTGGCTTACTGTAACTCTTTGACAATGAATGGGGGTATCTGAAAGATCCTTGCCTTGGTCGATGGTTGTGTCAGCCTCTTGTCTTTGGGTGAAGGCTCGAAATTGGAAGAAGTCCTTGTTGTTTTTCTCTCTATCGGTTTGGTAAATATCTCCATGACAATTTCTCTATCGTTCTCCTCAGGTATTCACCCTATCAACTTTATTTTGAAGAACCGTTACTTCTATTGTCACAAATAATAAAAGACAAGTGTTTTCTTCTTTCTAGAAAATGATAAAATGGGTTTATTTGTTTGTGGTCAGAAATAATGCATGTCAGTTACTAATAATCTGAAATGCATACCCAGATATTTTATCATACCATTTTTTTGCTCCTGCATTAAGGGTTTGTGTTTTTCTTTAGTGAGTAATCATGCTTTTTGCAAATCATTTTAGTGTTTCCCTTGATTCGGTGATAAGTTATTTTTGAGTGCTCAAAACTAGGGTTTCGGTTACATTGTTGCTACAACAGTTTTTGAGGGTATTGTACACGGAATTTTTATTTTTTAATGTTGTTTCAGTACCTGTGCAAGCTCCTTGTGTGGACAGGGTTAAGTCTTCTTTCTAAAATTGCATATTTCTTGACCATTTTTCTCAGAAGACAACCTCCATGCCAAACATTCTTCTAAAAATGACTGCAATACCTGGCAACATGTTTTTTCGATAGAAGTTGGGTACAAAAAATTTACCTCTGTTGATTTTGAAAAATGAGACAAGTTATAGTGTGTAATTTCTTGAGATGTAATGTCGAAATATATGTAAGAAGAAAAAGATAGAGAGAAGGTTTTTCTAGATTCTTGAAAAATAGAGAGAAAGTGTTAACTATTTCATAACTATGAGAAATAATTGTGAAGTATAGTGAGAACATCACTGCTATTGTAATTGAAGAAATGTGAGTTTTGAGATTGTAAATCTGAAAAATGAGTTCAATATCAAGTTGTCTTAAGGCTTGAAAATGGCTAGAATTCTGAAGGTTCATTCCTAAACTTTGAGGATTTTAGATATTGTTTGTCAAGAGGCACTTGAGCGAAAAGAGAGAAACAAAGAGATCCTTTGTATCATTGTATGTCTTACTGGAAACATAAAAGGGGTTGGTGCTCCTTGAAATTGGTGTTTAAAACTGAGGGGTTGGTGCTCCTTGAGTTGGCGCTCAGAAATCAGTCTATAAGGCATTGTTAAAAGTGGTTATTAAAATAAAATCCTAGAAAGGCAACAATTTAGGAGTGGTTTTTCTACCCTAGGATGGTTTTCCACTCAACAGATCTTGTGTCACTTTGCTTATCTGTGGTTCATTTGATTCTTTGTATGAATTCTTTAATATGTTATTTTTCACTATCATATTTCTCATTTTAGTTATATGTGATTGCATTCATTACATGAATGAGTTTATCATTGATAAATGAGAACATAAATCTGTTTTATTTTAGTTTTAGTAAAATTTGTCAAAACAGTTAATGACACTGATTCACCCCCCCCCCCTCTCAGTGTCTTTTTCACTCCAACAATTGGTATCAAAGCGTAGGGTTCTTTCATAGGTCTATCCAACCTAGGATTGATTATGGCCTTGGAGTCTATTAAAAATGTCTCAAGCTCATGAAGGCAAATCCATGACTAGAGCTCCATTATTTGATGGAATTGATTATGTATTCTAGAAAATCAGAATGGAGACTTATTTAACTTCTATTGACCTCGATGTGTGGAGCATAGTGTTAACTGGGTACATTGTACCAACTACATTTCCCACAACTTCTTATGAAAAGAAAAGATATGAAACCAATGCAAGAGCAAAACATGCTCTCCTGTGTGCTTTGACTAAAGATGTATTTATCAAAGTAATGCACTGCAGCTCTACTAGGGTTATCTGGACTAAAATTGAAACTATTTATCAAGGAAATGAAAAAGTTTAACAATCAAAAGTCCTCACTCTAAAACACCAGTTTGAAGAAATAAAAATGATGGACGATGAAAAATTATCTGATTACTTCTTGAGAGTTGATGAAATTGTAAATTCTATGAAGGGTCTAGGAGAAGAAGTAAAATAATTTGATGTTGTAACAAAGGTCATCAGAACCTTACCGACTAAATTTGAAGCTAAGGTCTCTACTTTAGAAGAGAAGAAACACTTTAACCAGCTTACTCTAGACACCCTACAAGGAACTCTAGCTACCTATGAAATGAGAATTAGTAAAAATAATTCTTCTACAAAAGAAATTGCATTTAATACTAAAAGGAAAGAAAAAGATGAGGCTACTGAATCAAAATTTTCTAATTCCAAAGAATCCCACTTTGTTAGGAAGCTCAAAAAGGGGTCTAGAAAATATAAGGGAAAACTTCACTTCAAATGTTTTAACTGTGGAAAAATAGGCCACTTTGTTGTAAAGTGCCCCTATGGTGATTTGAATAGTGACAATGATAAATCTGAAAAACTGCCTAAGAAAAAGGCCTATAGACCTAAACAAAAATTCAACTTCAAAAAGAAGAAGAGTTTGTTCAACAAAAATGAAACAGACACTGAATCTGAAGATTCTTTAGATGAAGAAGATAAAAACTTATTCATGGTTGAAATCATTCAGCATGAAGATACTAACAACAATGATGCTGAAGATGGTGAAGTGGACCTTGAAGGTGAACTGAAATGTGCATTAAAAGAGCTAAGAAAACTCAAAAAACAAATGCTTTCTCAAGAACAAAACTCTACTCAAGCTCTTGCTCAAGAGCAACTCAAAAATCTTGAAATTGTCTCATTGAGAACTCAACTTGAAGAAGCCAAAAGAGTTGAAGATTATCTTCGTATTGGCATAAATCTTAAAGATCAAGAAATTCAAAACCTTGAGCATGAAATTGTTGATCTTAGGAAAACCATTGAGAAGTATGAGAGTACTCTAAAACTGAATGACATGCTCAGTAAGCAAAAATTGAACAAGGACAAAACAGGCATTGGATTCATGAAGGGTGAATGTTAAAATGATAGTGCAAAGGATAATATTGTTACTAGAAACAAATTTTATGAATCTAATCATCCTGATTCTGATAAGGATCATGTTCATCCTTGTAGGAATAACAAAATATCATATAATTCTCACCCTTTCTTTTATGGGTACTATTATTTCTGCAACAGATTTGGCCACAAAGTGAGCACTTATAGGTTTATGAATCTTATAACATCTATATTTGGTCTTAGGAAAAATCTTGGCTTTGCTAGACAGGTTAGATGCTTCAAATGCAATTCCATGGGTCATTCTACTAAGCAATGCAAAGCTGATTTACAAAATAAACAATAGAAAACCAAAAAGGTTTGGAAACCTAAAACTGTCAACAACATAGAATCAACTATGTTAGTTCAAATAGATTTCCATTCCAAGAAAAAGGACTTATGGGTCCTAGACAGTGGTTGTTCAAACCACATGACTGGTGACAAAGAAAAATTCACTAATCTTGAAGATTATGTAGGTGGATATGTGAAGTTTGGAGATAATTCAAGTATACAAATCAAAGGTAGAGGTTCACTTCTTCTGAATGAAGACACTCCTATCTACAATGTGTATTACGTAGAAGGTTTAAAACACAATCTTCGAAGTGTCAGTCAAATTTGTGACGGTGGCTATCAAGTTTTGTTCACTTCACAAGGATGTGAGATTAAAAATAATCTTGGAAAAGCTATTGCTGCTGGAAGAAGGACTAAGGGAAATGCCTACAATCTTCTTAACACATCTGGAAATGAAAATAATCAAGGTATGTGCTTAATGAGTCATGATGAAGAAATTTGGTTGTGGCACAAGAGACTAGATCACATTAATTTTGAAAATATGGTTAGGATCAGCAAGAACCAAAATGTAAGAGGTCTGCCTGTCTTAAGAAAACCTGAAAATGCAGTTTGTAAAGAATGTCTCAAAGGAAAGCAAAAAAAGGTAAGCTTTAAATCTAAAGAAAATTCTTCTCCTAGGCCTCTACAACTTGTTCATATAGACTTATGTGGTCCTACAAGGACTAGATCTATCAATGGTGAGAAATATTTCATGCTATTTGTTGATGAATTTTCTCATATGGTATGGGTTACTTTTCTCAAGCATAAATCTGAAGCTTTTGAATGTTTTAAAGTCTTTAGAAAAATGGTTGAAAGGGATTAGGATTTAAAATTGAAATGTTTGAGATCTGACAAAGGTGGTGAATTCACCTCACAAGAATTCATTGACTAATGTGAAAGGCATGGCATAAAAATACAAGATGTTGCTGCCAAAACACCTCAACAGAATGGGGTTGTTGAGAGAAAGAACATAACTATAAAAGAGATGGCAAGAACTATGTTGGATGAAGTAAAAATGCCAAACATGTACTGGAAAGAAGTTTTTCATACAACTTTCTATATCCTAAATAGATTATAAATCAGAGTGAAATCCAATTTCACTCCATATGAACCGTGGTATGGTAAATCTACCTCAATTAAATATTTCTGAATATTTGGCTGTAAATGTTTTATCAAGAGAGATGATGATAACTTAGGCAGCTTTCAATCTAAGTCTGATGAGGGTATCTTTTTAGGATACTCTAATCATAGAAAAGCCTATAAATGCTTTAATAATAGGTTGAATAAGATTATTGAATTTGTCAATGTCAAATTTGATGAAAATTTTCTTTTAGATGTTGAACCTATGCAGGATTATGAGGAAGAAGAATTTGAACTTGAAATAAATTTAGAAGGCTTTGAAATAGAAAATCCTGAAGTAGAATTAGTAAGCCCTAAACTGGCTTAAGCAAATTCTAAAGATGCTGAAACCAGTCCTGAAAAATGTGTAACTAAAACACCTTCAAAATCTCTTGCTAGAAACCATCCTAAAAATCTGATTATCAGAGATAAATTTGTAGGAGTTCAAACAAGGAGAAGAACCTGTTAAATTTCATGAAAAATCTCACATAGCTAAGCTTATTGCTTTCTATTTAATTACACAGTTTGAGCCAATTTTTTTTGATGAAGCTCTAACTGATGAATGCTAGCTTAATGCAATGCAAGAAGAAATAGATCAAATTGAGAAAAATCATACATGGGAGTTAGTCCCAAGACCAGATGACAAAAATTTCATAGGTGGAAAATGGATATTCAGAAACAAACATGATGAAAATGGCCATGTTGTTCGCAACAAGGCTAGATATGTTTGCAAAGGATATGCTCAACAAGAAGGTATTGACTATGGTGAAACTTTTACACCTGTAGCTAGACTTGAATCTATTAGAATATTCTTGGCTTATTTTGTTTTCAAGAACTTTATTGTATATCAAATGGATGTCAAAACTGATTTTTTGAATGGTTATTTGGATGAAGAATTTTATATAGAACAACCTGAAGGGTTCATTTTCAAAAACAAGCCTAATCATGTTTACAGGCTGAAAAAGGCTTTATATGGCCTAAAACAAGCTCCTAGAGCTTGGTACTCCAGAATGGATAGTCATTTAATTTCAAAAGGTTTTATTAGAGGAGCTGTAGACCACAATCTCTATGTTAAAATTAAAGGTTTTGATATTCTGGTTGTTGAAATCTATGTTGATGATACTATCTTTGGCTGCAATAATACTGCTTTGAGTAAAAAATTCTCTCAGATTATGGAATCTGAGTTTGAAATGTCAATGTTGGGAGAGTTAACCTTCTTCTTAGGTCTTCAAATCTCTCAACTTGAAACTGGTATTTTTCTCTCTCAAAGAAAATATGCAAGAGAGATGCTAAAGAAATTTCAAATGGATGAATGTCATCCAGTTAGCACTCCAATGGTTATCGGCTGCAAACTCAGCAAGGATGATGATTCTCCTACTATAAATCCAACTGAATATAGGTCTGATGGCACTCTCAAATTTTGCAAATTTTGCTTCTGCATTTTCAAAAGTGCACCTAATGAATCAGTCTTGACTGACCCACTTTGGAGGCTTATAATTTGAAGCCTATTGATTGTCGTGCAAAACCCATTTGCAGACATATTCAATTGACCTATGTGAGCAGGCATTTCAAATTTTAGCTTCCCACAATAAGTTCTGATAGCGTTTCAAAAACTGGAGCTAGAAGGTTTTTGCACTGTTTTGTTGTTTGCAGATTGTCAGTTTGTGAAACAGCATCCTGTTTGAGCTTGGTTTTTGCAACCAGTTCACTGACATGTTAGAACGAATGATGTTCCATATTCCCCAAACCTAAATGATCTCAAATGTCAATTTTCAAAGCCTCATGATCTGATTTGTTATTTTTAGCAGATCGAAACCAAATGCAGTTTGTTCTGTTTTGCAGCTGCATTCCTGACAGTCTTTCTGAGAGGCCAACTTCGATCGTCAATAACTTTTGATCGGTGATGTTTCAAAGCAATTAATTTTGCACGTGTTCTCAAGGTATCTTAATGTTCCACTATGTTTGATGGAAGTTCGCCATGAGTTGATTCACTATTTTTACAAATTGGCAATTGGGTCAGTTTGTGTTGGTTCAGAACTGCTGCTGTTTCAAAAAAGCTCAACTGGGCGAATTGGTGGATTAATATCTGGTTCCTCATGATCTGTTTCCCTGATCCGTCTTTTTCACTATACTTTTGGGTCAAATGGCGATATGCTTGCAAGTTTTTACGTTTTCACGAGGTCATTCGCCCAATTTTCAAGGCCGATTCCTGAGTCAACCTGGCCTGTTTTTACCATTTTGGAAAAGGGGCAGAAAATTGCTTTTGATGTAGACCCAGTTCATTTTTCAACTTCAGGTGCATTCAAGAGGTATGTTTGAGTCAACTAATGTGAAACTTGTTTGAAAATGATTTTTTTTTAGTCGGGCCCACATGGGACCTGACGTGCTCTGCACTTTTATAATTTTGTGAATGTTGCATTGTGGCAATCACTTCATGTGAATTGTTGTGAATTAAATGAAGCAAGGTGATAACAAGGAATACGGTGAAACTAAGGGTCTCATGGATGCATATTTTCAACTCTCTACCATGTTTTAGCTTCAGAACATGATCAAGTTAAGTTTTGAAATAATGAGGAATATTCAGTAGTTGAGAGGGCTACATTGATTGGGTGGATTTTTTGGGTCCTCTGAAGGATGTTTGTTCTTTGCCAGATAGGAAATCATATCTTTCTGAGGTGTAGAGTTACATACTCCAATACTTAAAAGCAGACGATATTGAAAAGAAACAATTCTACCATAAGGTAAATTTAGCATTTTCACATTGGAAAATGGTAATCATTGTTGCAGCTGAAAGAAAATGATTGTGCAAGTGACATGAGGGAGGAATTGATTGCGTGTGTTAACATCAAAAATAGGGCAATGAAGAGTCTCTAAGTTTTTCTATCAAAGAGGTGCAGCCAGTACATAGTAGATTTATTGAAAGATCTCAGACACTATCAAGAAAATGTATGGAGCCTGTGCATTGGAGATGGTGGGTCTGTGCCTAATGAAGAGAAGGTAAAGAGCTCGGTGAAGGGACCGAATAAGAATGAAGAGGTAAGGGACCTGGCAGAACTGCAAGGTGCGGCCAGGTGAGGAAATGAGGGAGCGCAAGTAGCATAAGGAGCAGAGTGTGCACACCCAGCAGCAACAAGAAGGTACTCAGCCAGGTGATGAGAGTGGATGGAGCAGGGATGTAGCTAGTAGGAGGAGGCCTACACCCTGTAGAGATAAGGCTCCAGTAAATTTTAAAAAAATGCAATTAGCATGTAATGGGGCACAACCAGCATGAGGATGGCACCATGGACCAGATAGTAAAGCCTGTGCAGACAGAGTGAAGGGGAGACCCGTGACCAGAGAAGAAGGAGAAGACCCACGACCAGCAGGGAAACTTTATGGGGAGGTGTGGCCATGGAATGAGCATGGGAGCTCAAAAAATGAAAAATTAGGGCATTTCAACCCATTCTCGTGGACCTTGCAGAGCTTGGGTGACTTTGCCATAAAATCTCGCAAGGTGTGTGAGATCACGGGAGGAGCCCAGTTTTTAAAAAAAAATCAAAAAAGATAATGGTTGCAATAGTTTGTGGTTAATAACGGAGGTGGGTCCCGGGAAATTTTAAAGGGCTTTCATTTTATTTGATGGGTAAAAATTTAAGTATTTACTCAATAGTGCAACTAGGTGAATAAGATATTCACAGTGAAATGATGTTCTAGATCATTTTATTAGCATAAGGTAAATTTTTAAATGGCACGAGTATTTTATTTTTTCAGGTGGTGTATTTTTATTCATAGTGGGTAAACGGAAAATATTATTTTAAATAAAAATATAAAGTGCACGTGAGAATATATGGAGTGGAAATTCTTCAGGGTGGAGTAAAATAATATTCATTATTGGGGATAATTTTATACATTTAGTAAAATATTCACTATGTTGAATATTTTATATTGCTGAGGAGACAAGTGAATATGCAAAATAAAAGGCACCTCCAGATATAAAGGTATTGCTCTAGCATTGTAAACAAAAATAAAAGACAAGAAATAAGGGAGTTGAAACATGAGTTTTCACAGGAGGAGGTTTTTTGAGCAGCTGAATGAAATAAGAAGAATCTCTACATGGGCAGATTTTCTATTGTTGGGCAATAATGAGTTGAAGCAATTGGAGGGAATATGTTTGTTGTTGTAGAGGAAGAGATATTATTTTCAATTGATGATCAACGGTGAAAAAGTTTCCAGATGGCAATTGCTGATTGAATTTAGGGCTGCTTCTGCTTGCCTCTCTTCTCCTATATCTTCTATTTTTCTCTTATTGTAAAGGGTTATGAGTTTTGGTATTGGGCTAGGTAGATAGATATTTGTATCTTTTGAGTCTTTGTTTGAGTCTATAAGCTATAATTTTATGAATTCAAGAGCAAATACAACTAGTTTATGCAATTAACATCATGAAGTGCTTTCACATTCATGAATGTCATCAGATTGTCTCCACATTTGTACACTTTCAGTCATGTAAATTCAATAATACAAAGTGTCTTTTAATTTATCATCTCAAGTTTCATGAGATTTTTTTGTTTGTTCACTGTTTTGTTTCAAGGAAATGGTTAGAGTGCTTTGAACAGGTGATTGTGATTTCAGATGTGCAAATGGGATTTGATAAGAAGAATCTGATTGATAGTAAGAGTAGGATTGTTGGTGCAAGGCACTAACAATTAATGCAAAGCATTAGCAAGTTAAATCCACTGGTTGAAGACTGTTTACTGGAGAATTATTTTTATGTGTTTGACTCCATGGCCCAGAACTGGCACTGATCTATTTTTCAGTTGGTGCTTCTCAGAAACAAAATTAATTGCAAAATCATTTTTAATCTTATTGTTTAGTTGGTTTTGTGTTATGCTTTCCAATGGCTGAGAGAGGGTTGAGTTACTAAAAATTTAGCCAAGTTTGAGGTTATCAATGCTTCCCTTAGTGTGTTTTCATTCGGAATTATCTGCTTTGTAAAACAATGTCACTGTATGAGTGAATTAAGTTTTGAGCATTGTTTAGGTTTACGCACCTTGGTCCTACAAAGCTAGAAGTGTAGGAGATGTCGGTATTTGACTGAATCTTGTTAGTTGGCCACTAACCTTGGTTGTTCTTTAAAATAGAGGTTGGCTACCTCTTAGAGAGTTGCAAGGTTTAGTTGGGTTGTTATTTTAAAGACCAACAAAATGGTGACTCTGCTGGGGAAGATTCTAAATCTCCAGTTGCAGACGGTTATAAAGTCATATTATTATTTGTCATTCTAAATTTAGTTCAAAATTTGAAGGATTTCAACGCTGGAGAAGAATTTGTTGTAGTGAACCTAAACATTTTTATAATATGTGGTGCTCTGCTGGTGGAAAGGAACTCAGAGAAAGAATTTTAACTATAAAAGAACTTCATACTGCTTGAAGTTCAGTCCTCTGTGAAAAGAGGTGGTGAATCTATTTTATAGATTTTGTTAAAAATTTGAAGAAAGTTCCAGATCTACAAATATTAACAGTCGGGAAGACAATCTGCAGCAGTTTAAAATTTTCCAGGTATTCTTCACCCTTGGTTTTCAAGAACTTGTGTATGAAAACCATATTTGAACTTCTTAGAAGAAACTTTGTTTCCCTATTGAGTGAGTTAGCACTGACAAAGTGAAAGAACAGTAAATTAAGTTTGCACACTTTTATTTGTTGGATCTGTTGAATGTAATTGCAGTTCCATTGAAAGATTATGTTTAGTGCTCAAATATCTGCTAATTTGGATGGTTAGAATGCATTTTTGTATCTTAGGGGTTTCCATCCATTTGCATTGTCATAATTTTCAAGACTAGGTTGTCATTATGTCAGTAATTATCCCTGTTGTCCATCATGTGGTCAGGCCTGTAATTATGCATAATTAGTGAGCCTTAATTTGTAATATCCATGGATCATCAACATAAAGTAGCTATACCAGTGAATACTTTGATTCAGCTTGTTAAGAAGTGTCAAGAGTATAATAATCTTCAAGCATCTAATACCCCAAAGTGTAAGAACCCAAGAGTTAATAAGCCTAGGTTCAATCCTGAGTGGAATGATGTATTTGAAAGAGGACTTAAAGAAATAGATGAAAGACACCAAATATTTCAACAAGCCCAGTCAAGAGACCATCAAACTGTGTCTACTTGTGAAGTCATTGCACCTGGTATCAATTCCCTTGACCCATTGTATGCTCAGTTAGATCTGTCATGGGTTGATTATGAAACTAAAAGTATGTCAGCTCAAGTTTATAAGGAGATGCCTACATTTGATGGGTATACCGTATGTGAAGGAGATGCACATGTTCAAAGTTTTTCCAGCTTCATGGAGAAACATCCATTCAAAGATCAGGATATGCAGATGAGATTTTTTGTTAGATCTCTTGAAGCAGGAGCTCGGGATTGGTATCTAAGTTTTCCTGAGAAGTCATTTCCTTGTTGGGATGAATTAGTGGCTGCTTACAGAGAAGAATTTGCAAGAGATCCCTTAGACCTTGTCATGAGGTTAAAGCAGATCAAGAAACAAAATGAAGAGTCAAGTGTTGATTTCAGTCATAGATTTGATGTTTCTCTTTCACTAATTCCAGAAAATTTTAGACCTAGAACTTATGACTGTATCCATATTTATTTTGAAGCTTATGAAGAAGGATCTAGTGCATTTTTAAAAGATTTTGAAATACTAAGGATGCAAATGGCATACATAGTTTTGGATAGCCTAGAGAAACAAAGGAATGAGTATGTTCAAAGTTTGTTGTCTTCAGTTATGGGAAAACTTGTTGATGAAAGCAGCAGTGGTGTGAATGAAAATGATCAGATGTTTCCAGACAAGTGCATACTTGAGAAGGTAGAAGATGAGAAGAATGCATCATCAGATGATGAGGAAGTTGTTAATGAACAACTTATAGAAGAAATGTACCCAACTGCAAATCAGCAGTTGAGTCTTGCGAGCCAAGAACCTGAAGAAGAATATGAGTTGGATTTACTCTTTGAAGAAGAGATAGGTGATCAACAATATGATGATACAAGTGATTATGTCAAGCCTATAAGTGTTGAATGTAGCTTTGACACAAGTCTACATAGTGAGACAAGAGGGTTTGGTGATTTAGGAAATACTCTTGAGAACATTAGTGTGTTAGCTGCAAGTGACAAAGTGTGTGATGAATTTCATTTTGAAAGACAAGCTACAAGCAGTTGCAATCAAGAGACCATTTCTGGTTTTCAGCTTGATAAAGAAGATGTTTATGACTATCCTCAAGAGGATGCAAGTGACAAGTTCAGTGATAATACCCAATCTGATGTTGAAATGCAAAGTGATGTGGATTGCTATTATGACAACCCAGAAGAAAGTAAGAAGGGAGAAGTGGACAGTTTATTCACTGGGAGTGGTTATGACTTTTCTTGTGATAATGTTGTTAGCAATTCTACCTCCTATGATTGGGGAGATCCAATTTATGATCAGCCCATTGAATTCTCAGAGTATGAACATGAGAATCCTTTGATATGCCCTGATTTCAATTTTATATTGCATCCAATTCAAGTGAAGGTCAAGGAGAGGAAGTGGTTGAAATAATAGATCAGAACAATGATCTATTAGCTTGTGAACAAATTTCAGATCTGTTGACCATAGGATATCAGAAATGTGCACATGAGGACAAATCTCAGTTGTTGTGTGTGGCCCCTATTGACTTTGATAGTGGTGATGACCTTCTAGATGCAAGGTATGATGCAAGTGAATCTGATTCTCTTTCCAATGATGAACTAGTTGATCATGATGATGATGATATGGATGAAGACAAACAACAAATTGATCGTGATGATGCACTGAATGATGAGTATGAAGATATGGACACTAATGTAAGTTCAGAAAACTCTTTTGATGAGTTTGAAGCAACAAATAACCATGAGGTTTACATATCCAATGAGTCAAATCATGAGGATTGTAATGCAAATTTGGATAAGTCTTTGTTTGATGACTTGAATGAGCCTAGTCATGAGTCTTTGAGTGAGAATGAAGATGTTGATTTCGATGAGAAATCATATTGTTCTTCTGAACTAGAATTGCTTGTTGTTGAGAAAACTTGTAATATTGAAGAGGTTGATACCTTATCTTCAGAGGATGACTATATGATTACAGATGATGATGAGTCAGAAATCCCTGATGACTGTCAATACCAACATGATGAAGAATAGTTACAAAGTGTGCTAATACATGAGTGTATTTGTTTGCGTACACTTAGAGACGGTTTGCATGATGAGCAAGATCTTTTGGTAAGTTCTTGTGATAGTTTTAATTCTGATATGCAAACTAGTGATCAGTTTGGGTTTAATAGTTCCAACCATAAGGCAGAATGTGAGTGCTATTTTTATCAGCTGGAAGAGGTTTTCATAGAATGTGGCAATGTGAAAAACACTAAAGCAAGTTGTTTTCAGCTTGAGAATGATTTAAATGATGAATATAATCAGTTGTTGCCACATGATAATCAACATTTTGAAAGTATGTCTAACTTTCAGATGCATAGTGATGGTGAAAATGTTGATGATGTTGTGAATGATTGTCCATTAGGAGGTACCGACATGTTTCATCAGGCAGATGGTTGTGATCAAGCTATTATTTCAAATGGTCTTGATCCCCATTTTCAAATACTGCCACTTAATACTAAATCAGAGAATGAAGAAAGTAACAGTGATGTGACATATCTGATTTGGTTGACACTTGATGACAGAGTTGAATAGAGAGCAAGTTCACATTTGCACAAGGATAGTTTGGTATTGCTATTTGCAAAGATGCAATCACCTGTGTTTTTGTGGTTTGATAAAGGCAAGCATATGTTGAGGGAGATCAGCTATTTCTACATAATTGTGTTTGACAGAGGTAAATGTTGATTCCCATTTTTCATTTGGTGACCTCGGGTCATCAAATGAAGTTGAAAAACAAGGTTGAATAAAGGAACAGTTTGAGAACACTTGATGGACTCAGCTTTTGGTCTACTCTCTGGAGATCTGGAATCTTGCTATGCCCACAAGGGGCATACATCCCCAGTCGGAGCCAATGATGGCTCTATCAAATTTAAAAAAAATTTGAGATGCCTATTTTGGAAATTTTGCTTCTGCATTTTCAAAAGTGCACCTAATGAATCAGTCCTGACTGACCCACTTTGGAGGCTTATAATTTGAAGCCTATTGATTGTCCTACAAATACCATTTGCAGACATATTCAATCGACCTATGTGAGCAGGCATGTCAAATTTTAGCTTCCCACGATAAGTTCTGATAGCGTTTCAAAAAGTGAAGCTGGAAAGTTTTTGCATTGTTCTGTTGTTTGCAGATTGTCAGTTTGTGAAACAGCTTCCTGTTTGAGCTTGGTTTTTGCAACCAGTTCACTGACATGTTAGAATGAATGATGTTCCATATTCCCCATACGTAAATGATCTCATATGTCAATTTGCAGAGCCTCATGATCTGATTTGCTATTTTTAGCAGATCGAAACCAAATGCAGTTTGTTTTGTTTTGCAGCTGCATTCCTGACAGCCTTTCTGAGAGGCCAACTTCGACTGTCAATAACTTTTGATCGGTGATGTTTCAAAGCAATTTCGTTTGCACGTGTGCTCAAGGTATCTTAATGTTCCATTGTGTCTGATGGCAGTTCACTAGGAGTTGATTCACTATGTTTACAAATTGGCAATTGGGCCAGTTTGTGTTGGTTAAGAACTGCTACTATTTCAGAAAAGTTCAACTAGGAAAATTGGCGAATTAATATTTGGTTCCTCGTGATCTATTTCACTGATCCATATTTTTCACTATACTTTTGGGTCAAATGACTATATGCTTGCAATTTTTTATATTTTCATGGGGTCATTTGCCCAATTTTCAAGGACGATTCCTGAGTCAACCTACCTTGTTTTGACCATTCTATAAAAGGGGCAAAAAACTGCTTTTGATGTAGACCTAGTTCATTTTTCAACTTCAGGTGCATTCAAGAGGTAGTGTTGAGTCAACTAATGTGAAACTTGTTTGAAAATGATTTTTTTTTAGTTGGGCCCACATGGGACCCGACGTGCTCTGCACTTTTATAATTTTGTGAATGTTGCATTGTGGCAATCACTTCATGTGAATTGTTGTGAATTAAATGAAGCAAGGTGATAGCAAGGAATACGGTGAAACTGAGGGTCTCATGGATGCATATTTTCAACTCTCTACCATGTTTTAGCTTCAGAACATGATCAAGTTAAGTTTTGAAATAATGAGGAATATTCAGTAGTTGAGAGAGCTACATTGATTGGGTGGATTTTTTGGGTCCTCTGAAGGATGTTTCTTCTTTTCCAGATAGGAAATCATATCTTTCTGAGGTGCAGAGTTACATACTCCAATACTTAAAAGCAGACAATATTGAAAAGAAACAATTCTACCATGAGGTAAATTTAGCATTTTCACATTGCAAAATGGTAATCATTGTTGCAGCTGAAAGAAAATGATTGTGCAAGTGACATGAGGGAGGCATCCATTGAGTGTGTTAACATAAAAAAAAAGGCAATGAAGAGTCTCCAAGTTTTTCTATCAAAGAGGTGCGGCCAGTACAGAGTAGATTTATTGAAAGATCTCAGACACTGTCAAGCAAATGTATGGAGCCTCCGCATTGGAGATGGTGGGCCTGCACCTAATGAAGAGAAGGTAAAGAGCTTGGTGGAGGGATCCAATAAGAATGAAGAGGTAAGGGACCTGGAAGAACTGCAAGGTGTGGCCAGGTGAGGAAATAAGGAGGGAGCATGAGTAGCGTAAGGAGCAGAGTGTGCGCACCCAGCAACAACAAGAAGGTACTCAACCAGGTGATGAGAGTGGATGGAGCAGGGACGTAGCTAGTAGGAGGAGGCCTACGCCCTGTAGAGATAAGGCTCTAGTAACTTTTTAAAAAATGCAATTAGCATGTAATGGGGTATGACCAACATGAGGATGGCACCATGGACCAGATAGTAAAGCCTGCGCAGACAGAGTGAAGGGGAGACCCGTGACCAGAGAAGAAGGAGAAGACCCACGGCCAGCAGGGAAACTCTATGGGGAGGTGCGGCCATGGAATGAGCATGGGAGCTCAAGAAATGAAAAATTAGGGCATTTCAACCCATTCTCGCGGACCTCGTAGAGCTTGGGTGACTTTGCCAAAAAAGCTCGCGAGGTGTGCGAGAACAAAAGGAGGAGCCCGGTTTTTAAAAAAAATTCAAAAACGATAATGGTTGCAATAGTTTGTGGTTAATAACGGAGGTGGGTCTCGGGAAATTTTAAAGGGCTTTCATTTTATTTGATGGGTAAAAATTTAAGTATTTACTCAATAGTGCAACCAGGTGAATAAGATATTCACGGGGAAATGATGTTCTGGATCATTTTATTAGCAAAAGGTAAATTTTTAAATGGCACGAGTATTTTATTTTTTCAGGTGGTGTATTTTTATTCATAGTGGCTAAATGGAAAATATTATTTTAAATGAAAATATAAAGTGCACGTGAGAATATATGGAGTGGAAATTCTTCATGGTGGAGTAAAATAATATTCATTATTGGGGATAATTTTATACATTTAGTAAAATATTCACTATGTTGAATATTTTATATTGCTGAGGAGACAAGCGAATATGCAAAATAAAAGGCAGCCCCAGATATAAAGGTATTGCTCCAACATTGTAAACAGAAATAAAAGACAAGAAATAAGAGAGTTGAAACATGAGTTTTCATGGGAGGAGGTTTTTTGAGGAGCTGGATGAAATAAGAAGAATCTCCACATGGGCAGATTTTCTGTTGTTGGGCAATAATGAACTGAAGCAGTCGGAGGGAATATGTTTGTTGTTGTAGAGGAAGAGATATTATTTTCAGTTGATGATCAACGATGAAAAAGTTTCCAGATGGAAATTGCTGATGGAATTTAGGGCTGCTTCTGCTTGCCTCTCTTCTCCTATATCTTCTATTTTTCTCTCATTGTAAAGGGTTTTGAGTTTTGGTATTGGGCTGGGTAGATAGAGATTTGTATCTTCTGAGTCATTGTTTGAGTCTGTAAGCTGTAATTTTATGAATTCAAGAGCAAATATAGCTAGTTTATGCAATTAACATCATGAAGTGCTTTTACATTCATGAATGTCATCAAATTGTCTCCACATTTGTACACTTTCAGTCATGTAAATTCAATAATCCAAAGTGTCTTTGAATTTATCATCTCAAGTTTCATGAGATTGTTTTGTTTGTTCACTGTTCTGTTTCAAGGAAATGGTTAGAATGCTTTGAACAGGTGATTGTGATTTCAGGTGTGTAGATGGGATTTAGTAAGAAGAATTTGATTGATAGTAAGAGTAGGATTGTTGGTGCAAGGCACTAACAGTTAATGCAAAGCATTAGCAAGTTAAATCCACTGGTTGAAGACTGTTTGCTAGAGAATTAGTTTTATGTGTTTGACTCCATGGCCCAGAACTGGCACTGATTTATTTTTCAGTTGGTGCATCTCAGAAACAAAATTAATTGAGAAACCATTTTTAATCTTACTATTTAGTTGGTTGTGTGTTCTGCTTTCCAATGGCTAAGAGAGGGTTGAGTTACTAAAAATTTAGCCAAGTTTGAGGTTGTCAATGCTTCCCTTAGTGTTTTTTCATTGGGAATTATCTGCTTTGTAAAACAAAGTCAATGTATGAGTGAATTAAGTTTTGAGCATTGTTTAGGTTTACCCACCTTGCTCTTGCAGAGCTAGAAGTGTAGGAGATGTCAGTCTTTATTGAATCTTGTTAGTTGGCCACTAACCTTGGTTGTTCTTTAAAATAGAGGTTGGCTACCTCTTAGAGAGTTGCAAGGTTTAGCTTGGTTGTTATTTTAAACACCAACAAGCTCAATGATAGGCAACCTATTGTATCTGACAGCCTCAAGACCTGACATAATGCAAGTTGTTTGCATGGTTGCAAGATTCCATCCATCTCCTAAGGAATCTAAGATTAATGTTGTTAGAAGGATTCTTAAATATGTTTAGAGAACTCTTGATTATGGACTCTAGTATCCTAGAAGCAATGATTTTTCATTAATCACATATACTGATGCTGATTGGGCTGGTTGTTTGGATGATAGGAAAAGCGCCAGTGGTACTTCTTTCTTTCTTTGTGATTGATAAGTGGCATTGAACATCCAAAAACAAGAATCTATTTCACTCTCCACTGCTGAAGCAGAATATATTGCTGCCACCTCTTGCTACACTCAAGTAATCTGGATGTCACAAACTCTATCTGACATGGGTATTTAAATTCCCAAACCTATTTCTATTTTGTGTGAGAATAATAGTGCAATTAATATCTCCAAAAATCTTGTTATGCACTCTCGCACTACAAACATTGCTATTAAATTTCACTTTCTTTGTGAAAAGGTGTTGGTTAATGAGGTTTCTATGAAATATGTTCCTACACAAGCACAGGTTGCTGACATCTTTACTAAGCCTTTGGCTAAAGAGGTATTTGAAAGACTTCGGTCTAGATTGGGAGTTGTCTCTCGATCTTTGCTATCTTAATATTCTATCTTGGTCATAGGGGGAGCTAGTCAACTCTCTTTGCAACTCCATTACTATATCTGCAGATTCATGGAATTTCATTGTTCTCTTCCCTTTACCCTTGTGACAAAAAGGGGCATAATTGAGCTCTTGGTTCTGGTTCAGTGTTTCAATTCTATCTTGGCATACTTATTTGGAATTATGATGTTGATTTTGATGGTACTGATCTCTTGACTCCATGTGTAGACTACAAGGAATCTTCTTTATAGGATAATGTTTCCATGTTCAAGTGGTATATGTAACACCCCTCTGTTTTGCCTTCTGGATTGGACAATGTGTCCTTGTTTTGCGTTGATTTATGTTTCTGGATAATCAGATATTTTATCTTGTGTGTGTATTTGATCACTATTTATAGAGTGATGACCTATTTTATGTGATGTGATTTGATTTATCTGATGCTTTAGTTTACATGCTTTAATTGGTGTAAAGATGTTAATTGATATAACATGAGATTTTATTGTGAGATTATTGAGTAAGATGAAAGTGTCAGTTATGATGATTGTATTGGTGAAGAGGACGAGTTCGCATCACTCGCTTGTGAGTGCCCTGTGATTATGTGACTTCATCTTCATGGTGTGTATTATATGATGTTATATTATATGATGTTGGTTACTATGTTTTCAGGTTTGCAGGTACATGACATCGACTCCACCTGGTCTCACAGGTTTGAGCGTGTCGATCCAACGGTTAAGTTGAATGGGAGATAGTAGCTAGGTAACTTGTGTCAGGTCTATGCCCTAGCCTTAGTATGTTGTCAGTCTTGTTTGTTGAGTCATGGTGTACTGTATTTAATGTTATTTGATTCTGTTAGATGCATAATTGTTAAATTAATGTTTAGAATAATTGCATTGGGTTAAATTGATGATTATTTTATATTAAATTAAAGTTATGCTTAGAAGTTATATTTAAAGTTATTAATAGAATTTAATCTAGTTAAATTTGATTTATTTAATTAATTAAATTTTGATCTCAAAAGGGTTGAATTTAGTTATTAAATAATTAAAATTAATTAATTAATTTCATTGGATTAAATTAAATTAAATTAAATCATTTAGAAATTGGAAGATATTTGCAAATTACATTTGGAAATTGAAAAGAAATTGAAATTGCATTTTAAATTAAAAGTGGGTTTTCGAAAATTGAAATTGAAATTAATATCTAATTTGCATGCAATGTGAATTGGGGTTGTATTAAATATTTTTGATTTAAGAGGAATGCATGTTTTAATTTTGGAGAGAGAAGTTTTGGGAGAAGAATTCATTTTCATAGCAGTGAAGGAAATTTTTTGGGGAAATTGCGCAAAGAAGGGTTTGAAGAAATTTTGATTGTAGAATTGATTTGAGAAAAGTCTATTTGCATTTTTTGGAGTTTTGGATTGGATTCATTGCATGAATGAAGAGAGTTCAGGAGATCTATGGAGGAGGCTTGCATCAAAAATTCATTATTTTTCCTATAGCTTCTTGAACCAGGTTTTCTTCTGTGTTTTTATTGTTCTTGGTTGTTTTTAAAATAGTAGTGATTTAATATTTGTTTGATAAATCTATTTTAGAAAATAAATTTGTTATTAGAAGAAAGGAAATAAATAAGTTTCACGTTTTTTTTTTTCTGTGAAAATTCTTCAATAAGATTGTGAAAACCTCAGTAGAATTTAACTTATTTGAGGAAATGGATTGTTTTATTATTTGAATCAAACCTACGGGTTGAGCAACACATTAGATCTGTTTTGGAAAATTTAAAACCTTTGTAGAAAATCAAACTTATTTTGAAAACCCTCTATAGAAATTAGGTGGAGAAACCTTGAGGATTTTGAAACTTCTGGTTTTAATATAAATCTGTTTTGGTTTAATTGTTCTTTTATTGTTTAAGAATTCAGGAAAATGGATTAAAAGAATTAGTTTTAAACCTCTATGAAATTTGGGTTTTTTGAAAAAGTTTTACAATTTCACCTGTAGGTGAATATTTTCTCAAAATTTTCTCCAATTGTTTTATTGTTAAAATTTGTTTTATATATATATATATATGATTATATATATATATATATAATACATATATACATATTTTATTTGGAGAAAATATTGATTTAAAACCAAAATCGCCGTTCGTACGACGGATTTGATTTTTGTGGTTGAAGACGGAAATGCCCATATTTATAAAAATCCGAAATCTACCATATAATATTAATAAAATTTTGGTTAAAGTTTATTTGTTAGTGTTTGGTGGGGGGGTTAAATCCCCACCGCCCACTCGCATGTGGGAGGTGCAACTGCCATGAGGTAGTGCACCCACCACAGTGGGGGACACACTATCCCATGGCAGCGCCGCCCTCATTGTACTATGGCATTGGAGGATGGGAAGGGTCGGCGGTACAACTGCCCCTCCCCATAAATGATATAAAACTTAGTTTTATTTGTATAAGAACAATCTGCGAACTTAAAAGGTATTTCGTCCACCATCCGAGGTAGCTCGGAATTCGAGACTCATTTTGTGTCTCATATTAAATTTATATTAAATATATAAATACTATATAAATATATATATATAATATGATTATTATATGTATATTTATATTTTGGAAATTAATGATAAGAGTTATAGAATTTGGTTAATAAAGTTTTTTTTTTATTTTGAATAAAATAAATTGATATTTTGAATAGACAGAAGATATATTTAAATGTATGCATGTGATTAAATATGTATTTAATGTATATAAGGTATGAGCTTATATATATTTAAATATATATTTAATATTTTAATTTATTTGAAATATTATTTTCAAATTAGTATTACTGGAGGTTTAAATTGGAACTGGTTAGTATGCATAATTCAATTTGATAGGGAAAAGGTATTTGAAATAAATTGATTAAATTATATGAGTTAGTTGGACAATGAAAGAAATCCAGTTAGTAGAGAACTGACATTGGTTTTTGAAGTAAACATTGAATTTGATTTAAATTGTTTAAATTAGTATTTCTTATATTTGTAGATTGAAGACACTTGTTTAATTATTTCAATTATTTTGAAAGGGCAAAAGTTTTATATTACTAGGAATAGGGATTTTAAAAGATAAAATTAGAATGCGTGGTATAGGTTTTAGATAGAAAATTGAAAAGATTATTAGCAATAGTTTTATGTTATATTAAAAGTAAATTAAGGAATTGTTTAGATTGATGAGTCAATTAATTATTTTAATTTATTTATTGTCTATTGGAGCAATTTAATTATTGAGAATGAAATATGAAAGAGTTATGGATTTAGAATATCCAAAAATAGCAATATCCTTGTGATTGCCTTTTAGATTTATTTTCTTCGTCTTTCGCAAAGGGTTATATGAATATTTGAGTTAACCTTGTTATCATGCCTTTGATTTTGTTAACGATTCCTATTGAATGAGTATGGATCTAGGAAATCCAAATATTAGATTTGATTTATGACTTGATTGCTTTTGTAGCTATGTCGTCAAGTTGTATTTTGGGATATGGGATTATGTGTTAGTCCAAAATTGTAAGTCTGCCAGAAGAACTTAGAGGATGAGGGTTGTTGAATCTTTATGCCATCCAGTTGTTTTCCCTTGGGTAATCTATGGCGTCTTTTCAGGTTTTACCCGGTTTCCACGAACGAGGATGTTTTTGTGCCTCATGTGAAAGGAGTGGACTACGTGTGTTTGTTTCCTCCAAGATGTTTGGAGTGAATTGTATTATTTGTGTCCTCCTTATGTTGGAGTGGTTTTGATGCCTAGGTAGTATGAACTTGTGATTCCCTTGGTGATTAGTTTGTTTGTGTGTTGTCCATTAGAAGAGTGGCTTTTGTTAGGCGTCGGAGCCCAAAGAGGTAAACCAGGTAACCTTCATAAGTGAGTTAATCAAGTGATAATTAAATTAATGTATTTAGATTATTAGGATGCCTTTCACACTAATCAAGATAATTTTTCCTCACTCATAGACACAAGGGCTCATTTAGACTTGGGATGAGTGGGAAGGCCTGAAATGGCATAGTAATCTATCTTGTTAGCACGAGAGGTATTTGATGCCGCATGAGTGAGCATGGGGGCTGGGATTTGGTTGAGGCCACCAGGATTATCGGAGCCTATGAAGGATGCCCAGAGGAGATCTCATGACTACTATGCGATGACACTCTATCTAGGACAACTGTTGTTTATTGTTATATGTGTATGGTTCTTTGAACATACTTGATCTATTTTATGTCTGGAAGCAATATGATCTATGTCAGTGATGTTAGTGTTGTACTTATGTTGTAATTGAGTTGTATTTGTTTATTGCTTATGTTTGGTTGTGTTAGTATGAGTCAACCTTTGGTTTGAGGTAGTAGATTTCTTGTCCATGTTGCATTGTTACTATCTCCTAGCATGGGGGGTGGGCCTTCGGGTACCACTTGGTTGGGTGAAACATGCACCAAAACCATTGGGTCCCCTTGATCTTCAGTTCATGGAGGCAAGACATCCAGTTGGATAGCTCGCGGATCTTGTTATTCTTTTCTTGCACTGTTGTAATTCAATTTGTAATGAATTGTTTATACCCCTCTTTTATCTATGAGGTGGATTTAGGTAATTGTAACTTTTATGTATTTTGACTCATTCTGGGAATGAGTGTTGTAATCAGTTATTCTTGTAATGAATTTATGTTATGGATGTATCTTCTTATCTTGGTATTTGTTTATGTTGAATGAATGCTTACTACTGGTGTTATTTAATGCAATGTAATTTAAATGATGTATATTAATGGGGATTTAAGTAATCTCGGTTATGTAACCTTAGGCGATGTTGTCAATTGTAGATGAACATGTATGTTTAATTCACTTTAATAAAAAATAAAAATTAGTAAGCTTTTTTTTTGTGAATTGAAACTTCTTCTAGGGTTGCGTGGCGGGGCATTACAATATAAATCTGGTTTGACATTTTGTGCTACTGGGCTACAATGATCTATAGGTTTATGTGGTATTGGAATGTTCATATTTCTAACATCATGGCATTGATAATGTTTTTTTTTTTAACAACATCAAAGTTCTACTTCTCTATTCAGACTCTTTCAGGTAATTCTTTTAGTTATCTTGGTTCTTCGAATTATCAAATGCAGTTGGTTTTTAGTTTTAAGAAAACCCTATCGAGTTTCCTTAAACAATTGATAATGGCATGGGCATATGGTATATTGATATTGGCATGGGTATATGGTACATTGAAATTGGTATGGAATTAGCCTTTATTTCATTTCAAAAGGCATTGCGTATATCAGGCTTTAAGTCATGGAAAATGACTTTGAATAAAGGTCTTATATAATATCCGGTCTAATGTTTGATAATTCATTAGGCCTCAAGGCCAACAATAGGTATGAGTTTTTGATTATTTAAAAGCCACTATGAAAGTGACATGGTTTTTGATTTATTGGTAACAATGATGGCTAAGGTAATCGAAATTTGTTTTAAATGGTCATGGAAAATTTCTAATGAAATAATTTTGTCGGTATTCTTACTTGATTAATCATTGAACATTGATAATGATGATCGATGGTTTGTATACATTTGGTGGTAATGAGATTGTCAGCATGCATTGCATTGGTTTGTCCATGGAATTCAGAACGCATTATGAGGTTTCTACTTATCACTTCAGTCTTTTCGGACTTCAAAATTTATCAATACTTGAAAAGTCATCGAATGCTTTGCATTGGAAAGTTTAGGGAAATCATATTATGTTTCACAAGCTCGAAGGTTTGGAACCCTATCTTGGCCACCACCATAGAAATCTTCTCACAACCGTTACATAGTTTTTGTTGGCTTACTGCAACTCTTTGATAGTGAATGGGGGTATCTAAAAGATCCTTGCCTTGGTCGATGGTTGTGTCAGCCTCTTATCTTTGGGTGAACGCTCAAAATTGGAAGAATTATTTGTTGTTTTTCTCTCTGTCGGTTTGGTAAATATCTCCATGACAGTTTCTCTATCATTCTCCTCAGGTATTCACTTTATCAATTTTATTTTGAAGAACTGTTACTTCTATTGTCACAAATAATAAAAGACAAGTGTTTGCTTCTTTCTGGAAAATGATAAAATGGGTTTATTTGTTCATGGTCAAAAATAATGCATGTTGGTTACTAATAATCTGAAATGCAAACCTAGATATTTTCTCATACCATTTTTTTTCTCCTGCATTAAGGGGTTGTGTTTTTCTTTAGTAGGTAATCATGCTTTCTACAAATCATTTCAGTGTTTCACTTGATTCGGTGATAGGTTGTTTTTTAGTGCTCAAAAATGGGGTTTCGGTTACATTGTTGCTACAACAGTTTTCGAGGGTATTGTACATGGAATTTTTCTTTTTAATGTTTTTTCGGTTAGCATTGCCTGTGCAGGCTCCTTGTGTGGACAAGGTTCAATATTCTTTCTAAAATTTCATATTCCTTGATCATTTTTGTTAGAAGAAAACCTCCATGTTGAACATTCTTCTAAAAATGACTGAAATACCTGGCAACATGTTTTTTCGATAGAAGTTGGGTACAAAAAATTTACCTCTGTTGATTTTGAAAAATGAGACAAGTTACAGTGTTGTAATTTCTTGAGATGTAATGTCGAAATATATGTAAGAAGAAAAAGATAGAGAGATAAGGTTTTTCTAGATTCTTGAAAAACAGAGAGAAAGTGCTAACTATTTCAGAACTATGAGAAATAATTGTGAAGTATAGTGAGAACATCACTGCTATTGTAATTGAAGAAATGTTGAGTTTTGAGATTGAAAATCTGAAAAATGAGTTCAATATCAAGCTATCTTAAGGCTTGACAATGGTTGGAATTCTGAAGGTTCATTCTTGAACTTTGAGGATTTTAGATATTGTTTGTCAAGAGGCACTTGAGTGAAAAGAGAGAAATAGGGGGATCCTTTGTATCATTGTGTGTCTTACTGAGAACATAAAAGGGGTTGGTGCTCCTTGAAATTGGTGTTTCAAACTGAGGGGTTGGTGCTCCTTGAGTTGGTGCTCAAAAATCAGCCTATAAGGCATTGTTAAAAGTGGTTATTAAAATAAAATCCTAGAAAGGCAGCAGTTTAGGAGTGGTTTTTCTACCCTAGGAGGGTTTTCCACTCAATAGATCTTGTGTCACTTTGCTTATCTATGGTTCATCTGATTCTTTGTGTGAATTCTTTAATATGCTATGTTTCACTATCATATTTCTCATTTCAGTTATATGTGATTGCATTCATTACATGAATGAGTTTATCATTGATAAATGAGAACATAAATCTGTTTTATTTCAGTTTTAGTAAGATTTGTCAAAATAGTTAATGACACTGATTCACCCCCCCCCCCCTCTCTCAATGTCTTTTTCACTCCAACATCCTTTATGTAAGGAAGACCATATAGTTTACTCCAAAATTTTATGTGACTATGTAGGTGGATAAAGGACTAGCTTTTTGGTCACATTTCTATTGGAAATGATCATGTTACTAGACCTGCAATCTATGAATGCATCTATAGTAGCCAACCAAGGTCTCCCTAGAATTAGGGGGTATCTTACAAGGTCTTGTTTTGGTTGTAACACCATAAATTTTGTAAGGTATTCCCACGTGTCTAGTGTGATAACCAAATCTTCTATAATTCCCTCTGGTTTTACTGTAGACCTATCCACTAATTGTAACACAGTAGGTGTGGGTCAAGGCTCCATCAATTGTAATTTCTTTATGGTTTCTTTTTTCATCACACTGATTGTTTCTCCCAAGTCAATTAAGATATTCTTCATGATAGTTCCATTGATTTTTTCATCCACAACAAGGCTCTCAGGGTCTGCATATTTAAGGATAGCTATGTTTCCTAAGATATTGTTTGCAAGTTGTCCTAAAATATGTACAGTCTGAGGGTCATTTCATTTTTTTTCTGATTTCTCAAGGAATAATTATCTCACTATCTTGGTATATATTGGAACTTCCTTAATTTCCTGCATGAGGGGTATCTTTATGCAAAGATATCTAAGTTATCCTAACAGATCAGATTCATCTTCTAAATGATGCTTTTACATAGTTAGTCTCTCAGGCAATGGTGGTTTTAGACTTATGTTGGTTGGCTTAACCTAATTTAGGTCACATTCCTTGGGTTTTTTGTCCATATTTATTGTTGTGAGTTCTTCATCACACAACTCTGTGATGTGAGGAGATGAAGTCCCAACTAGCATTTTCCCTGATTTGAGGTGGACATCACTCACCTCAACCCCATAAGTAGGGTATTGGATGGTTTCATTAGCATAATCCTATTGAACATGATTATTGTTGGGGTTAGGTGTATATTGTGTTATTATGTTGTCACCTGAGGTTCTCTTGGTGGTGTTTGTACAACCATGACTATATTTGTCATTATGGCAGGCTCTTGTGGCTGGAAGGGCTGTTATGGCTACAGGTAATTTAGGTTTTAGTTTTTCCATTGTTGACCTCCACACCACTCTAATGACCATTGGTTTTGTTGGGGTGGCCACTGAGAATTATAATTTAGTACCTGGTAATTTTTTGGTCATATGGCTTGTTGTTGAGTCCAATTAGAGGCTTGGGACATTGGCCATTGTGGATTTTGTACATTGGTCCAAGGCTAAGGGTTCCAATTTGAGAAATGTGAATTACTACATGGAAATGCCATTTTATAGGTCAAGGGTGTTGGGAAATGTGTCTCAACCTTGCAATTACATAATTTATTATTAATGTATGGTCATCTAGACCATTTATCATTAGGTCTTAGATTTGATGATTGATATTTTATCAACTTAAGTTGCCCTAGAAGGAAACCCTATTTTATGAGGTAATTGTATTACGTCTATGTTTTGTGATGTATTTCAAGAGTCTCATAGCGGTCATGTTGCATTTGGATCTTTGGTTGGTGATACTCCCGTGAGAATCTTGCTTTGCAAGTATATTGTAATCTTTGTGATTTTTGAATAATATATTGGGTGGCTTTTGGAGTGTGGGATTTTTCTCCCAAAAGGGCTTTCCCCATGTAAATCACTATGTTATGGTATGCATGATATTTATGTTTAAGTTTTTGTAACTGTTAAAGATCTGTAAAAGTTTTATATTATCCTCCTCTCAAGATTAGTGTAGGAAGTTGTTCTGCTACCTTAGCTTCCTTACAAAGGGATCCTGGTACATAAATTTTCTTGTTTTCCATGGCTTGCATTGAGAGATTTAAAAAACTTTTCCTTCTTCATCTTTCAGGGCATGAAACTCTAGCTTCCCTTACCTATCTTTAGAGATACTAGCCAACCTTTTGGAATTGCAATTGATCTTCTCTTGGAAGTAGTGTGGAAATAATTATGTGAGGGTTCCCTCTACTTCTTCCTACTTCTTCTCGATATGGATGGTGTCTAGTTGGGTAGCCAAGTGTTTAATGATGTCCTCCATATTGGATAGAAGATTTCTAAGCTCTACCCTTGAAACTCCAATGGATGTCTTGTTGAGAGAAGAGGTCCTATCACCCCTGGTCTTCTTGAAGAATGACCTAGAGTAATTTTTGCAAACTTTACAAATCTCATCAAAGGGAAATTGAGAGATGTCCCTTGCTCCCATGATATTTAGAGTATCCATATAGTCTTCATGAACTCCCCTTAAAAATACCAAGTTTAAGGAATCCAGGGAGAGTCTATTTTGATAGGATTTCTTGAGACAAAACTGAAATATCTCAACATGATCTTCCAATGGCTCATCCTCTCTCTGTGACATCTTGACGATTTTATCACTCTTTCTATCTGTGCCTCTATAGTAATCTTGATATTTTTCCAAGAATTTTTTCTTTATTGTATGTCAGTTGGGAACAACATTCCTTCCCAACCCCATGAACCAACCCAAAGAAGCATCCTTTAGCATAGCTAGGAATAATTTAAGCAAGTGAGAATTTGTAGTGTATTCATAGCTTCGACATAGTACATCAAACTCAAATAGAAATGTGTATACATCTAAAAATGGTCACATTAAATCAAGCCTGTGAATTAATTAAATAAATTTCATAATTTATTTATATTAATTATCATGTTACTTTAAGTTTGAATTTTTAAATTCAAATAAAGGAATATTCCTCTAAATTCCTTCTTCATTCCACATTTAATTAGATATTATAAGTATTTAATTAAACACCTTTCCTCACCTCACACATAATTAAATATTCTAAATATTCAATTAAACTTACTTTTTCATCTCACACATAATTAAATATTAATTATTTAATTATGGAAGCTTCTAAAATCCTTGTCACATATAATTAGATAACTTAATTATTTAATTATAAGATTTATCCTCAGTTACCAACTAACTCCTCATAATTAAAATGCAAAAATGGCAACTTTCCTTCATTTTTGAATGGAGAAGGTTGTGTGGGAGGAAACATTTCCCATTTTTCTCTCTAGCTTCCATCTTTCTCTCAACCTCCAAAATCTCTCACCATTCATCTTGAAAGGCTTGATTTCAACCGTCAATATTTGCCAACTAAGCTTTTGCCTCCAAAAATCTATAAATACAACCTCTTTGTGAGTTGAAAAGGATCCTAGATTTGGTGAATTTAGCGTGATTACTATAGTTGCATTTTATCCAACATTTAGCCATCTCGTTTTTCTTAAGCATAGCATTTCATCATTCATAGTATTATAGCTCCATATCTTAACATAATCATTTAGCAATAGACATGCATGCTGCATAATCTCATTCTCTAAGTTGTCATTCTACCAAGTTGTTGCTTACACCAACTGAGAGCCAACAACTTACATCAAATCCTTGGAGATAGAGGACAATGGGAATTTTTTTAAGGAACTGTTGTTTTAGAGTTTGTTTTATCTTTAAATAAGTTTCCTTTGATATAATGTCATATTGGTGTGTTTGTTTAGATTTTTAGTTAGTCCACATATTCATACACTCATTTTTGGCACCTACCATGGGGCCCTTGCCCTATTTTTAATTTTTTATTGCAAGTTTTCTGATAGGTTACAGACTGAACTTGCGGTTAAGAAAATACGAGATGGATTTTAGCGCATCCCTGGAGAATTTTAGTGCATACGAGGACTATTTCAGTGAACTGGCACTCTATTTTAGTGCATATACTTGTTCTTTTAGCACATTTACATTCTATTCTAACACATTCTTGAATTTATTTTAGCGCATCCAAGGAATTGTAAAAATTTAATCATGATTATGACGCATCCATGGACAAAGATTTTTATTTTCTGCATAAGGTTAAAATGAAGCAATGCTAGGATAAACATTTAAATCTGGAATAAAAATTATTTGTTGTGATTGCCGAGTGATAGGCTTATGCTCTCCCCTTAACTAGGTGATCAAAATGAAAAAATCATCTTTTTATTTCATGTACTTCATGTTTTATTACATCCTTTAGAAGACCTGCTCTTGTGGGAAAAATTACTCACCCAAGAGGAATGACCTAAGTGGGAACACCTAAAGCCAAGGATTCCAACCCACTCTAAACAAAAGCGAGTTGTTGATGAAAGACCAAATCGATAGTAGTTTGCAAGATAACCATCCCCAAAGCCTTTGTTCTAAAGGTTGGGAGGTCTCTTGAGGGAGTATATCATTTGTCGCACTGAATGGAAACACTTACTATGAACCTTAGTGTAGAAGCCAACCGTGTTAGTTTCTGAACTTCCTAATAATCACAATGAAAGGGGAGGGAACAATTTGTCCCCAAGACACTCACCATATAATTTCCACAGATTGTTTGCTCAAGGGATTGAGAAATCGAACTTTGAGTACGCGCCTGGAAAAGACAAAAAAAATGGGTGCCCTCTAGGGGGTGACATGGCTATGTGAGTCGACACAATTCTAAGATGTGGGTTGTGGTTATTATGATGACCTTTTTTACAAATAAGAGTGAGTCTATTTGAAGTTCTTATTTTGTTCAATACCTGTGGAAATATCAAGAACATACACTCTTTGTTTAGATTTTAGGACTTTAAAAATAATTTTTTTCTACTACATGTGTTTTTCAAACATTAAATCAAATAAAGATCATCCAATTCATAAAACTGTCAAAACATGTTTATCTTAGTGCATTGACTGGATTGTTTAGTGCATCCCTACTCTATTCTAGCACATTCCTGCTATGTTCTGGCACATCCCTACTTTTTTCTAACACACATATGCTCTGTTATAGCACATCCATGCAACAGTCCAGTGCATTGATCAGATCTTTTACTGCATACATTAAAATGTTTAGTGCATCCATTGAACAGAGTAGCACATCTATTTTCTAAGTCAAAAGAGATTTTTGACGCAATCTACCACCAAGAATGGTCTTTTCTATGCTTAAGGTCTAGAAATGTGCAACCTTTGTTAATAAATCCCTTGAGAAAAGGATCAAGAAACCAAAAAGATCCCTTAGTTACAAGAAGCTTTTGAAAAGGAGACACTTTTTATACCAAAGTCAGAAAGTTTTTCTTGAGCATCGAACTTTCATCCATAGATATGATGACTTTTCTAGGGGATTTACTGATTATTTTTCTTTAGAGCCTTTATATTCCCAAGCTTTCTTTCAACGAAGAGCTCTTTCGCAAAGGCATAACTGGAATCAGTCCATTCGCCATTCATATATACCCCAACCAGCAATTCAATATTCCAATCATCCCAATCAAGTTTTGCAATAGAGAACTTAGGAGTATTAGGAATTTACAAAAATCCTTATTTTTCTCAAACTAAGATCAAAACATCACAAAGTTCAACATCACCTCCATTTCCAATTTCTAGTTTAATTCCCATAACAGGATCATCATCATTCAAACTAGGGAATCATGAGCTAAAAATTAGAAATTTCTTTAGTCATATCAATAGAATCCTCATTCTATTTTGACTAAGACATCCAACAAATTGCACTCTCCCATTTGTTATCAAAGTTAGTAAAAATTTGGTATAATCTTATGCCTATTGTCACAAGATCTCGAAAGCACATAGAAGAAGACGATAGGGAAAATCCTCTTTGCAACATGGGTGATAAGGAAGAAAATCCTTTTCACAAGCTTCACACTGGGACTAATTCAAATAATGATGAAGTAACAGAAGAAATGCTTCAAGAAGCAGAACATGATCCACAATTTTATACTCTCTTGGACAAAATTTTAGAGAGAAATAAAGAAAGATACCTTCTTTTGCTAGCAAACCAAGGAGCTAAAATCCCCTTTGAATTCGATACAAAAATTATTAGAGAGGATCCTGAAGCCTCCCTTAATGATTTTAGTGCGCTTACTCAATAGATAAGAGAAGTACAAGGACAAATTAAGGAAATACAAGGGGGTGCAACCAAGAAATATGTTTTGGAAGATATATTCCTGTATCCCTTTGATAGGAATCTTAACATGATTCCTTTTCCAAAATATTGTGAGATCCCAAAATTTGATAGATACAATGGAAAAATGGATCCCATTGATCATGTGAGAGACTTTCAAAATATGAGCTTAGAGTTTTCTCATGAAGATACATACCTGATGTGATTGTTTCCATGAATTCTAGGTGGACAATCCATGAAGTGGCTTTCCAAAATCACTCCCCCCATCAAAAAGTTTGAGGAGTTAATCAATAAATTTATATCTCAATACTCCTACAATATACAACATCAGATAACCATGCTTGATTTATGAAAAGCGAAGAAAAATATTGGGGAACCCTTCATCACATTCATGCAAAGACAGAGAAGGTTATTTGCAAGGTATTCTCATTCTATTACTGAAAAGGAAAAGATGGAAATCTTTATCGATAGTCTAAATCAAGAGATGAGTTATAGCCTCAATCTTCATTGTCCTCAATCATTTGAGAAATTGATTGAAAACAAAATAACTATTGAAGGAGCCTTGGTCAAGCAAGGAGTTTTAGAGCTTGATAAAGATTGTCCAAATTCATATAACAACAACAATATTGATAAATCATGATTCTGGACTAGAAATATGAGTGTTGTAAACAATGGGGTGGTAGATTCTAACAACGTGAATACAAAGCCAACCATTCTCAATGTATCGGGTGTTCAACGCAACAACAACAATCCTGGAAATTCCACTAACCAAGGCAATAATAATTCCAATTAGGGAAACAACTCCAACCAAAGAAATATGGCCAATAATTATGGAAATAATCTCGACAATAATCAAAATTCCAATCCACCTAGATCACAATTTTTCTCAAATCAATGGATTTTTACTCCCTTGGGATAGTCTCTTGAATCAATCCTCAAAGAGATGTTAAATCCAAACACCATCATATTGCCACCACAGAGAGATTATGGGCCTTGAGTTAAACCATCATCATGGAATGACTCATATTTTTGTGATTACCATAGATGCAAAGGTCATAGGATGAATAATTGCCAAGGTTTAAATAATTTAGTCCAAGATTTGATTGACAATCGTACCATAACAGTTGAGGGACATAATACCAATGAAGATCATCAGGAATTCAAGGACCCTCTCCCCAATTATCAAAAAGGGGAGTCTTTAGGTGACAAAGGAAAAAATGTGAATCATGTCTACGACACCACCATCAATCATATCTACACTGATGACCAACAAGTCAACAATATCAAAGTCAAAGGAAGGTAAGAATGTCGAGAGGTCAATGCAACAACAAGAGGATAGGAATTACAATTTATTCCCCCTCCAAGGCAGTACAATTTAGTCGATGAAATACATAAAACATCATCTCAAATTTCTATCTTGGAGCTTCTTAAAATATTGCCGGCAAACAAAGACATTTTGGAAAAGGCTCTCGTTGACACAACCATATCTTCTGATTTGGATATCGATAGATTTTAAGCCATGGTGGGACCCTTGTCCTCACCCACATGCCTATCCTTTTCAGAGAAGGATGATTCCTGCATGATCCATGCCCATAATTCATCACTTTATTTAAAGTTCATGGTTCATAAAACCTAAATCAAACGTGTCTTAATAGATGGGGGATCCGGTCTAAACATTTGTACTTTAAAAATAGTTCTTTCCTTAGGGTATTAATAAGAGTCTATTGATTCGAGAAGAAAAATTAGAATAAAGGCATATGATGATGAGGAATGAGCTTCCAAGGGCCTCATCATGCTACCTATCAAAGTGGGACCTATTGTGAAGAATAATTTTTTTTAGGTTCTAGATCGGGATCTATCCTATAACATACTTTTGGGTCGCCCATAGATCCATGAGATGCACATAGTTTTGTCCGCTTATCATCAATGTTTGAAATTTCTATATGACGGATAAGAAATAACCATACCAATACACCATAATAGCATTCAAATTTGTTCTAACCTTAGAGCAACTCAGGACACCTTTTTTTTGCATAATAGAGAGGATCTAGCCATTTATGCTTCTAAACATAGTGATCAAGCAAAAGAATTGATTAATAATTTTGGCACCAAGCTGCAATTAAAGGATAATGGCATGGGAGAATATTTACTATGTCTCTTTAATCTACCTGTCTCTCCAAGGTCACATGGTTAGCCTTCAACATCCACACAACAAGTTGCAACAACTTCCACGTTAGGAACACAAGCTTCAGTTCCCATCACCAAGTTTGATGGAAGATTCGTCAAGGAAGACACTAAAGAAAATGAAGTTGAAGATAGATCTATTCTCGATTGGCTATATAAAGATGAGGATGAATCTGTCAAGCATGTCAAGTTACCTATTGAGCAATATGGAAAGGGCTATACAATAATGCAATGAATGAGTTATGAAGTAAATGGCCCCATAAGCAAGAGAAAAGAAGGAATTGTGGAACCTATCCAACCAAAAACAATGCATCCAAAACATAAAATTGGACTTGGATATGGTGAAGACACAAAAGAAGCATTCCAAAAGAAATCCAATGAAGAGATAGCTGAGACAATTATGAGATTGTAGGAGAATTCTAACACTGATTCTAATGAGTATGAATGGGATACCATTTATACTGATGAATTCTAGAGAGATAAATAGGTGGATGTTATACAAAAATATACACACAAGGGTAAAGCTAAAGACCTCCACTTGAATACGTACTTCAAAGCGACCATGACTTGAGTGATGACAATTAAATTCAAAGAGAGATGGATAATCAATAGGAGGATACTGTTGATGGTGTTTTATGCACAACAACTCAGATAGAATATAGTATTTTATCTCTCTTGAAAGGTTGATCTCTATGAGAAAAGAGATAACCCCAAGGTCTCTCGGGTGTTAGGTCATGACAATGAAGTGGAGCCACTCAATGATAAATGTGAAAATTTTGGTAATCACAAAGGGACCTTACAAATCAAATGTTAGAGACTCTAAACTTATCAAATTTTGTAATAGGGTGATACTTGAGTTCCTACTTTAACCACAATTCAAGAAATAGCAAAAGGTAAGGGTTTCAAAAATCCTAAAATTAATATTACTCTTAAGACCAACAATACCAATGAAGAAATACTTGGAATGGACCAATCCTTTCAAAATAATTTATGTTTAACCCAGGCTATACCTGCAATCTCATAGAAACAATGCAATCTTCTAAGGAATTGAAGATTTTCAAATTATGCACGTTCATCCAAGCCAACCTTAGTTTTTTAGTCGACATGGACAAGTGCCCACAATTGAACTAAGCACATAAATAAAAAGTATAGGTTGACCTTGCACAACAGTCCCACAATCAAGAAGTTGCTCAAAGTATGAACAAGAGATTGCTTCAACACTCCAAGCATTAAATCACAAGCACCATTAAATTATCTACTCTAAACCTAAAATACATTCAGATAATTCTAAGAAATTTGGAAGATAGAATAAGAATCATGCAAGAGAAATCAATGCAAAGAACACACTAATAATAACACAATGTATTCACTTGTATTAAATCACTAGTAATAGCAACAATTCTGATATTTTGTATTACGACATTTGCTTGAAAATGAAACTAACTCCTAATTCTTCTAATCTACTATCTAACCCTTTTAATTTCCAAAAATAACCTGCTTTCTCCTAACTAACCAACCAACCCTTACAAATGAGGTAAAATGCCATACTTATAGAAAAATTGTCCCATTCTGGCCCGAGCTAGGGTTACAAAGAAGGTCAAACACCAACCCTATCAACCCAGATAGCCCACAATAAATCACCATCCTGTAATGAATGCATGAGGTGCCCCTTCAGATCGGCTTGGGATCTCCAAAAATCCTAATTTAGATCGATCAAACCTGGGAGGTCCCTTCCCCATTAATGTCCCACTAGCGCGAAGCTGAAAAATGGTAACGCACGCATCATATGTGTGTGAATACAAGTCACCGACCAATCAATTGAGTTGGGCCTCTCCAATGACTCTGATCAAGTTAAACCAATTTGAACCCTCGATGTCATGCCCAACTCAGACGGACCCTTAAGCACGTCGACCTAGCTACGTACAAGCGAGTTTCACCTACCCACAATTGCAAAAAGTACTTGGCTGTAATCCCACAAATCCTGCCACATCTTCAAAGTACACCCACTTCTTCCCTTGGCCTAAATAGCAACAACCTGCCTGATCCAACCTACATTCAAATGGCCACCAATAGCATTGATTATGGCATGAAAATCTATGTTAATCTAATGCAAACAACATGCTAATCATTAGACAGATCCAAAAAATCCATCTAAATCTATTAAAACTTCATTAAAGAAGCCATGTCAAAGTTCAGGATTTTCACCCCTCTGCAGAATATAAGTTAGGAAGGAATTTTGGGGAATTTTACGCCAGGCAGATTTTAGCGAGGGAAGCACATAAATCACCAAAAGGCCAATCACTCATCAGTCAAAACTCCAGGAATGTCTGCACATATCGTTAAATCATCCAAATCCATCATGCAATGTAGAACCATTAATTGTCAACTCATGATTCCCCTCAATCTTTGACAAATTGTAGACTTTCAGAAAAATCTGACAGGGGCAAAAATCACCAAAACTAGCAATACTTAGCACATCACGGGAAAATGAAGCAGGGATGGACTATCAAGATATTCCCAAGGCAATGAATTCTTATGAGGTCAACACAGTTTACACATCGTTGACCGAAAATCTAACCTTCCAATGCCTCCAAAGCGACCAAAACCGTGCTACCGCGAGCCAAGAATTCGACCATTGAGGTAACGTGGTAAACCGTAGCACCGTGAGCCAAACACAAAGCCCCCTCATTATGGCGGTGAACCGCACAATCGTGACTGAGCTCAATGGCATCTGTACTATCGAGGTAAATTGTTCTACCATGCCAGATGGACCAACCCTACACAACTTCATCACTGACTAAAGACTCCTGCGGTAAGGTGGGACCACCATGCTACCGCGATAGGAACAAAATCCCCCCGTAGTAAGGTGGTACCACCACCCACCCTCAACCTAGATGGAAAGCCCTCGCAGTATCGAGGTAAAAAACCTAAGACGCAACCTAAGAAAACAAAGAGGCGAAGGAAAAATGAAAAAAAATGGGGAAGACAGAAATCTGCGAAGCATCAAAATCCCCGAAGATAGCGCACAACCAGCCCCCGTCAAGTTTTGCAAGAAACCAAGGAAATTCATCCAAAGGGAATATTCCCGAAAATAGGGAAAAACACAAAATTGTCCAAAAGACTCAGAATTTTAAAATGTTAGCATAATGGGGGCACTTTACAAGCAAGATAGGCATTTAGGAACATTGTAAAGTAACCCAAATCCAAGACTAAAGGACCAAAGCACCCACAAACCAAAAACTCAAGATTTTTAAAGATAAGTTGAGAAAAAGGGGAAGGCCATAGAAAAGAGTCAAAAGGCCAGGAAAAAGAGGGTCCCTACTTTTAGTGGGGCATGTGTGCAAAACTACACAACAAATGGCAACTCTATTGGGGAAATGTTCTAGAGCATTTCAATGAAAACTAGAATCAAACCAGAATCTCTGGTTTCATAGACCAGATATGGATGGATCAGGCTACCTATGGAAAAGGTTTCAAAAATCACAATAAGAAAACCTTTCCTATACCAGGGTTGAAGTGTGTGTATATGCATTCATTTCCTTTTTCCTCAATGGCAACAGGGACCAAACTTAGTCTGATAGGGCTACATAAGGATTCCAACTCCAAAAGAAACCTAGATAGAGCCTCGCTACCAGTCAAGCATCCATAGCCCCGATGAGGTTATCACTGTGACCCTCCCTAACATAGCTCTACTGCCATTCAGGCGTCCATAGCCTCGATAGAGATACTAGGATACCCTTGATAAAGTGAACATTTCTTTTGATTTTCAACATTTTCTTTTCTTTTCTTTTGATATTCTCTTTGAGATCTTTTAAACCTTCTCTTTCACCTTGCAAGCAATGAAGCCCACACTCAAGGATGAGAACCACAATGACACTAGAGCAAAATATAATATTTTTCACCCAATCAGACCTCACAAGGACCATACACAACCTTGGAAACCTTAAGATTTTTTGTGTACGTATTAGACCCAAATACATTTCAGAATTTTGACTTAATCAAGTGATTCCAATTACAAGCATATGCAACATCGAACAAAGGAAATCCACCATCTTACTCTGAAAATATGATTGGAGTTTGTAAAAGAAATTCCCAGAACAGCCCCAGGAAAGCAACCAGTCATATAGATGCAACAAGTCCAGAAGAAAGCAAGAAAACCCAAAGTAGAAGCAGAGTAGAAAGCAAAATCAACTGAACTAGACCTACCCTAACCAAAAGCGAAAAATAGAACAAAAAGAAAACCTAATCTACTTATGTACATGGAAAGAGCTATAGATAGCTCAGGACTAGAAATAATGCTTCAAATACTGCTCATTGATAAGCAGTAGGATATCCTCTCTAGTGAGAGTTTTCAAATGGAAAGCATTGTCTCCCATAATCTCTACAGTCTGATAAGAGTCGAGCCAAAGTCTATCAAATTTCCCATGCTCCCCTTTTCGATCATGGGCTTTATCACAACATAGAACCAAGTCAAAGATTCTAAAGACTTTCACCTTGGCTCTCCTATCAAACCATCTTTTCACTACACCCTAATTTTTCACAAAGTTTTCTAAGGCTTCATCTCTTCTCTCTTCAAGGTGTAATAGTTAAGTTAAGTGGGCTTCACGCTTATCCTCTCCATCATAAAATTCATTGATAAATTGGAAGGTAGGGATCTTTAGTTGGATGAGAAATACAGATTCCAAGCCATACACTAAGTGATAAGGAGAGGTTCCTAAGGATTTCTTCCATCTGGTATGATCTACCCAAAGAGAGAATCTAAGTTGGGTGTGCCAATCCTTAGGGTTCTTTTCTAGCAGCTTACGAATGAATGTCAACAAATTCTTATTGGAAGACTCAACCAAACCATTTCCCTATGGGTAGTAATTAGCTGAAAATTTTATTAGAATTCCATGATCATCATCCCAGTTAAAAAATTTTAATGATGCAAATGCAGGACCATTATCACAAACTAAAGTCAATGGACATCCAAAGCGATTAATAATAAATGACTCTACAAAATTGATTACCACTTCAGAAGTGCATTTTTTGCATGCAAGAGCCTCGTTCCACCTAGTAAAGTAATCAGTTACAGTAAGAATATGCATTTGGCCTATAGAGGAAGGTAGATTGATTGGACCTATGAATTCCATTCCCCATTGTGCAAATGGTTTTACCTCTATGACTGGCTGAAGTGGAGGGGTTGGAAATTTCTCCCTACTTGTTGTAGTTTGACATACATGACAAGTCCTCACATGGTTATGTATAATTTGAACAAGGTAGGAAAATAATGGCCTTCCCTTAGGATCTTATTTTCAATGGAAGGTGTTGAGCCATGGCCTCTGCCATATTTTCTGTGAAATTCAGACATCACCCTTCCAACTTCTTCCTTCCCTAGGCACCTCAAATAAACCCCCTCATGATTTCTCTTATAGAAGATAGCTCCTTTCATCATAAAATTCCCACTCTTCAAACATAGAGCTCTTCTTTGTACTACATTAAGGTGTTTAGGACACTATTGGTTCAACAGATAGTAGATGACTTCATCATACCAGTCTCCTAGAGACACCTCTTGGAGGTGATATTGTTGAGTTGTGAGGTCGGGACCTATCTCAACCATTGTCTTTTTCAGTCCTTGTCCTCTCACCAATTTCATGGGTTGGATCTCAATATCATATTCCTGTAACATAGTTACCCACTTAGCCCTGCATTCTCCCAATTCATTTTGCATTAATAACAACTTTACTATAGGATCAAGTACTATAGCAAAGACCTTATTTCTCAAGATATAGTGTCTGAATTTTTTTACTACTCAGACCAGGGCATAAGCTATGGGATGTTCATTCCCTTAGCCGGATTTCTAGGTCGGCATGCCAGCACAGGAATGTTCTGAAGCAAAAAAATATATATATAAGGGTTTGGCATAATCAGGACTTACCAATACTGTAGCTTCGGCAATAACTCTCTTGATTTCTGCAAATGCCTCCCTAGCTTTTGCACTCCATTCAACCTTTACTTCCTATTTTAGCATGGCATTGAAGGGCTTTACTATATCTACAAATCTAGTGACAAAATTTCTAACAAAGTTAATTTTCCCAAAGAATGACTTCATTTCCTTTTTGCTCGCAGGAGGCTGAATTTTTAGTATAGCCTCTACTCATTCGGGATCAATGGAAATACCCTATTCTAAAACAACATGCCCTAAAAAATTTCCTTCAGTGACTCAAAATATGCACTTCTTTGGATTAAGTGAGATGCCAAACTCCCTACACCTTTGGAATACTTGGCATAAATCTACAATATGATCACTTCTCCTCTTAGAAAAGACTATCAAATCATCCATGTAAATGATGATGCACCTGCCAACGATGTGCTTGAAATAAATATCCATTTCTCTCTAGAATGTAGCCCCGATATTGATTAATCCAAAGGGAATCCTTCTATAAGAAAAATCTCCCCATTTTGTAGTAAAGACAGTTTTGTGCCTACCCTCATAGTGTACCTTAACTTGATTGTATCCAGAGTACCCATCCAAAAAATACATCATTTGAGACCCATTAACAATCTGAAGTACTTCATCCAGTGAAGGGACTAGATAATAATTCTTCTCTAATGCCCTGTTAAGGTTCCTAAAATCAACACACAATCTGATTTCTCCATTTTTCTTCCTTACTGGAACCAATTTTTCAACCCATGTTGAATGTCTTACTGGGAATACTATTCATGTTCAAAGCAACTTCTGCACCTCCTTCTAAATGATGGGCTCCATCAGAGCATTAATTGGCCTTTCACTTTGACTGAATGGATTAACATTTGACTTCAAGGGAATAGTATGTGTAGTGATTGAAGTATCATATGTCTTTAAGTCATCATAGCTCCATGCTATCACATCTTGATAAGTGTACAAGGCATCAATAATTCCTCTCCTTTTCTTTGGAGTGCACACTTTACCAATAAAGACATTTTTGACACCCTCCTGGATCCCCATGTTGTATGTTTCACACTGACTACCGAGAGATTCCCTTTTGGCCTCCTGCTCCTGATATTTTATCTTATCTAGATCAAAAAATCATTCTAATTGAACCATCCCCCTTGGGATAGTATTAGTTTTTAGGTTAATGGCCCCTTCTAGGTCTATTTCAACCTCTTCAGGTTTTGCCTCATCAATCACCTAGGAAGCAAACACATCACAGCTAGTGATGAAATCAAGAATATGATTGTCACCCTCAAACACCTAGAAATTGGTGACATTGTCAAGCACTAAGGGTATTGGGGTGAGCTCCATAGTGAACTTCTTCAAACCTCAAAGTTACAAAGGCTACAATGTACTTGTGGCTTGTGCCAGAGAATCAACAGTTTGATTCTTACTTCGGGGGATCAATTGAATGTTGAATGCATCAAATCCCTCAATGAGATCCCATACTATGTGCTTATTGTTGGTCATTATTCTGTTATGGCACGAGTATTTCTTCCTTACTTGTTTAACTATTAGCTCAGAATCTCCAAACACTTGCAAGATCCTGACTTCCTTTCTCAATGCCATTAATAATCCATGGACCACAGCCTCATATTCAACTACATTATTAGTGCACTGGAATAGGAGTCTATGAGAAGAAAAATAGGTTTTACCTTTAGGGTTGATCAGCTCAAATCCTGCTCCAGCACCCCGCTTTGATTTGGATCCATCAAATCTCAATATCTAGCAACCATCAGCTCTTGATTTCTTCCGACTAACATTGTCCTTGCTACTTCCCAAAGGCTCTTCAGGAGGCTTTAACCTCTTTCCTTTTAGATCATTTTGAATTCTTTATATATCTAGCCTAACAATTAGGGATGGGTTAATGCATCATTGTATCTGATCCACTGCAATTTGGCATAGGCAAAATTCCAGCTCAAAGTGAGGGGCATTATGAACTTTGCACCAATTGGGGAGCATCAATTCCTTAAAATCCATATTTCTACCCAATTGAATCTAATCCTCCACAAACTTTGAGATAAACTCTTGGAAATTATCCAGCAAGTTGATTTTTCTATCTTCTTGATCATCAAGTTATTTTGTTTGCTCAAGCAGTGCTTCAGAACTGCTGGCTTCTGATGTGGATTC
Source organism: Sequoiadendron giganteum (assembly GCA_007115665.2). NCBI lineage: Eukaryota > Viridiplantae > Streptophyta > Pinopsida > Cupressales > Cupressaceae > Sequoiadendron > Sequoiadendron giganteum. The sequence goes on along the minus strand of CM021105.1, from coordinate 516,887,032 downwards.
ATCAGAGAATCTTTGCAACATTAAAACTTCTTTTGTATGTGAAATAGGGGTAGATAGGACATAGTTCCCCATGCTGACCTTTGACACCAATATCTCATTGAAATTATTCTGATATTCAGAGATCACATACTTCATTATGGGTTCTCTGATATTTCTAGGGGAGCCACATGTGAGAATGATTTGTGGATGTATATCCATTTAGTTCATTAGTGAAATATTGACCCAAGATCAAACCATAAGTGTTAGGAGTATCTTCCACCTGAATATTAAGTACTTGTTGCACTCTAGGATCTAAAGCAACTTGCATAGGGATCATGTTCAATTCTCCCACTATATTTACCTGTGCTTTGTCTAATTGGGTGACCTTATTCTAAGAGGTTGTAGGGGTAATACCTAAATCCCTATAGACAAAAAATGAATAAGGTTTGTAGATGTCCCTGAATCTAGAAAAAAAATGTGCAGATTCTTCCCAAAGATACGAATAGAAATCAGGAAGGGAGGGGTTTCCATCTTTCCCTGGAACAAACTCAATTGAGTGTCAACTTGTGCAACTTGGTTCTTATCCTTATCTTTACCCCTACCTCCAAGTTGTTCTTGAATCAGAGCTTTAGGTTCCCATGAACCAGGAGGCATGTTGACTGCCTCGTTGACTACTACTCCTTGTGGTGTTGTACTTGAATTGAAAGACCCTAGGACTACATTTCTAATTTCAGGAACCCTTAACAACTCAAAAGCAGAGAGACTCAC
>CM021105.1:516717893-516883164 GCA_007115665.2 Sequoiadendron giganteum | reverse complement strand
ACCATTAACATTCATTATGGCATGAAAATTTGTGTTAATCTAATGCAAAAAACATGCTAATCATCAGAGAGATCCAAAATAGCCATCAGAATCTATTAAAACTTCATTAAAGCAGCCCTGTCAAAGTTTGGGATTTTCACCCCTTCATGAAATTCAAGTCAGGAAGGAATTTTGAGGAATTCTGGGCCAGATGGATTTTAGCGAGGGAAGCATAAAAATCACCAAAAGTCCAATCACTCATCAGTCAAAACTCCAACAATGTCTTCACATATCATCAAATCATCCAAATACATCATGCAATATAGAACCATTAATCGTCAACTCGCGAATCCCCTCAGTCTTTGACAAATAGCAAACTTTCAAAAAAAATTGACAGGGGTGGAAATCACCGAAACTAGCAATACTTAGCACATCATGAGAAAATGGAGGGTGGACTATCAATATTTTCCCAAGGCAACAAACTCTTATGAGGAAAACACAATTCACACGTCGCTGATTGACAATCTGACCTTCCAACGCCTCCAAAGCGACCAAAACTGTGCTACCGCGATCCAAGCATTCGACCACCGAGGTAGCGCGGTAAACCACAACACTGTGAGCCAAGAACAAAGAACCCACGATATGGTGGTGAACCGCACAACCACGATTGGGCTCAGAGACACCTATGCTATCGAGGTAAACCATGCTACCGCGCCAAACGGACCAACCCCGTGCAACAACATCACCACCTAAAGAGTCCCATGGTAAGGCCATACCACCATGCTACCCCAGTGGGAACAAAAGCCCCTCGTGGTAAGGTGGTAACATCGGCCACCTGTGGCCTAGATACAAAGCCCTCATGGTATCAAGGTAAATAGTCTAAGATGCAACCTAGGAAAACGAAGAGGCGAAAGAAAAACAAAAAAAATCGGGGAAGGCATAAATCTACGAAGCATTAAAATCCTCGAAGATAGCACAGAACTAGCCTCTATTGGGTTTTCTAGGCAGCTGGGGAAATCCGTCTGAAGGGAAAATTCTTGAAAACAAGGAAAAACCCGAAATTTTCCAAAAGACTTAGAATTTTAAAGTGTTAGCATAATGGGGGTAGTTTACAAACAAGATAGGCATTTAGGAACATTGTAAAGTAACCCAAATCCAAGACTAAAGGACCAAAGCACCCAAAAACCAAAAACTCAAGATTTTCAAAGACAAGCTCAAAAAAAGGGGAAGGCCACAGAAAAGAGCCAAAAGGCCAAGCAAAAGAGGGTCCCTACTTTTAGTGGGGCATGTGTGAAAAACTACACAACAAATACCATCATAGATCTTCCCCATAGCAAGAATGATAACTGTGTCATGACCTTAACAACTAGTGACCTTACCCAACCCAACGATCCATTACCTTGGTCCATCTCGAGCTCATTGATTGGGAAAAAACTGAACCAATCGATATCCCAACCTTCCCCAATGATGAAACCATTATAAATTTTCTTTGTTCATCCAACCCAAAAATAGGTTCCACCAGTGAATCATAGGATCAAAATCTCAGTCAGGAGAGTGCCAAGTTTTTCAGCTGCAAAATTAACAATATAAAAGATAGATCTAATGGTGAAAACCTAAGAAAGGTAGTATTAAATGATGAAAAGAGAAAAATAAAGAGCATATTTGATAGTGAAAACATTTCAAAGGCACTGGAAGATGGGAAACTTGACACTCTCCCTAAGCACTGTTAGGAAAGATCTTCTATTTTGATAGAACCAACAGAGGCAATCAATATAGGCACTGTGGAATGGCCCAAAGTCCTGCAACTTGTTGCATCACTAACAGAGGAAGAAATCCCAAAATTCTTAGAATTCTTAAAGGATAATCAAATCAATTTTGTATGGTCATACGTAGATATGCCTTGATTAGATCCAAATCTAATCATGCACCATTTTTCCATCATGCCAAGGGAAAAACCTATGAAACATAAACCGAGAAAGATGCATCCACATGTTCAATTACTAGTCAAAGAGTAATTAAACAAACTCTTGGATGTAGGATTCATTTGGTCTATCGACTATGCAGAAAGGATCTCCAACATTGTACTTGTGTCAAATCTAGATGGATGGATCAGAATCTCCATAGACTTCAGGGATTTAAATAAAGTGTGCCCAAAAGATGACTTTTCTTTACCCAACATTGACATGATTGTAGATATTATAGCAGGGCATGCCATGTATTCTCTGATGGATGGATTTTTGGAGTATAATCAAATCAATATTGCAGTTGAAGATCAAGATAAGACCGCATTCACATGTCCCTGGGGTACATATTGTTGGAATGTAATGTCGTTCGGACTTAAAAATGAAGGAGCGGCATATCAATGGGCAATGGGTATAATTTTTCATGACATGATGCACACTTTCATGGAGGATTATGTAGATGATCTCTTAGAAAAATAAAACACAAGGAAGGGACATCTAGATATCTTATCTAATATTTTTGTCATAATGGAAAAATTTAAGGTTAGACTCAATCCCAAGAAATGTGTCTTTGGGGTAAAATCCGGAAAGCTCCTAGGCTATATTGTATCAGAAAAAGGAATTGAAGTAGATCCAAAAAAGGTTCGATCCATCCTATAAAGTCCACCACTGAGGAACATCAGTCAACTAAGGTCACTACAAGAACAATTGCAATCCATCAGAAGATTCATCACACAGTTGGAAAACAAGAGTTTTTCATTCATGCATCTCTTGCATATAAATGTTCCATTCAGATGGGAAGACAAGTGTGAAGAAATATTTGATTAGATCAAGCATTATCTAATGAGTCCACTAGTATTGATCCCACTAGTGCAAGGTGAACCACTCATACTGTACATTTCTTCCATAAAAGTATTCGTAGGGGCATTATTGGCACAAGAAGACAAAACAGGAAAAGAACGAGCAATATATTACATCAGCAGGACATTGATAAACCATGAACTAAACTACACTTTCATTGAAAAGGAGTTTTTGGTAGTATTGTTTGCTTCTCAAAAGTTGTGACACTATATGTTAACTCATACAGTCAAAATTTTGGCTAAAAATTGATCCCTTAAAGTATCTTCTGAGCAAAGCAACCTTAAGTGGCAGATTGGCTAAATGGGTAGTGATCCTAAGTGATTTTGACATTCACTATGTGGGTCAAAAGGCAATCAAAGGACAGGTCATAACAGATCAGTTGGCAGAAGATCCTTTACAAACAAACCATCCCATGCACGTTGAATTTCTGGATGCAAATGTGTTCATGGTGACAACCAAACAACCATGAAAACTTTATTTTGATGGGTCCTACACACAACATGCCTCAGGGGTAGGAATTATTTTTGTCATGCCTCGGGGACATACCATTCCAACATCTTATCAGTTAATTTTTCCTTGTACTAATAACATAGCCAAATCTAAAGAATTGCTCATTGGAATGAGAATAGCATAGGACTGGAGAATCACAGAGCTACAAGTTTTTGGTGATTCATAACTTGTTATTAATCAAATAAATGCTGACTATCAGACTAAAGATGACAAGTTAATGCCATGCAAAAACATGGTTTATGATTTCAAAAAGTATTTTATTGAGCTCAAGTTCATAAAAATTCCACGGATCGACAACAAAGCTATAGATGCCATGTCCACAATTGTGTCACTACTACAATTATCAGAGAACCAAGCTCGATACAAATTTCTGGTGGAACATCTGTTTTCCCCTAACTATGACAATCTTGAAACCCAAATCATTTGTCACCTGACTGGTTCTGATTCCCCCTTATATGGTAAAATCTATGCCTATCTGGAAGATACTTTCTTACCCCCAGATTTGTCTCAAAATCAGAAAAGAAACTTCATACGCCAGTCTTCTTGCTATACCTTAATTTTTGATACCCTATATCGACGTGGTCTTGATGGTACCCTCCTTAGATGTCTCAAACATGATGAATTGAAAAAGGCCTTACAAGATTTTCATGGTGGTATTTGAGGGACTCATTCAAGTGGACTAACCTTGGCTAAGAAACTTGTTAGAATGGATTACTATTGGCCAACCATGGAAAAGGAATCATTTATCTTTGTGAAGAAATGTCCAAAATTTCAGATTCACATAAATCTCATCCACGCTCCATCTTAGGAACTACAACATTTCACTACAACATGGCCTTTCACTTAGTGGGGACTAGATCTTGTTGGAAAGATACACCCATCATCATCAAATGGACACAAGTTCACTATCACGGCCACTGAGTACTTTACTAAGTGGATTGAAGTTGTTCCATTAACAGTAGTCACTGGCAAAAAAAAATTATCCTTTATTTTGAATTATATCATATGTCGGTATGGCATTCCCAGCTCGATTATCATGGATAATGGAAGACCTTATAATAATCAAGATGTTGATGAACTTTGTGAAATATTTCACATCCAACACAGGTTCTCTACACCTTATTATTCACAGGGGAATGGCCAAGTAGAAGCTTCCAATAAGACAATTTTAAAGATCTTGAAGAAGACAGTGAATTATCTCGGTCGTGATTGGCATGTCCAGTTAAATCTAGCTTTATGGGCATACAAAACCAGTATTCGCACACCAATAGATGCCACCCCATATTCCTTGGTCTATGGAGTAGAAGAGATTTTTCCACTGGAAGTTGAGATTCCCTCGCTTCGAGTCTCACTAAAGGGACTCATAATCGATGAGGATAATAGAGTTTCAAGACTGCAAGAACTGGAGCTGCTTGATGAGAGACATAAAATTGCATCCAATCACTTGAAGGGTTATCAAAAAATTATGTCTCGTAGCTACAATCATAGAGTTAGATCACGAACATTTCAAGTGGGTGACTTGGTCCTAAAGGAGAATCCTTACAACCAACAAGATCGGGAAAAGAAAGGAAATTTCAAGCCCAATTGGCTGGGTCCATTCATCATCATTGCAGCATATGGCTCAGGGGCATATCAGCTATCCACGCCAGAAGGGGACCTGCTTGAAGATCCAACCAACAACATCCATTTGAAGAAGTTCTATGTTTGAAAAATACCAAAAACAACATAAAAAGTCATGAAAAAATCCATAAAAATCAGAAAATGTCTTGAAAAAATTGTCATCAATATGAAAACCTGGAAAACAAGCATCCTTTTAAAAATACAAAAAATAAATCAAAAACATCAAAAATACAAAAAAAAAAGAAAAGAAGAGAAAATACAAAAAAAAATGAAAAAAAAATCGTTGCCTTGATGAAAACCTGGCAAATAGGTGTCTTGGTAACAACAAAAAAATTACAAAATCTGAAAAAGTGCAATAAAAGCAAATGGTGAAAACCTGGCAAATAGGCGTTGTTTGTGATTTAGTTGTCTCTCCTATCTATTAGGTTACAACCTACATCGTTCATTCATAGCCATTTTTTTTATCAGCATTGAATCCATAACTGGCCATCACATATGCATCATGTACACAACATTTCCTAAAGATGACAAGGATTACATCATGGCTTGATGATCATTGTTTATATTCCTAACAATAGGTTGTGTCTAATCGGGAGTCAAGGTGCACTCTCACTGGAGGGCAATCAGTTTTTGAACTTTTTTGGCAGAAAAATGACATGTGTCAAGTATCAGAATACCAGATCAACAATAAAATATCCAATCAAGCTTGGTCAAAACAATTGTGAGACATGAAATTGAACCAAACTGGATGATCTTAATCTGAATAAAATGATTGGAACACTTAAAGCATAAGTTGAACTGTTGTTTTGAAATTTGATGACATCATATCTCTAGAGTGACTCAATGATGTACTGAACTAGAGTCTCAAGGAAGGAATATGATTTTTCTTTGATTGTTGTCTATAAGATAATCATTATTACTGTGCAAATTCATCATGAGACATGATTTTCAAAAGTATCATTGATGACATTTCGAGATTTGCATAGGAGAAGGATTAACTTTTGTCTATTTACGCAAGGAATACTCAGGTCATCTTGGTTCAATTATACCTCAATGCTTGTATTAAGTTTCTATATGAAAACCATGAAAGTTTTACTCGGGTCATCATCGGTGCAAATATCCCCTTTGATTCTTGTCCTAACTTTCAACATATCAAAAGGCTCAATAATGAAAATCAAGCACAAAATTGGCTCACAGAATGACAACAGTGAGCGGTTCATCTGGAATTTTTTAGGATTGCATGACTCATATAGATTGCATTTATTTGGTGGCTGTACAATAGATTATTGGAGGGTGGAAAAGATACATATCTCTTTTGAAACGAAGATTGAGTACACTTGGACATTGGCAAAAATCATTGTTTTTCATCTTCATATCATGATATGTTATCATATCATTTTATATCATTTTCAATTCATATCATTATCATATAATTTTCATTTCATTTTATCAATCATTCATCTCATTTGCATCTCATTTCATTTTTATTATCATCATCATCATTAGTTGCATATCATTTTCATATCATATGTTGCATTTCATTTTTATATTATTGGCATATCATCGTTTTTGTTTTCTTCATAATCATTTCACATCATTATCATTTTCATATCATTTTTCACCATTTTATTTAGAATCCACTTTCATATCATTTTTCATTTATTTTATTGTCATTATTAGTTGCATTATCATTTTACATCCCATTTTGCATTATCATTTTCCATATCATAGTATAGCATTATCCATATTAGTCTCATGTCATTTTTACATCATTCATCATCCATTTTTCATATTCTTATCATGATCATTATCATTATTGTTTTTCATTCTCATATTGTTACACTATTTTATCACATCATTCATGTTAATCTTATCATTTCATCATCATATTAGCATATCATATCATACATTTTCAAATTTTCATTATCATTATTTAATATTATCTAATCATTTCATATCAATTTTTCGCATCATTTTTATCATCTCATCATTTCATATCATGTTCATTTTCATCATCATGATTGCATATCATATTCATTTCATCCATATTATATTTTCACATAATTTTATCATTCATTATCATTTTTGCATTTAACATGTATATATCATTGTATCATTTTTCATAATCATACATCGAAAAGAGAAAAATGTATCCATTGCATATTTTTGCATCCATAATTCATGCATTTTTCATACATCATACAACATCATAAAATTATTCACATTTTTGCATCATCCATATTCATCATATCAAATTCATAAAAATCATTCCATTTGTAGATTCATGAAACCATAAAGCATATAAAATTTTCACATCATTATCATTATTCATATCATGTGCATAAACCATCATACCATCATGTAAAAAGCACCATCCATAAACATGCACAATCATAAACACCATGGCATATAGGAATAAAAATGCATACATAAACATCCATCATAGTATAATCAAGGACACATGCATATCAAAACCATCATTGCATATCATATATAATCTCATTAATATAAATATCCATGGGTACAATGATATCAAATGTCTAAAAGAGATACATAAAAAGTGACAAAAAATGGTGTATACAATCTCATCACTGGGGAGCATTTGTATGAGGATCATGACTGTTGATTCCTCCAGAGGTAGTCGATCTCGTTGGAGCCCTGCCACTAGTATCACCTATCTCTCATCTAATAGGTTGATCCACACTTCTGGTAGCACTCCTAATGTAACTGTGTGAGTGGGTACAAGACTTGGTGCTTGACAGGGTATACGCTACTCTCTTCTCAGAGGGTACTGCCTCTTGGTATCTCTGTTGATAAAACTCACAGTCTTTGGTAGTCTCTAGACCCTCAACAATGACCTCTCTAATACAGGTACCTTGTACTAATCTAAGAAATTTCTCATCTACCCCTCTACCTATAAACACCGTTGTTTGAAACTATCTCTCTCGGCCCTAAGCTGAGCTATTTTTGGGTTTGGAGGTGGTGGTGGAGCCATCTGTGCCTATAACTGCATGATGGTGGCATGTGCCTATGCTAACTAGCTTTGAAGAGCCTATACCTATGACTATAAAGAATCAATCTAGCTATGAGATAGAGCCCTAATACTAATCTATAGTAGTGTGGTAGTTGCTTGCTCAACAACTCTCATTATGTAGGGTCGAGTCCTGAATGGTACATCAAAGAAGACTCTCTCTCCACCACCCCCATCATCCCCATCATCATCATTATCATCATCACTGTCCTCCTCCTCCTCCTGATCAATTCCATATACTCTTGCCACATCCTCCCCTCCTCCGGTGAGTTGCTCTGCCTGTGCACCAGCCTATGCCCCTACCTGTACCCCTGCCTCTACCTATGCCTACGGCTACCTCTATGCCCTCTATAGTGTTGGACCATCTAACAATCGGGTAGGCTCATTTGGACTGGTCGGCCTAGGGAATGGATGTGTATAGAAGTATGCAATGTAATCCACTATCATGTGTGCATCTGTAACCTCTGGGTGGTAATCCCAAAACTCTGGCTTCAATCCAGTATACTCTGCCCTAGCTACCTCATAAGGGATAAAAGGATTCCACTCCACCACATCCTCTCGCCGTCTGGCATAATGGGCCACACCTTGTGGTATCATCTGTACTCTACCAAACTATCTCAGCACCCACATAACCAAAAATTACTCAATGATAAAAGGGGTGTCGCCAATCAAATATCTCGCTATACCATAGTATGGAAGCTCTATTTCATCATCATCCCATGCCTCACATTTAACATATGGCCTCCAAATAATTGTATCCATATCATCTAATACTTGTCGCCAGTACTCTAACTTTCCCAGCTTAGGCTAGACAAGTGGGCCTATGTAAGCATAAATGTACGAACAACCGATGGGATGATCTCTCCTTGCAAAGGGGCGGGTGATGGAAATACGCTTCCATGCCCATATCTAAAGAAGTGTCACCCTAGAAGATATACTCTTCCCATCTATATATACCACCTGATGGATATCATGGTATAGATGGGCTAACATGCAAGATCCCATGCGTATCTAGTCTTATGAAGGATCATATCCTCCAAAATCCAACCTCAACCGATCAACAGTCCCTTTGACCTACGGTCAGGACATAGAAAGCCACCAATGAAGCCTAAAAAAATTGAGGGGAGTGGGGCATAACCCTCGATCATTTCCCTCTAATGGATCTCATACTCGCAAATGCTTGGATCCTCAAAGACTCATCTCAAAGCATTTGTCCCCCTAATCTTCTTGTGGTCATAGACCACAAGCTCACCAACCATAAGGATCCCTCATATCCTATAAATATCCTCTAGTGTGACTATGATCTCTCCAGTAGGCAAGTGAAAAGTGTTATTCTCACTATGCCATCTCTCAGCTAAAGCGGTCAACAGTGCCTTGTTGACCCTATACTATGGGATCCTCAAAAGTGAACCCAAACCACATCTAACAATAACCCTAATCTATGGTTGTGACAATCTTGGAATCATCTCCCAAGTGTGGGGAAACCTCTCTCTGATTTGGAGGATTTTAAAATCCTCCTATAACATCATATCCATATCATTCAATTAGGTCATCAGAAAGGAAAATCAATCAATCAGGAAATCAAACAATCATGTCAAATCATATCAGGCAAGTGAAGCAAATCTATCTTTACTATTTGTTTTTCATTGAACATGAAAGAAAATTTATCTGAATCATCATAATCGAATCATCATCAACAACATATCAGACTATCATTACTATTTGTTCTTCAAGTAGGAAGACAAATTTATCACTTTACTATTCATTTTTCATCAGGCATGAAGAAAAATTTAATAGCCAATCAGCTCACATCATCATGTTTACTATTTGTTTTTCATTTCGGAAAGCAAATTTATCAAAATCAACATCATTTTTACTATTTGTTTGTAAAACATGAGAACAAATTTATCAAATCTTTATCAAAATCTCATCAATCTATCCTTCATACTACTCAAATACATCAAATCAGTTGTCTAATATAGCAACAAACATCAAGTAATTGTCAATTGATCTTCAAAAGATCAAAATTAGCAAAATTTCATGGATGCGGTAATACAAACTATCTATGTGCTAAATCAACAAATGCGCTACTTTATCCATGAATGCGCCAAAATAAAGGTTCAAATTGCTAAACTATAAAATGTGCTACTCTATCAAGTAAATTCTCTATATTATCTATCTTATGTGCTAATCTAGCCAATACACTAAACCCCTCAATCTATGTGCTATTTGAGACCCCTATGTGCGAGGATTTCACCTAAGTGCTAATTTATCTATTCTATGCACTAATTTGATGTATGCGCTACTCTAGCAGTTCAATGCGCTTATCTACATGATCTATGTGCTAGCTTAGATGTGCTAATCTACATGACCTATGTGCTACAGTACGGCTCGTATGCGCTAAAACAAAATTTCACACATTGGAAAAATTCAAAAAAATCCACAATTTCATCCGAAAATCACGTAAAAATTCACAAAGAAGTGTTTCACGATCTTACCAGAGGTCCATATACAGCTAGTCTCTAATGTCTATGGGCCTGCTTGAATCTGTGGCACTCGTAATGGATTGGCATCACAAATTCTCCTCTCGTAGAGCTCTGATTTCACCAAATGCAATTGTTTAAATGACAATGACTTTTAGCATTTTCCACCTTTTAAGGGGGGTAAAAAAAGGTAGGGTTATTTTTATTTTCATCATGCGGAGCACTATTTCAAGAGATAAATCGACGATACTGCATCAAATCTCTCAAAATCTTGGAATCATCATAAACATCTTCAAACTCGCGATTTATATCCCAACGGGGCATATAGCATCATCAGTCAATTTTTCAAAGTCAGTGGCAAAATTTTTGTTATTTGAATTTTTCTTTGAAGCAATGCATAAATCGCATCACTTCAAAGAGGGGAAAAATGTATACATCTAAAAATGGTCACATTAAATCAAGCCTACTAATTAATTAAATATGAATTATTTAATTAATTCTCTAAATTCGTCTACATATAAATAAATTTAGTTATTTATTTATATCGTTCACTTCTCTAATTCCTCTAATCTAATTAAATAAATAATTTTGTTTAATTATTACCATCTTCCTCTTAATTAATTAAATAAATTTCATAATTTATTTATATTAATTATAATGTTACTTTAAGTTTAAATTTTTAAGTTCAAATAAAGGAATATTCCTCTAAATTCCTTCTTCATTCCACATTTAATTAAATATTATAAATATTTAATTAAACACCTTTCCTCACTTCACACATAATTAAATATTCTAAATATTTAATTAAACTTACTTTTTCATCTCTCACACATAATTAAATATTAATTATTTAATTATGGAAGCTTCTAAAATCCTTGTCACATATAATTAAATAACTTAATTATTTAAGTATGGGATTTATCCTCAACTACCAACTAACTCATAATTGAAATGCACAAATGGCAACTATCCTTCATTTTTGAATGGAGAAGGTTGTGTGGGAGGAAACATTTCCCATTTTTCTCTCTAGCTTCCATCTTTCTCTCAACCTCCAAAATCTCTCACCGTTCATCTTGATAGGCTTGATTTCAACCGTCAATCTTTGCCAACTAAGATTTTGCCTCCAAAAATCTATAAATACAACCTCTTTGTGAGTTGAAAAGGATCCTATATTTGGTGAATTTAGCGTGATTACTATAGTTTCATTTTATCCAGCATTTAGCCATCTTATTTTTCTTAAGAATAGCATTTCATCCTTCATAGTATTATAGCTTCATATATTAACTTAATCATTTATCAATAGACATGCATGTTGCATAATCTCATTCTCTAAGTTGTCATTCTACCAAGCTGCTTCTTACACCAACTGAGAGCTAGCAACTTACATCGAATCCTTGGAGATAGAGGATAATGGGACATTTTTGAAGGAACTGCTATTTTAGAGTTTGTTTTATCTTTAAATAAAATTCCTTTGATATAATGTTGCATTGGTGTGTTTGTTTAGCTTTTTAGTTAGTCCACATATTCACACACACAAAAGGTATCTACATCCTCTGTAACTAGTCCATAGAAAATGGGTAGTGTTGAAGGAGGTATATTCTTTAGAAAAACAACCCTTTCCTAGTTAGTTATAGGGAATGCAAATGTCACATAATCTCTTGGGTTATCCATGACTCCTTTAGCCATGATATCAAAGTGTATTTTGGAAGTCTCCACTATAATTGGTGTAGCTACTAGTGTAAGGGGTGATTCTTCTTTGTTGATCCCCTCAATTTGTTTGATTCATCCACCAATGTCTTCTAATGCTTCATGTGCTAAGGGGAGAAATCTTCCTAGATCATCTCGCTACCTCCACATGCAATAGTTCTATCTCTTCAGATCAGTAGTTCTTGCGATAAATCATCTTGTTGTTGATGCCTAAATACCTATTTACCCTAATGCTAAAACAAATTTGATATACTATGAAAGCTTGAAAGGAATTGAAAAACACACAAAAGAATCCCAAACTTAGCACCATCCCTACCAACCATGCCAAAATTGTGGATCCAACTCTAATGGATACTTAACTTGGTGCCACTAGGTATGCACACAACTTAGATGACCTAAGGATCCCTAAATAAATAGTTTGTTATTCATAAAATGGTTGCATTAAATCATCAACCAAGGAGTCATAGAACTCTAGATAGTGTTGGAAAATTATATGCATTCATGGATTCTAGACATCCTACATCAATGGAGTATAGAAGAATGAACATATACAACTACAATAAGAAGTTTGAAATAAAAAAAAACTACTAATTCATAAAACAAGGTAAAAGAATACAAGTAACTACCCTTTTCTATGGGTACCTAATGATTAATACTATAACTATTAACCGTTAAATTGTAATATCCTAACTTAGCTAGTCTTTTGGAGTATGCAACATAACATTAAGCTACAAAATCTAATTCATGAATTGTAACACATTCATTCATAAACATACAACTGAAAACTACCAATTTAATTCATAATGCATCATCTAATCTAATAATTGAAATTAAAGTGGTTTAGCAGTACCTCGAGTGGCCCTTGCTTTATTTTTTGCTTCCACGGGATTTTTTTAAACACTCACATACTCAATAGATCATAATATCAAATAGGATTTTTTTAAACACTCACATACTCAATAAATCATAATAAATCCAATAGGAAATTTGTTGATGACCTTTGTTCAATAACACACATTCTATATTCTCATAATACTACTAGTACTACTAGTGCTACTAGATTTCCTCCTTGACAAAGGATCCTACTATATAGGGTTTGTGAGGGAGTCCCATTATTCAAGAACTAAAAGCCAACTATAAAACAAATTTCAACTCTTCCTCAATAATAGGAAGAGGATTGAGTTTTGAAACATAAAATAATAATTACTTGAAATAGGAGTAGAGAAACCAAATATGGATTCTATGTCCAACAAACTTAATCGTTTACAACAAAAACATTCTTAGAAAAATAGTTATGTCATAATTCAGTCATGTTGCAATTATACTTATTCTTCTCCTGGTTGTATTATTGGAAGGTAAGAGTAATATTAGGTGACTCAAACAGATCAAAAAATGATCACCTTTGTCTTCCTTTGAAAGTGTCACATTCTGATCAGTGGAATTCTTTGGAATAAACTGAAGTCCTTATGTAGCAGGCTGAGAAGCCCGTTGTTGCGGGTTGTCAATTCTCCTTGCTTCAAATGTTAGTCTTATTTCCTAAGGCATTCTCATTATCCACAACCATAAATTAAACATAAAATCCTACTAAACCTCATATACATTTATAAATTAATACATATACATATCAACATAACATGTTTCCATTTCAAATGCTTAAAATTTCTTAAAAGTATATGAAATGCATAAAAGGTCTTGACAATGTCTTAAACTTAGCGGAAAGAAATGGTAAAAAAGTATGAAATAGTAATAGAAAACTATCCAATTATTAATCCCATCAAATATCTAGTAGGATTGTTGTACTCTCATGATGTTCCCAAATGGAAATGGTCGATTATTCGTATAGATTTTTTGTAAGCTTTACCTATGTCAAGGAATAGTCATAACACAATTATTGTAGTTGTGGAAAAACTTATGAAGGTGGCCCATTTTATTTCATGAAACCTCACTGATGCATCACCTATCCTAGAGAGAACATTTATGCAAGAAATATTTAGATTGCATGGAGTTCTTGAGAATATTATCTTAGATAGAAATGTGTGGATGACTTCAAGGTTTTGGAAAACCTTATTTTCAATGCTAGGGAATCAATTTAATATAGGTTCTAACTACCATTCAGAGATAGATGGTCAAATAGAAAAAATAAATCAAGTGTTAGAGGATCTGTTAAGGATGTGCTACATCAATCAATAATATAAGTTCGAGGAGTGCTTTCTATTAGTCAATTTTTAGTTCCTTTTGATGTATTATATGGAAATAAGTCCCAATCCTCTAATTTGGAATAAAATAGAAGATAGGATTATCCTTGGGATAGAAATCTTGATAGAAATGGAAGAAAAAGTTAAGATAATAAGAAAAATATTAGCAAAATAAAATGATATACAAAAAAGTAATGTTGATGTCAAGCATACTCCACGACTATTCTTAGTAAGAGATAAAGTTCTATTAAGAATAAAACCTTAAAAGAGCTCGATAAATTTTGGAAAGTTAACTAAATTAGCACCTATATATGTGGGTCCATTTGAGATCCTAGAGGGGATCAATCTAGTTTCTTATAGACTAGCTCTACAACTAGCTCTATCTCATATGCATGGTGTTTTTGTTGGAAGTTTAAGGAGTTTTTCATTGATATATGCTTGTTGGAAACATGAGCATGGGATATACAGTGTTGTCATTGATGTAAGCATTGTGGTTTGATGTATACTTTGATGATTAGTTGATCCAGTGTGCATATGTTTTGAAATGATGGTAATCTGGTATAGAGATGCAATTATTTTGCTTCGGGGCAAAATAGATGAGTAGGTTATATGACTGTGTTAGAACATCAATTTTTAGTATACAATGCACCCGGTTTTTGGTCCGCATTAGTCTACCTTGAAGTATTTTGGTCTAAAATTCTAAGGATTTTTTTGTGGATGTTAAGTCTAAATCCAAAGTTTCATGTTGTTTTGACCTACAATCCAAAAGTTATGGATGACGGTATATCAAGTTTTCTAGTGACGGTGTTTCTTGTACAAAGTACTTGTTAGTCTACTAGACTTGTGGAAATGTTTAAAGTTGTCACCTACATCTAGGTTCCAAGTGGTGTGTAGTTTGGAGGTATGTGTGTCGGTTTGAGGATGTTCAGTTGGCGTATTTTTGTGTTAGGTCACTAGTGCTACCGACCTAATATGTTTGAGATCATGTGGAGTTAAAGAAAGTGTTAATCAGTTATTTGGGAGCTAGTATAGGTCCATGCCAACCTATTTAGATGCATTACCAATTTTAAATTAAGGTGTGAAGCATGTATGTTTGATCTCGAGCTGACAAGTTATTGCTTTGTATGATAAATTTATAGCGGTTCAAAATCTTGGTAATGAGCCACCCCTCTCTTCTATTACTCTTATTCTTTGGACAATGAGTCCACCAAATAGTGAGTCCACCTGAAAATGATCCTTTCTATAATATCTTATAACTCGTTATAATATATTATGAGCTAATCCTCACTATGGTTTTTCCCTTTTTGGGTTTTCCACGTAAAAATTTGGTGTTCATGTGTTATATGCTTTGATGTTTTTTTTCATGTTTTTTTTCCTTAATAAAATTTGAATATGACATGTGGAATGAATGTTTAAATGTTTAAGTGGTTTAAGAGAATATTGATTCACCCCCCCTCTTAGTATCTCGAGTGTTCAATAATTGGTATTAGAGCAAGGTTCCTTCATTTGGCTTGATCACTAAGGTAGATCTTAGAGTTGACCACATGGATACTAGGAGATATCCTACACCTCCAGAAGAAATTCCTATGATACAATTTACTGAGGAAGACAACATTCTTGATATGGTATGAGAACTCAAATCTACCTTGGATGATTTGAAAAAGGATCTTAGTGATGCATATGAATGCATTAAGATATTGAGAGAGAAACTCAAGAAAGCTACAAATAGGATCAAAGAGCTAAAGCAATCAAATGAGATCATTCCCAGCCTAAAATTGCAGATCGAAGAAAGTAAAAGTGTTGAAGACTACTTGAATGCTAAATTTGAAGAATGCTCAGAGATTGAACAAGAAGTTGTAACCTTGAGATTAGATCTAGAGAAAAAAGATATGAAACGAAAAAATGGGAGATTCTTGCATATGGTTTAGGACATAGAGCAAACCCACTTCATAATTATTTCATTGAGAAACCCTAGAGAT
Organism: Sequoiadendron giganteum; assembly: GCA_007115665.2. Classification (NCBI taxonomy): domain Eukaryota; kingdom Viridiplantae; phylum Streptophyta; class Pinopsida; order Cupressales; family Cupressaceae; genus Sequoiadendron; species Sequoiadendron giganteum. The sequence continues at coordinate 516,866,838 of CM021105.1, read as the reverse complement.
CTCAATCTAAAGTATGCAAAGGAGAAAGAGATCTTGCAATAGGGTTTTCCTAGGATATGATTGTAAACTAATGAGGGGTTCACCACCAAGATAGGGCTTGGAAAGACAAATTCAATGTGAATTAAAATGCTTAAACCTAGTATGATGTAATCTTTCACTAAATGACCTAAAAATAAATGTAAAATAGAATAGAAAGTTGCAAGATGAAATGTGTGCACCTGGAAACTTGAAGATGACTAGAAGGAGCTCTAAAATGCTGAAAATCCTAAAATTTTGGCCTACTAGGACTCATACACCAATCTAGGCATATTATTCCCAAATTTGGGTTTTTGGTTTGGAACATGTTTATGGAAAAAGGGTATCTGAAACTACAAAGATCTTGAAAATATCATGTAGTGGGACTCATATGCCACTTCTCATGTATTACTCCCATTTTTCTTTTTTGAGAATTCATAGTTCAGATCTGTGCTCCAATATTTGTTCTTTCCTTCCAAATTGATTTCTAGATCCGAACCTGCAAAAAGACCTACAAAATAGAATATAGACTTGATTTTCTTATAGGGGGTTTTCCTTGGTCAAACCCCTAGTTTGGTAATTAAAACTTGATAGAAATAATGAATCTTGAATGCAAATGGAAATGTAAATCCTAACCTTACATGTGTCTAAGATTAGGAAATCTGAAATGTAATGCAACCCTATTCTAAAATGCAAGAATGAGATGCATGAATGAAGCTTGAACAATGAGTGACTCACTTTAGGAGATCTCTAATCACCTCAAAGGAGTCCTAATGATTCATATACCTTCATTATGCTAAAATTAGAGTAATAATAGAGGATCTAATTACTTAGGAAACAAGTCATTAGGCTTGGCTTGATGGCTAGTTACATCTCCCCAACCTAGAATCCATCATTATTCACCATAGACAACCATGATCAACTCTTGACAATGCTACATCTTGTTGGAAAATGTGACTCAAATTTACTGGCTTGATCTTCCCCATGTAGATTATGTTTAAATCCTTCGTCGGCTTGATATTTAAAGTTTGACAGGAAACAGTTTGTTACTTAAGTCATGGGGTTCTAAAGTTTCATAAACTCCCGACTTAGCGACTTTGAGGTTCTCTTTGTTGTCAGTGAGTCATGGGCTTTTAGAACTTTGTAACCTCTGACAAGAGGTTCCAAAATTTGGGATTTTAGTGACATAGTGATTATGAAGCGAAGGATACCATTTTTGTAACTTCAATGAGACTCTAAATTTTGTCTCCTCAATGTGTCAATGGAGTGGGACCTTAGTGCACTATTAAGTTTGGACCATTATATGTGGAAGGTGACATCAGTTGTATGGTAGTTACATGGATGCCACATAGATGATGGGAACCACTCAGTTAAACACTATAAGCTTCATCAGTGTGACACTCCTGTATTGGTGGGAGATATTAAGTTGTCTCCTCGACATGCCGATGGAAGGTTGGAGGAACCTTGTCAGTGGGACTTTGTGTTTTTTCCAAGACCTTGAAGGCAGTCTCTTCGACATGACGATGGAAATCTTGAGACTTGGTGGATCTTGTTGGTGAATGTTGAACACTTGGTGGTATAACCTTCATTAGAGTGGCATCCTTGTTTTATCATGAAATAAGAGGATAACTCATCAAAATGATAATACATTGCTCACTCCACATAGATGTTCTGAAGCGGATAGAATGATGGTCATTTCAGGGTGACATAGGGTTGTCATAGGGACATGGCTTGAAGTCTCTTCGATGACCCGATATGACTTCAGTGGTTGGGAGCTGATGATGGTTATGTTTGTTGGTGATGCTCGGTTGGCATGGAAGGTGTAACAACCGATTATTGGAATGATGAAGAAGTGTGTATGAATTAAAAAGAGCCAATGAAGAAGATCCAAGTGGACATGTTTGAACTATATTGTAACTGTTTTTCTGCAGAAGTTTAACCGAATCACTTCTTGTTGGTTGAGAACAAATTTTATAAAACATTGAATGTTCTGCAATGAGGGAGTGAGGGAAATAGAACAGGGTTATGCTATCAGATTCTCTCTAGATGGAACAAGATGTAAATCTCTTGAGAAGGCTTAGAGCCTGAATTATATTGTAACATGTTTCTATTGTTGAATAATACAATGACGATCTGAGCTTTTGGAGTGTAGGGGTTTTTACCCTTAAGGGTTTTCCCCACGTAAAACTTGTGTGTTCATGTTGTATGTTTCATATTTCATGGTAGATGGTTTTGTTTGCTGAATATGTTAATGGTGTTGTTGGAACTGGTTTAATTAGCATTAACTTTTCTCTAAGGTTCAATGTGGGAAATGAACTATGTTTGATTCTGCTTTGTGGCATAGTAGTACATGTCTTTGAGAAAATCTAAGGAAATAAAACCTACCAAAGGCACTACTAATCTTGGATGTTTCTTTATGAGATGATGAAATTTCCCAACAAGTGGTATCGGAGCCTTCTTTTGGGATTTGATTCTTCCTAGTGTGTTGCTGGTTTTGGGTATTCCTTCTGTGAAGATTTCTTAGTGTGGCAGGCTTGAGGAAATCTGAAGGAATCAACTGATGGATTGATCCTTTGGTGAGTAGAAATTGTTGCTCTTTTTTTTTAGTTCCAAGAGACAACATGTATTATGAAGGATGGGGAAGATGGAGAAACTTGAGTTGGTCATATTGAAATGATGTGACCTGAAGCTCGTGAATTGGAAATGGTATAACCCTGATGCATGGGGTGGAATATTTTTCTTCATGGTTGTGTAGAAGAAAATCTTCCATATTGGGTGTCTATGTGAGAGGCTCCCTGATGATATGGAGAAACTTGGGTTGTTGTTCAGTCATGGAGTAATGTGCTTATGCTAGGTTTTTTTCCTAGTATTGGAAGGCATAGTTTTATGATACCCCGATTACATGAAGGCTATGGAGTTGATCATTGGATGATCTGAAATCTTCTATAATAGCTTGTATCCCTTAGATGCAGGTGCATGTTGGTGGTTGTGGAGTTGGCCTGAAATGGGCCTGGAGTTCCTGAACTACTTCTTCCTTTGATGGATTTTTTTTACTTGCATGACTTAGATTCATATTTTTGGGTCTGAGGGTTGTATATATTTTCCTAAGAAAATCTATGGTGATGCTCATTCATGATAATCCATTATTCTAGTTTAACCATTATGGTGTTTCTTATTTTAGATTTTCGGTCTTTCAGATGTAAAGTGGGTGTGGATGCACATAGTTTTTTTTCAAACACAGTGATTTTCCAAGTTTTACATGGTCAAGAAAAACTTATGGTTTTCTAGAGCTATTGTTAAACTATTTTCTAGACCCTGGCTTTTGTGGTGTTTTTGGATGAGATAGTTGTAGTTCAGCATGCATTCTTCATGCATGGTGTAAGAAGGTGTGATTATTTCTCTGCATGAGAGTGTTGGTATGCAATTAGTCACTCAACATTCTTGTGGTGGTGCCTATTGGATTCCCAGACTATGGTGCTCGTTGTGCACCTAATTATTCTCTTTGAGATCTTAGTTTTGTATTTTCTAGCTAAATTACGGGTTTGCATGTTTCATTGTATTGGATCTACTAGTTTTGTAGTCTGTAGGTGTGTACATCCTATTGGTTGCAATGGGATAACTCAGAGGTGGACTATCTATATCCATGAAGTTTATTGAGTGAAAATATAAACTTGTTAGTTGGTATTATCTGTGGTCACATGTCCATTGGTGTGATTGCTTTGAAATGAGAGGATGGATGGTGTTGAGTACCTATATAGCCGGTTATTGGGACCTGTAGCATGTTGTATCATGATTTCATGGATAGCTTGGATACACTTCTTTGTGTAATATTTTTACAGTAATGGTAATTTATGCTTGGTATTGTTGTCAAATGGACATGTTCATGAGTGTACCTGGAGTATTTTTAGTTTAGTAGTTGTTTTTTCATGTTCTTGGAAAGCTCACTATCATAGTTCATGGTAGCTTTAGTAGTGACTATGGATTCATCACTTAGTGATGGATGATTTTCTTTAGTGTTACAGATGTTACTAGGAGGAGCTCTTAGATCCTATTGTTGTAGAAGGCTTCTTTCTCATTTGCATGGACACTATTTGGAGATGGTTCATCTTCATGATATTAAAGATGTACAACATCTCGAAACCATGGAGGATTCTTGGAGTCTTTGGTTGAGGTGTTGGTAGAGTTTGTTTGCTTAATGTCATAGTATTCTCTTGATTATGCATTAGAGTTTTGGCATGATCTATTACTCTTGAGACCATGGTATGTTCACTTGGAGCATTATATATCCTAAGGGGGATGGTAAGATCTTGATGTCATGATAAGTTCCTAATTCAGATGATTGGAGCTTTGATAGTGGTCTGGTAATTCTTTGTGTTTTGGGTGCATTGGTCATATGCTTGAGAACTTCACGATAGTGTAGTGATGAATTTGGAGTTTAGTATGAGATGATCATTTGCAGGTGCTCATGGATACATGAAGAATAAGGTGAGGCTATATTTCTCTTGAGATGAGAGAAGTGTTGTTGATAGTTAATCTTGATGAATATTTCAGCAAAAAGTTTGAGAAGCCTTCACCTTGGTTGGACGTGAGTTCAACAAAGACCAATGAGGAGATTACTCTTGGAGAAGTCATGATGGATGGCATATCTTGGAGGAGTATTCTCATTCCCCACTCTTGGTATACTCAACATCTTATCAGTTGAGAGTTATTTCCCATTTTTTATCTCAGGTGCTTTATGCTTTCTTTCATGGACATCGATCTTGAACTGCTATTAGATGTTTCTGAAGGATTCATTTTGAGAGATTTATAGCATAGATATCTCCTTGTGTTTTTATTTTCTTTTATGATGATCATAGGAGATGGTATTGCGCTAATTTACTGAGATGGGAAATGGATTAGTTTGATCTTCTTTAAGAATCTTACATCCATGTTTGATTACATGTTGCATATGTTATGGTTGATCTCTTGAGGTTGAACGGAGTTGGATTTTGTTAAGGATTTTCACTTGGGATTTTGAAGGAGATCATACTTGATATAGTTGGCATTGAGAGGTGTATGTAGGAGGATTTTCTATAGGTACATGATGTTTGGTTTCACATTACATTGGTTTGAGGGTTAATTGGAGCTGAAGTGATCATTAGCTTGTGGCCATGTGTTTTCACTCATGTTCTTGGGTAATGACATGGAGGTTCTTTATCTCTTTCCTTTGTTGGGTGTGGAGAACTTGGGAGAGCTATGGAGACTTGTGGTGAGATTTGTTCTTACAGGTTGTAAGTTTATAGATTATGCATATCATTATGGATGATTCCTTGGTACTATATGATGTTGTCTTTTACACTTTTGTATGATGTTGTTGGTAGACTCATTATGCCTTTGATCTTTCAGATTTGGCATTACTCATGTAGTGCGAGTTCCTAAATATGTTCAGTCTTCTTTGACTAGTTTGTACATGGAGATGGTATCTGTGGTTAATGGGTTAGTTGTGTTGTTGGCATGAGTTTATCAATGAGGATACCTTTGAGGTATGTGTGATTAGATGGATTAGAACTTTTTGTGTGTGCTATTCTCATTTGCGTGGGTATATCAGTTAGATGGGAGTAGCCAATTTTTTGGTTGTTGTTCTAGTTGATGTTATGTCTTAATTTCTGGAGAATGACTTCACGGTTGTGTTCAAGTTGAATCTTTGAATTTGATTTTATTGATTCTTTTTTATAGCTTGTGAGCATAGTGGAGTGGTGGCTATATTTTGTAACCTTTGCTATCAGTTGGATTTGGTGCTTGTGTTCTTTAGACTGGTGCATATATAGCTTGGCTTATTCCTTTTCCTATGGTGGATGGATAGAACTATTGCCTGAGTTGGTGGACATCTTGGATTTCATTGTAGGTGTCTTGATTGGAGCGTGAAAACATTTTTTAAGATTCTTTAGATTGCATGTATGGTTGTGATGAGTTGATACAGTAACTTCTAGCTTTGCAAGGAACCAGTAAGTTCTTCGTTAAGTGGGAGCATGTTGGAAAATGTCTCAAATTTACTAGCTTGATCTTCACCCTACAGATTATGTTTAAATATTTTGTCGGCCTGATATTTAAATTTTGGTAGGAAATAGTTTGTTACTTAAGTCATGGGATTCCAAGTTTTCCTAACCTAAGTCACGGGGTTCTAAAGTTTCATAACCTCCTAACTTAGTAGCTTTGAGGTTCTCTTTGTTGTTGGTATGTCATGGGTTTTCATAAATTCGTAACCTCTGACAAGAGGTTTTGATGTTTAGGTTTTTATTGACATAGCGACTATGAAGCGAAGGATACCATCTTTGTGACTTCAAAGGGACTCTAAAGTGTGTCTCCTCGATGTGTCGATGGAGTGGGACCTTAGTGCGATGTTAAGGTGGGACCGTTGTGTGGAAGGTGACATTAGTTGTACGGTAGTGACATGGATTCCACGTAGATGATGGGGACCACTCAGTTAAACACTATAAGCTTCATTAGTGTGACACTCCCGTATCGATGGGAGATATTAAGTTTTCTCCTTGACATGCTAATGGAAGGCTAGATGAACCTTGCTGGTGGGACTCCATGTTTTTGCCAAGACCTTGAAGATAGTCTCTTCAACATGTTGATGAAATGATGAAGACTTGGTGGTTCATGTTCATGAATGCTAAACACTTGGTGGTATAACCTTCATCGGAGTGACATCCTTGTTTTGGCATGAGACAAGAGGATGTTTCATCAAAATGGTGATGCATTGCTCACTTCACATTGATGTTCTGAAGTGGATGGAGTGATGGTCATTTTGGCATGACATAGGGTGGTCAGAGGGACATGGCTTGAAGTCTCTTCGATGACCCGATATGACTTCGATGGCTGGGAGTTGATGAAAGTTATGTTTGTTCATGATGCTCGATTGACATGGAAGGTGTAATGACTGGTTACTGGAACGTTGAAGAAGTGTGTATGAATTAAAAAGAGCCAATAAAGAGGATCGAAGTGGACAGGTTTGAACTGTATTATAATTGTTTTTTTGTGGAAGTTGAATTGAATCATTTCCTATTGGTTGAGAAAAAATGTTATAAAATTTTGAACATTCTGCAATGAGGGAGTGAGGGAAATAGAACAAGGTTATGCTACTAGATTCTCTCTGGATGGGACAAGATTTAATCTCTTGATATGGTTTAGAGCCTAAATTGTATTGTAACATGTTTCTATTGTTGAATAATACAATGGCGATCTAAGCTTTTGGAGTGTGGGGTTTTTTACTCGTAAGGGTTTCCCCACGTAAATCTTGTGTGTTCATGTTGTCTATTTCATCTCTCATGGTAGCTGGTTCTATTTGTTGAATCTATTAATGGTGTTGTTAGAACTAGTTTAATTAGCATTAACTTTTCTCTAAGGTTCAATATGGGAAATGAACTATATTTGATTCCGCTCTGTGGCATAGTAGTACATGTCTTTGAGGAAATCTAAGGAAATAAAAGCTACTAAAGGCACTACTGATCTTGGATGTTTCTTTTTGAGATGATGAATTTTCCCAACAGATCTAGCATGAAAGTGAGCTTGAAGACCTGCAAAAACACTTTGATGCTACTCCAAGAATTCAACTTTGCTTGCTTTTGAAACTTGAATTCTCTTGTGAAAGAATTCTTGAAGATTTTGGATGCTTGGATCTAGAAATTTCTCTTAGAAAATGCTTGCTTAGATGAAAAAATGATTAGAAGCTTGCTTATATAGGAATTTACACCTAATTTATCATTATTCAAATCTCAAAAGCCGACATCAACCAAAAATTTGAATTAGAAAGTTGATTTTACCACTCAAACCCTAAAAAAGCCCCAAATGGGACTCATACGCCAACCCTAGCATATGGGTCCCACCTAGGGGGACTCATACACCCAAGGTGGAATATAACTCCCACCCTAGATTTTTGAGGTGGGTTGTTAAATTTTTTGATGATTTTGTCGGGTTTTTTAGTTGAAACAAGCCTCAAGGTCTGAAATAATGGGTCATAGGGGCCTATTAATGATGAATTAAAGGATAATTAATGTAAGGGTACTAAAATAGGTCCAAATTAAATGAGAAATTTCCTTATCTCTAAGAAGGGAGTACAATTTTCATCAATACATCTAGCCCCCACTTTAGCACCCATATGACTCTATGTGCATATGTAAGATATAGAATCCAAACAATGAACTTCATTTTAGAAAAGGATATTCTTATAGATTCATTCATAACACAGGAGAATAAATCCCCCACTATAGCTATCTCAAAAACCACAATGTTAGGAATCGCATCCTACAACGCGAATTCGTTAGTTGTTCCAAAAAATCCTCTTATCTAACTTCTTCTAAAAAATAAAATTTGAGGGTAGATGTATGCCCCCCTTGATTTTGCTTGCTTCTCGGAGGTGGAATCAAGGTAGTAGTCTAACCACATCGAATAAGATAAGTCCTATCATAGGTTATTTCTAAGTACCATACCACATAATGATAGACATTTTATGAGGATGGGAGTAGAATCATGATTCCAATGCAACAAATGGTGTAAAAAATGGAGTTCACTAGCCCTCGTTATACTAGTTTGAATGAAAGGCACGTTTTAACCCTAATATAGTAAAAACCCTAATTTTAACTTATATAAGAGTAAAAAGTGAAGTAATTTCTAGCTATTTTGTCTTTTACCTTTTTGTAGCTTGACTTTGGGGGAGAGTGACTGAATATGTTGAGTCAATGAGAGTACGAGCCCCCGAGACTAGATGTCCTATGAGAGAAGTTAGCCCATGATGAGCTACAACACCAGGTGAGTTGATTTTTCTATCTTAGCTTTGTCCTTACACATTTATTTTATTTTTTTATGTATTTCTAGATGGATTTAGGAACTTGGAAGAAAATTTTACAAAGCATCCCCTTTTTTTGCAAAGTGTCCCTTTTTGTCGCAAAGTGTCTCTTTTTGTCACAAGGTGTCCCCTTTTGTCACAAAGTGTCCCCTTTTATCGCAAAGTGTCTTGTTTCTTCGCGAAGTGTCCAAAAGGGAGATAAAGTGTCTAGGACCTTTATAAAAGTGCAGTAGAACAAATTTATCACACTTTTTTTATTGTTGATGTATAGATTTAAGATGTTACAATGCTTATATGACATATTTTTACCTTTTTGTTAGATCTTGCTGAGGTAACGACAACGTCTCAGTGGCAAACAATTATTTCACTTATGAGACTAAACCCTAACAATTTCAGTAGAGGATACAGAGATATTATAGATGATCGGATTGTATTGGGCATACCTCATGCCCCCATGAGGTACCTGTTGTTTGGTGTTTCTGCACATCAACAACTCAGACAAAATAAAAGTTATCCTATCTCTCTTGAAAGGTTTATCTCCATGAACAAAGCGATAACCCCAAGGTCTCTCGGGTGTCAGGTCATGACAATGCAGTAGAAAAAACTCAGTGATAAAATGTGAATATGCTGGTAATCACAAGGGGTCTTACATACAAGACTGGAACTCTAAACTCATCGGATTTTAAGATATAGTGATGCTTTAACTTAGTTTCTAACCATCTAATAAAAGAAAGACCAAAAGATAAGGGTTTCAGAAGTTCTTATTGCTAACACTACTTCTAACACTAATCACGCAAATGATGAAAGACCTGGAATGGACCAATCCCTTAAACTAATTTCCGGTCGACCCAAGCTATACCTGCAATCTTGCAGAAAATAGTGCAATCTTCTAAGGTGTTAAAAAAATTCAGACTGAAGGCACTCATTCAATGGGACTAAATGAATAATACAATTGAACTAAGCACATGAATATAAGCTATAGGTTGACCTTGTACAAAATTCCCATAATCAAGAAACTGCCCAAGATATGAACCATGGATCGCTACAATAGTTTGGATATTAAATCATAAGCATTACAAATTAAATTTAAGCTACATCTAAACATTTCCAAGAAATTTGAAAGATAGAACAAGAAACATGCAAGATTTCCAATGCAAAGGAGGCACCAGTCATGACACAATGTCTACACTTTGTATTACATCATCGTATTAACAACATTTATCATTTGTTACAGCACTTGATTGAGATGTGAAAACTACCTCTACTCTGCTAACATGCTATTCTACTACTAACCTATTGATTACAAGTCTCTACTAGTTCCAACACCCACTATATGGAGATCGAACCCTTACAAAAGAGGCAGAATGCCACATTTATTGAAAACTACCTGTAGCGTGAAACAGAGCCAGGGTTAGAAGAAATCACGGCCACTAACCAGATCGGCCCCGACAGACCACAATAGCTCACCGTTCAGCCATGAATGCAGCAAAAGAATGCCATCAAACCAACCTAGGATCACACACAACCAAGGGATACATCCTCGAGCCACACCCACCATGAATGAACAGCCACGAATAGAAACGCGCGCCAAAACCAGGAGAAAAACTAGCCACTGATCCGGCTTGAGATGCAAAATGAACGATCAAGATCGGTCCCAATCAGGAGGAAACCATCATGTCCCACAACCTAGCCACTAATTTCCCAATGGCCTAGAGCAGAAAGCCAAACCACACACAAGCCCAACAAGATGGCACCAGCATCATTGCCGCAAAAGACAAAATACCGCCCTACCACGGTGAAGCAACAAACAGCCAGCGGTACCGCAGGAGTAAGACAGAGGCTCGCGGTGTGGTGGTAGTCACCACACTATCGCTAGAGCCCATGAATGAGGCCGTGATATCATGGTAACACTGTGCTACCATGAGTCAAAGTCAGAGAAGGTGCAGGGCCATGGTAAGAGCAGGGGACCGGTCCTCGAGCCACGCCCAACAAAAAATGAAGCATGTGCACTCCACTACAACCCACGGGCACATTAACCTACAAACAAAATGCCACCATCAATGCCCAATACATCACCAAAACACAAAGCAGTTCCATAGAGTTCCAAAGTTAAAGAACCAAGCAGCAGTCTAGGTGGGAGTGGCACCAAAAACAGGCAGAGGCGGAGGCGGAGGCAGAAAGGGGAACAGGTGAGACAAACCCAAAACCCACCTGGCGGAGGCAGAATAGAAATGGAAGCAAGCACCAAAGAGAAGCCAGGCAGAACTAGAGCCAGAGACCGGAGGAGGCGGAACCATGACAGAAACCGACAATGGGGAGGGAAAGTGAACAAGGAAAACACCAGTGGGGGTGGAGCCAAAACCATAATGGGATCAAGACTAGGAACTTTGGAAAAGTTCCCAGTCATGATCCATTTCACGCCCGACTCCACCGAACACAAACTAGGAAAATAACCAAAGCACCGAAGAAAGGAACAAGCCAATGAGGGGCAGACCCAGAACCGGAATGGGATCAGGACTGGGAACTTTGGAAAAGGTTCCTAATCATGATCCATTTCGCACCCAACTCCACCAGAGGCAAATGAAAAGAAACCAACAACCGACGGGATAAAATGGGTGAAGCAAAAACAAGAAGGCGGGAGCCGAAACGAGAATGGAAACCGGATCGCGATCTTTGGAAAAAAATCCAAATCGAATTCCATCCCAATTTTTCCTCCGGCAAAACAAAAAGAAATGATGAAGGAAGCGAAGTAAAGAAAAGACCAAAGGTGGGGGAACCAACCCTTAGGCCGAAAAACGGGCAAGGCAACGACAAAATGAGAAGGTAGGAAGCAGAGCTGGAACGGGAACGGAAACAAAACCCAAAACTTGCCAAAAGTTAGACGTTCTATTCCATTATGGTTCCGACATAAGAAAGAAAACAAAGAAGACAAGGGAGAGCTAAGGGGAGAAACCAACCCTTAGGACCCAAACAAAACAACAAAGGGGAAAACAGAAGGCAAAAGAAAACCACCCAAAGAGGACAACCACGAGACCCCAAGACCAAAAGGAACTCCAACAGAAAGGGCACCCAAAAGGAAGGCAAGCACCAGGACAAAAACCCCAAGATTTTCAAAGATAAGCACATAAGAGGGTCAAGGAAATAAAAGGGACCAAGAGGGCAGGCAAAAAATAAGGGTCCCCACCTTCAGTGGGGTGTGTGTGCAAAAACTGCACAACAGTACCACGATGTTATGTTGATGGCATTGGCAGAGCGGTGGGATGCAGATACATGCATGTTTCATCTCCTGATAGGTGAAATGATGATCACTTTAGAGGACATCCATCACATTCTTTGAGTTTCAATTTGAGGCAAGAGGGTATGTTTTCTATGGGATCGATCATTTTGTGAGATGAAATATGACATACAGTACTATCTTGGAGGTTTGATTCATGATGACATCATGGGGCCGCAAATCGAGCTATTATGGTTGTTATATTCACAAGCTCCACTTGTGGCATGGATTATGATGTTTACTATGGCACTAGTACTCATCCCTAATGGTCAGGGAGTGCATCTATAGGGAGGACTAGTTCATATGATTCAATGGATGGTAGGGTAGAGGACCGTATACACCTGGGGGTGTAGTATCCTTGTACACTTGTACTGTGATCTAGGGCAATTTTTATTCCATGAGGTAAACAATATGGTGCACTATATGCTACTACAAATGTGGTACCTAGATCATATCACATGCACTAGGTCGAAAAGGTTTCCATGTACATCATCCCTAAGGTACCCTTGCACATTTAGTTACCCATTGAGGCAGTTATGGCAGTATAGAGATTTGCATTTTTGGTGGGTTAGATTCAACTGACTAGATGAGGAGGAGATCTTATGGAAACCATACCATCTTATACCATAGTGGTTGGTGAATAGTCTCTAGTTAAGGAGACTACAGATGGATAGATTTATGACAAGCAAACATGATGAGGTAGTACAACCTTTCTACTACGATCGTGTCATGTGATAGTTTGGTCAGATACATGTACAACCAATGGCATGATGCTTCTTCAAGATATTAGTATGGAGTGCTTGGAGACTTGGTGACACTAGACGATTCACCACTGATGATTTCATATATAGTGACTATGATTACAAGGATTATGATATGCCACCAGTATCTGGCGTTGATGACATTGGTACCATAGATGCATACGAGGAGTGGTGGGTAGCAGCACGGCCAGCTCTTGTATTCCTAATGGATGAGCCGATAGGTGATGCAAGGCCACTCCTAGATCAGAGAGACGAGGAGGATAAAGCTGAGGAGATAGGGGTTAGGGATACATAATTATTCTCAAATGCAATAGATGAGGACTATGATGAGGCCAAAGATCCTAATTATAATGAGTAGGAGGAGGATGAGGATGAGGACGAGGAGTAGTTGATGAGTGAGGAAGATGATATAGCATATGAGGATCTGGTGGGTCACGAGTGGAGAGATCTAGCTCCCATTCACGTGACTAGACCATAGTCATAAGTTGCAGCACGTACTAACACTTATAGTCATAGAGAGGCTAGCACATCCTCCATACCTCCTACACATGATGCGGCTATATTTACATAACCAGTCAGAGAGCTAGGTGATGATATTTTATTTACCAGGTTATGCTTTATGCTTATGTTCATTCTTTAAATTTTATTTCCATATATATATCATGATGTGTACTGATTATATTTATGATTTCTATCTTGTAGGGGCTGTGAGAGACTTACATGATCTCTACCACCAGGTTGTTGCAAAGATAGTACTTTTGTCAGTCTATGAGGATGCTACTGATACAGACTATGTTCCCGCACCCATCGTAGAGTGGGACCCAGAGTTTTTCGAGTCGTATGTCAGATTGCGGGCAATGTATGAGAGTTTAAGGAAGTGTGTCCACCAATCTTAGGATACCTATGAGGAGGCTCAGTCATCTTGAGCCCCAATGAAGGTCGTGAGACTCCATGTAGAGGTAACCAGGCTACATACAAAGAGAGATCTCCTAGCATAGGATCACCAGGAGGCCATTGGTCACACATGGGGTCTACAGTATGCTCTAGATGTACTTGTCATCTCACGATCGCGATCGTATACCACCGTCTCTCAATGGATTGCCTCTAGATATATGTGATCACCAAATCCTGAGGGATCCGGTAGTCATAGACTATAACAACATTGTATATTGATGACATGTACTCAAAATTTTGATGTATATATATATATATATGATCATTTGATGTTCTAGTTATTTATGTTGATTTTTTTAATCTTAAATAGAAATTTGATTGATCAAATAATATTTGTAAGACTTTAATAAATTTCTCCATGATTTAACATATTTTATGTGATCTAATTAAAACTTATTGTAGTTTCTCTTAGATGCAGCATTTTGATTATGTTATGTTAAATTAAATGCACCTATAAACTAATTAAAGAACGTTAAATGTATATAAGGATCTAATCTAATATAACACACAGGATGAACTTGAATATCATGAAACCTAAACTAATCATTTAAAAGTTAATTTAAATAATCACTTTAGTATTCAAGACACACAAATAATTGTTTGTCGAGAATGAAGCAATGCGAGAGCATATAGAATGTCATCTACTAACTCTAACACCATTTCTTTAACATCCATACTATTCAATAATATTAAACATAATATCGGTGTAGATGTGTGACATTTATAGGTTCTTTAATAGACATGCCATCCATTTATGTTAATGTATATGCTCCAGATCCATAATTTTCATTAATTATGTAAGGGCCTAACCATTTAGGGTTGAACTTTCCACTTTCCATTGGGTTAGCATTGAAATTACATTGATTCTCACATAACATCAAATCTCCTTTATTAAATGAATGAGGTATGACATTATCATTGTAACTACATTGTATTCTTCTAAAATAAGCCTACAAGTGCTCAAGAGTGTTGATGCACTGTTCATCGAGAATTTCAAGCCGATGCAACCATTATTCCTTATAAGTATTATCATCAACAACTCCTTGAAGAGTGATTCTTAATGAAGGGATCTCTAACTCCAAGGGCATTATCACCTTGGTTCTATAGACTAGGTTATAAGGGGTATTCCCAATTGATGCTCTAGTGTTCGTCTGATAGGCCCATAATGCATATTTTAGTTGTGTATGCCAATATTTATTGTGTTTTCTTATTGTTTTCCTTAGGAATTTCTCGAGGGTTCTATTAGTTGATTATTCTTGACCATTAGATTGTGGGTAGTAAGGTGTCAAAAATTGATGTTGTATGTTAAACATTTCTAAGAACTTCTTCACATCCTTATTCTTAAATGTTGTCCCATTGTCCGAAACTAAAGTGGAAGCAAGTCCAAAGTAGGTAATAATGTCTTCCAATATGAAACAACATATTACATCAGTAGTTTTTAAATTAAGGGGGATTGCTTCCACCCACTTCATGAAATAATCTATTGTGGTAATTATAAATGTATGTTTGACAAAGGAAGGAGGTGAAATTTTTCCAATGATGTCCATTCCCCACATCGAGAAAGGTCAAATAGGGACTTGTGCGTGAAGCTCAGAAGCAAGAGTGTGAATCAATGTGCTATGTTCTTGATGTTTGTGACATTTATTAACATATGCAAATCAATCTTGTTCCATGTTCCTCCAATAATATCCTATACGAATTAACTTTTGCACTAATGATCTTCCTCCAAAATTTCCTCCACAAGCACCCAAATGAGCTTCCTCAAGTGCTATTGGGATTTTGGATTGTTTAAGGCATCTGAGCAAGAGACCATCAAAGGACCTTTGATATAATACATCTGCAAGAACTATATACTTAGATACAAGTTTCTGAAGACGGGGTCTAGTATTCTTAGTTGTGGGTTCACGAAAGATACCATTTTTTAAATAATCAAATATCGGCACATACCATTCACTAGATATTTCCATGGTGATTGATAATATCTCATCTTTTTTTTGCTCAATCGATGGTTTCCTAATTGTGTGGATGACAAATGTGAAATCTTTTTAAGGATCTTGAGGGGATATCAAAGAAGCTGCACTCGCCATTGCATATGCATGCCTATTATCTTTTCATGGGATTTTTTCAATGGTGAACAACTAAAATTTCTCTAACAAATTCATTGTGAGATCCTTATATTTTGATAGTTTATCATGCTTCACTTATTATGTTTTGTTTATTTGTTTATGATTTATTGTGAATCACCAAATATTTTAATGTCTTGGGCTCCCAAAGTTAAAGAGGCATGTAATCTAGCAATTAACACTTCATACTCTGTGGTATTGTTTGTGCATAAGAAATTTAGCCGATATGATAAGGGAATAGGTTTTCCTCAAGGTGAAGCTAATATAACTCCCGCATCGGAGCCTATTCTACACTTATATCCATCAAAATATAATTCCCATGCATTTTCATGTTCTTGAATATTCAACACACTCTCATAAGGAAATGCTTCTTCATTAGGTAATGCTAGGGGAGAAGGAGTGTAAGCTAACTGGTCGGTCAAGGCGTTTCCTTTGATTGCTTTTTGTGAAACAAACTTAAGGTCAAACTCAATCAACAATATAACCCACTTAGCTAAACATCATGATAAAAAAAAAATAGCGAAAAGATGTTTTAGAGGATCAATTTTTTTCATTACATGTATTTCGACATTCAATAAATAATGTCTCAATTTACTAGAAGTGAATACAAGAGCCAAACATTTTTTTTCTATCACTCTATATCATTTCTCGTAATCAATCAAAGTTTGGTTAATGTAATAAATGGAATGCTCTTTACCATTTTCGTCTTGTTGAGCCAACAATGCTACAAGAGGATGGGTTGATGCTACTATATATAGGATGAATGGTTTATCTTGTATAGCAGGTTGTAAAATAGGTGGAGTAGTGAGGTAATATTTAAAATTCTCAAAAGCATGTTTACAATTCTCATTCCAATTAAACTGAACCTATTTATTAAGGAGATTTGTAAATTATAATGTTTGATTCGCCAAGGATGCTACAAAATGACGGATAGCTTGAATTATTCATTGTAAAGTGTGTAATTGAGAGATGTTTTTGGGAGGTGGCATGTTAACTATAGAATCAATTTTCTTTGTGTCCACCTCAATGCATCTATTAGATACAATAAAGCCTTAAAAAAATCCATTATCTACACCAAAGACACTTTTTTGGATTCAATCTCATGTTTTATTTTTGCATTTTCTCAAAGATCTTCTGAAGGACATTCAAATTGTCTTTTCTGGTTAAATATTTGGCTAGAATATCATCAACATAGTCTTCCAAAATCTTGTGTATGTAATTGTGAAATATTAGTGTCATAGCTCGTTGTTATGTTTTTCCCACATTCTTTAATCCAAAAGGCATCATGACCCAACACAACGTTCCCCAATCTTTTGTAAATGTTGTTTTATATTGATCTTGAGGGTTGATAAAGATTTGATTATATCCAGAAAATCCATCCATGAATGACAACAAAGCATGTCCCAGGGTTGAGACTACTATCATGTCAATATTAAGAAGAGGAAAGTCATCTTTTAAAGATGCTTTATTCAAATCTCAAAAGTTTGTACACATCCTAATACGATATTCCAGTTTTGTGACTGCAACAATATTTGAGATCCAAAGAGAATAATCTATAGGATGTATAAAACCAGCTTCAAGGATTTTTTCAATCTCGGCCTTAACTAATAAGGCTATCTTAGGGTTCATCTTTCAAATATTTTTTCTAATAGGTTTATCATTTTTCAGCGAGGACTATGTTGTGTGTTACAATATTAGGGTCAATTCTTGGCATATGTGAATAATTCCAAGGAAAAAGTTTGGGAAAGTCATGAAGTAAAGTTGTGTGGTCTTCTTGTTCTCCATCATCAAGGAAACTTCCTATCTTAATCGATTTTTCTTCATTGTTAGTATCCATATGTATGCCCATGGTATCTCCTAAAGGAAGTGCACTCTGTTTTGGAAATTCAAGGTTGTATTCTTCTTTGTTTTTGTCTTTTTGCTTGGTACTAATCATAACACATGTAACCTGTTTATTTTTAGAAGCTGTAAATGTTTGTCATGAACTCCTAGCATTTCTTTCAAGTCTTCATCATCTTTGAAAAATTCCAATAATGCTTTAGAAGTTATATCAATCAATTTTGGATGCTTCAAGGTGAGAGTTGTTTTACAATTACACATGATAGTGTTGATGTTTAGTGAAGGTTATTTTGTTTCTTGTGTGATCTTAGAAGAATAATATCCCAAACAACTTTTTGTTTCTTGTGTATTAGGTTCTATAGGAACATGAATGCCTTTTTCTTTCTTTCCACATCATTTTCCACTATAGCCCAATTGTTTCATGAACTTGTAGCCTTTTCCATCAAGTATTTCCATTTCTTTCGAGTTTGGTGGTTGTTGATAATATATCTAATCAAAGTTTTTTGTGTAACTTGTTTCATCTTGTAAATTAGATGAGGTAGATGGTTGTGATTTTTATTTCTAGTTCTGTGTTGACATCACCATTGGTTGTTTTTTCTTTTCATCTTCTTTACTTGTGATTATTTATTCTCCCATAAATGAGGGTGTGAAATCTAAGGAACCCCAATCATCATCCAATAATTTTGACACTATTTCCATGTGTTGTTTTTCTTCTTTCATAGGTTATATGTTCAATTTTGGAATCAATGTTTTTAGAGGACTTTTCATTCCTTTTCCAACTTCTAAGAAACTTTCAGGCTTGAGGTCTATTTCAACTTGGTATACCTTGTTGGTATAGACATACTTCATGATACGATGAAGACTCTAAGGAATCACATGCATCTCATGAATTCAAGGTCTTCCTAATAGAATATTGTATGAAAGGTCATGAGGCATAACATGAATAGGAGTTTGTAAGGTATCATTTCCTACTATAAGGAATCGGGCTCATTTTTTTATTTATCCACACCCAGTCTATCTAAAAGATTCACAATACACGTAAGGGTGGAGCCATTATCAACAAGGGTTCATTTTATTATTGTTCTATTGAATTTGGCTATTATCATGAAGGAATCATGTTTCTTTCTCACCTCCAAGGGAGGTAGCTCATGTTCATGAAAAGTAATGTCTACATTAACTATATGCATTCCTTTCATTAGGGCTGCCACATCACTTGCATTTGTATTAGAGGGGATTACAACTTGTTGTAAGGATTTTTGAAGCATGGTGTGATAATTAGGTGAGTTTTGAATCAAATACCATAGGGATATTTCCGTAGGAGTATTCTTATGTTGTTCAACAAGATCATACTCCTTTCCACTATTCAGAGGCAAATGAGGGGCACTATGCAAGATAGAGTTGGGTAAAGGTAAGGATGTTGGGGATCTTTGTCTTGGTTGTGAATTGTTTCTAGTGGTATATGTATGAGCAATGGTAGTATGACTTGATTTCTACAAAAAAATGTTCTTAGGTGGTTCAAGAGTGTAAATAGGTTTTTTTTGAGTTTGAGGTTTGTGTGAAGGTGGGTAAAGGACAAGTTGAGGTTGAATCACATTAACATCTATTGGTTTTGGTTTTTCATGACAAGCCTTAGTGGATGAACTTTGCGAGATGAACTCCTCCAGGGCTTCATCTAACATGTCAAAGTCATCACTACTAAAAGGCTTGAGGGTTAGGTTAACTTGGAAAAAGAGATTTGACATAGTCAAATAACTATACTTTCTCCAAGGTCGTTTTATTTTGTTTTCTAACGAATCCCAAATATAATCTAATCTAATTGAACTATGAACTAATGTAGAAAATGAAAATTACAGGAATCTAATTCTATCCGCAATTGCAATGAATGTAAACTATGCTAATTCTAATGATTTGGATGTAGCAGAAAGTATGCAAACTGAAATATAAATATTTTAATAGCAAACAAAAGCTCAAAAACAAGGAATTTAATTTTGTAAAATTCAGTTCAAAATCTGCACTGGGCCTAAATTGCCTAGAGGGGTGTATGAGTCCCAGTGAGGGTTTTTTTCAAAAATGTAAAAAAAAAATTGGTGATTTTTATTCTTTTCAATTTGTATGATCTGTAACCTAAATGCAAAGGCAGATTTCAGATGATTTTCAATTAATTGACATGCAAAAATGCAACCTATATGAACTTTCACTAATGCAAAATTTATAAACCCTAGAATTCTAATTAACTAATGCAAACCCTAATGCAATGTTAATGCAATCAAGATCTAGGATGATGATGCACTCCAAATTAGAATTATGATGTTCTAAATGCAGGGTCACCAAAATGAAATAATGAAAAATGGAAGATGCTTGTGTATGGTTTAGGACATAGAGCAAACCCACTTCACAATTATTTCATTGAACGGAAATCTTAGAGATCTCAATCTAAAGTATGCAAAGGAGAAAGAGATCTTGCAATAAGGTTGTCCTAGGATTTGATTGTAAACTAATGAGGGGTTCACCACCAAGCTAGGGATTGGAAAGATAAATGCAATGTGAATTAAAATGCTTAAACCTAGTATGATGCAATTCTTCACTAAATGACCTAAAAAATCATGTAAAACATAATGGAAAGCTGCAAGATGAAATGTGCGCACCTGGAAATCTAAAGATGACTGGAAGGAGCTCTGAAATGTTAAAAATCCTAAAATTTTGACCTACTAGGACTCATACACCACTCTAAGCATATCAGTCCCAAATCTGGGTTTTTGGTCTAGAACAGGTTTCTGGAAAAAGGGTATCTAAAACTGCAAAGATCTTGGAAATGGCTTGTAGTGGGACTCATACACCACTTCTAGTGTATTAGTCCCATTCCACTTTTTTAGGAATTCAAAGTTCAAATCTATGCTCCAATCTTTGTTCCTTCCTTCCAAAATGATTTTTGGATCCGAACCTACGAAAAGACCTCCAAAACATAATATAGACTTGATTTGCTTATGGGGGCTTTGCCTTGGTCAAACCCCTAGTTTTGTAGTTAAACCTTGATAAAAAAAAATGAATCTTGAATGAAAATGGAAATGTAAATCCTAACCTTAAGTGTGTCTAAGATTAGGAAATCTAAAATGTAATACAACCCTATTCTAAAATGCAAGAATGAGATGCATGAATGAATCTTGAACAATGAGTGACACACTTTAGGAGATCTCTAATCACCTCAAAGAAGTCCTAATGATGCATATACCTTCCTTAGGCTGAAAAAAGAGTGATAATAGGGGATGGAATCACTTAGGAAACAAGTCATTAGGGTTATCTTGATGGCTAGTTGCATCTCCCCAACCTAGAATCCATCATGATTCACCATAGACAACCATGATCAACTCTTGACAATGTTAGATCTAGGATGAAAGTTAGCTTGAAGACCTACAAAAACACTTTGATGATGCTCCAAGACTTCAACTTTCCTTGCTTTTGAAACTTGAATTCTCTTTTGAAAGAATGCTTGAAGATTTTGGATGCTTGGATCTAGAAATTGCTCTTAGAAAATGCTTTCTTAGATTAAAAAATGACTTAGACCTTTCTTATATAGCCATTTACACCTAATTTACCATTACTCGGATCTCAAAAGTCGACATCAACCAAAAATTTGAATTAGAAATTTGATTTCCCTGCTCAAACCCTAAAAAATCCCCAAATGGGACTCATACGCCTGCCTTGGAATATTGGTCCCACCTAGGGGGACTCATATGCCCAAGGTGGCCTATGAGTCCCACCCTAGATTTTGGGGTGGGTTGTTAAAATTTTTGATGTTTTGATGATTTTGTCAGGTTTTTAGTTGAAACAAGCCTCAAGATCCAAAATAATGGGTCTTATGGGCCTATTAATGATGAATTAAAGGGTAATTAATGAAAGGGTACTAAAATAGGTCCAGATTAAATGTGAAATTTCCCTATCTCCAAGAAGGGAGTGCAATTTCCGTCATTACAAAATATTCAAGGAGATAAATTTAAGAAGAGTACTACAATACTTGATGAGATGATTGCAAAACAAAAGGGATCAAAAGACAAAGAAGGATTAGGGTTTAAGAAAGGTGAAATCTCAAAGACAAATCAAACTCCAAATAAGACTGAAAAGAAGATTGAGGACAAGAATAGCAATGGCAAGCAAATCCAGAATCAGAGGAAAGTCTTCAAAAGACCACCAATCAAACAATGAAATGCATAAAAGGTACCCATATTTTAATGGTTTTTCCTATTCTTGAAATAAATTTGGACATAAGGCTATGGAATGTAGAAGCGGAATGAATCAGAATGTTCAATCATTTCTCAGTTAGTGTTTTACATACAAAATATTTGGTCATAGAGCTAGTGAATGCAAAAGTCAAATGATGAATGGGTATAACAATGGCTATTATTATACATGAAATGGATTTAGTCATAAAGCTAATCAATGTAGATCCATAATGGGTGGAATTAATCTTGTTCAAAATTTCAAATGCCAAAAATATAATAAGTTAGGACACATTGCTAAGTTTTGCATAAGCAAGAATGTAAAGGTTGATCCAGTAAAGAAGAATGATCTAGTGAAAAATCCTATCTAGTAGAGATGAAAAAAGAGATGAATAAAATATAGAAAAGATAAAGGAGAATGAGGTTAAGGATGAGTCTGTGCTAGCTCTAGTGTAGATGTTTTCTCTAGAAACTAAATGAAGAGCTTTGGCTCAAGGGTAGTTTTAATAGATGATCATTATGCCCTTGCCAAAGATATGGTGTTGATGCTTTCAACATGTGGATATGATATTTAGGTTGATATGCTTGACCTATTGGTGAAAACAACAGTGGAAAATATCAATATGCAAAATTTTGTGGAGCAATCGAAGGTGATTGTGCATTATAGTTAGGGTTTATGAGCTTTTTTTCCCAACTTCAAATTAGTGCATCAATGCGAATTAGGTTATTTTAAAAAGGGGTTTATAAGTGATTTAACATATGTCTAAGTCATTTGAAAATGAGCATTTGAAGAGAGAAGAGCAGTGAAGGATAGAAGTGAAGCATTTCAGAACTCTTGTGCACAAAACCCTAACTGGTAACGAATGAAAGGTACTTATAGTTTCTATTTGCCCTAGTTTTTGAAGCACTCTCATTATGATTAGAAGATGTATACCCCATAATTTTTTGAGGTTGTGTACCAACCCCATGCAAAATTCAAATGACATCCTGATAAGCTAATGATGACTGATCTAGATGGTGCATTCTCGAGCATTTCATATTATGTGTTGCACATTGATGATGTAAGAATTTACATTCATGTTAAATTGGAAGAGTATAATCACTCAAACTTGGATGATGCATGGTTTAATGAACTCGCCAGAGACCAATTTGAATTGAAATCTAAGTTTGATGGTTTGGCGGAGAAGAAGCTCGATGTCTAGAATAATTTTTTGATCTTCTACTATGTAGATGTGTGGGTTAGATACACATTGAGCCAAGTTCATGATAGGTTTATGTGGCTATATATTCCTCATTTAATTAATAAGGAGGTGATTAGGTTTGTTACAATATTATGCTCAACCAGACCAGTTCTGGTGCATAAATCGGTAAATAATGAAATGGTGATGAATCGAACTGGTACGAGATGTGATAGAAGAGACCTAACAATCAAGTACATCAAAGAACCTATGGTGAAATGTGCATTAATTTTGTAATAGGTTACAAGTGTTGAGAAAATGTGTCTCAACCTGGCAATTACATAAGGTATTGTTCAACTAACGACGATGGGGGGGGGTGGGGGGGCGTGGGGGGATCCACCAAAAGGTTCAGTGACAATTTATTGTGATAGTCAAATAAAAGTGTGATATTTCTAGCGAAGAACCCAGCATTTCATGCTAGGACCAAGCACATTGATGTACACTATCATTATGTTAGAGATATGGTCAAAGATGGCAAGGTGAAGTTGGTTAAGATAGAGAATATTATGAATATTGTTAATTCTTTAACTAAGCATGTGAGCACAAAGAAGTTCAGATGGAGTTTAAAGACTATGGGCCTTTTAGACCCTAGAAATTAAGAGATGATGATGACTCGCTTTTATTGTCCTTGCAAGTTGTTTGACAAGTGGGATATTTGTTGAGAACATGTGTCTTAGCCTTACAATTACATAAGGTACTATTGATACATAAGGTACTATTTAGTTGATGATGATGGTGGGGGCATGGTGGGATCCCCCCCCCCATGAGGGGTTTAGGGGGATCATCCCCTCGGTTGGGGTCCAGTGGCAGTGTGCCCTGGTGGGGGCTGGAGGGAAACACCCCCAAAAGGAAAATTTTATTTATATTTTATTATTCTAAATCTGGATCATTCATCATTATGTCTCATATCCAATGGCCAATATTTTATTAGCTTGACTTGCCCTATAAATAAACACTATTTTATGAGGGAATTGTATGGCAAATGTGTATTGCGATGTATTATGATATTTTGATAGCGGTTGTGTTTCCTCTGAATCTCTAAGTGGTGATACTCCTATTACAAGCTTGCTTTGAAAGTATATTGTAATCTTTGTGATTGTTGAATAATATATTGGGTAGCTTTTGCAGTGTGGTGTTTTTCTCCTAAAGGGGTTTTCCCCACATAAATCATTGTATTGTGGTATGCATGATATTTGTGTTTATTTTTGTTTAATTTTTTGTAACTATTAAAAATCTATAAATTTTTTGCATTATTCTCCTCTCAAGATTAGTGTAGGGAGTTGTTTTGTTACCTTAGCTTCCTTACAACAAGATATATTTTACAAATAAAGAGAACTATGTTTCAGAAACTCCATCAATATTGCATATGAGATGGTTAAGAAAGGTGCTAATTATGATTTTTATGAGTTTTTGATGGAACAACTCCTGAAGAATTTGCAAAAGACCAAGGACTTTGAGTACACCTTCAATTTTGGTACCTTGATTGTTTGTTTTCTTTTCTACTTTCTCAATGAGGTTCCTGACACCAAAAACATAGTATGGTTGAAGG
Organism: Sequoiadendron giganteum; assembly: GCA_007115665.2. Classification (NCBI taxonomy): domain Eukaryota; kingdom Viridiplantae; phylum Streptophyta; class Pinopsida; order Cupressales; family Cupressaceae; genus Sequoiadendron; species Sequoiadendron giganteum. The sequence goes on along the minus strand of CM021105.1, from coordinate 516,842,044 downwards.
AAAGACCAGCAACACATCAAATCAAAGATCACTTGTTGAGATTAGGATATGAAGACATATATAATAAAGAACTATGGGGATTCTTTAAGACTTTCCAAGAAAATATGAAATCCGAAGAAATTATTCCAAGGAGTGTGGTGGAAAAGTACAAAAATGACATTATCTTCATGGTTAGTAAGGACTATTGTAGAATGGAGGTTATTGAGCCTAGGACTGTGTGGATCCTATAAATGGGATATGAAGTTGCAGCGGATGTAATTGTTCGTCTAGTTGACCATATGTTGAGAAAACCTAAAGATTCCTCTAAGGAAAGATATGGAACATATCAGGAGAAGTCTATGGAGGTGAACATGCAATAGAGGGAGAAATAAATAAAGAAATCAGTTGAAAAGATGACTACATAGGTTGCAGATATGATGGAACTTTCAAAGGAATAATTGGAGAAATCCAAAAGAATGTCTAGCTCTTTAGGAGGTGCATCTAGCAAAAGAAGATCTATTAGAACATCTACCCCCTCTCTGGTTGCCCCCAAGTCTTCTGGGAATTTTCCCTCTGTTAGTGGAACTAAGAGAAAGGAGTCAACCAACACTCCGACTAAACAACAAAGCATGCCAATGAAAGAAAAGGCTCCTCCAGTTAAGCAACAAAGAATAGTAAAGGCCAAGGCTACAAGGGAAAATAATTTGAGTGTGGATGAAGAATATGAAGAGGTAGAAGAAGAACCTCTTGTCAGAAAAAGAAAAATTGGAGCATCATAAGTAAAAAACAATGGAAAGAAGGAAAAGGATAATATTGTTGACATAGATAGTGAAGCGGAGGTGGAGAGATAGAAATAATAATTCAAAATTTATGTGAGGGAAAATAAAACCAAGTCCGTTAAAGGAGAAAAATCTCCTCCAGAATCAAAGAAGAAGAAGAAGGATAAGTCTACCCTTCGGGTAAGAACTCATAGCCCTATGAAGTTAGATACATTATTTAATGGTATAGTTGAACATGAAATGTTGGAGAAAACTACTACCTTGTATACCTCTATGGATAAAAATAATAAATCTACAATAGAAGAAGCTATTGTTAGATATATTGTTACATTTGAGGTAAGCATGAAAGACATTGAAGATCAATTTCCTGAATATTTGAAATATGAATTGTATGCAAGAAGAGAAGAGGCAATAAATGAAGAAGCAAGGTTGAGGGAATCTTCTTTGGAAGATATTAGTGCTCCCCTCTCATATGAGAATAAATCTATATTAGCTCAAGTTTATAGCAAAGGGTCAGTTACTACATTGATGATCCACGACAAAGATGATATTGAGAGGCTAAAGAATAAGACTGTTGAGAAGATTGCCAACTTGGAAAAGCATTTGGGTATGACCCCAGACAGTGAAGAGGAAGTACATGATGATATGCCTATTCTGGAAGTGAATAAAGTAGGAGATGCACAGCTGGAAGATGCTCAACATGAGCATCAAGTAGAGAAAGAAAATATTTAAAATTATGTCCTTCCAAAAGTACAAGAGAATATTGCAGAAGAAGACACTCCTTCGGTAGGAGAAAATATTGTTGAAGAAGAGAACGTTGAAGGATTGTCAAAGGAGGATACTAAAATAGGTAACATTCCCCCTCCTCCAAAAAAATAAAATAAAGTTGAATAAGTTGTACAAGACAACTTGGAGATACATGAGGCACAAAACACAAAAAACATGCCTCCTCCAGATAACAGTGATAAATCAGTTGTTGATGAGAATAAGAATGGATGTAAATCTAGTACTGTAGATAAGGAGAAGAAGGATGAAAAGGTAGAGGATTACATTCATGACAAGGAAAATTATTTTGAAAAGAAAAGTGTTGATGAGAAGTTGGTTGGAGAGTCCTCCAAAACCTTTAGAGATTCCTTAAAGGTCTTATTAAGAATGCAACTCCAATTCCAACCTATTGTTTCTACCTAGTTACTACAAATACCAATACAGAAAAGACAAGTGGATATGGACAAGATGTCCCCCTTACACAAATTATAGTTAGGCAATGCATTTCATGCCTCTACCAAGAAATAAATTTTGCAAACACATCAGAAGAGCACAAAGTTAATAGATGAAGAAGTGAAGGTGCTACAAGAGAGTGTACCTGGTGTAAGTATTAATAAATCATTGTCTAGTGTACAGAATTTAAAAAAGTTACTTGATTCTTTTAAAGAGTATTATGATACTTTTGAGAAAAACAATGGAAAAGGAGATTAATAAAAAGGTGAATCATAGAAGGTTTATGGATATAATAGAGAATTGTGCTACTACAAATAATAAATTTTAGAACAACCTTAAGGATGGACACAATTGTTTTGAGGAAGCCAGGGTGTTATTTCAATTTTACATGAAGTGGTCTAGTTCGACTAAGAACATCAAGAGTCAAATGGACTCCATTGAGTCCTAGATTGGCAAGGCATCCAGTGCCTATGATCCAGTGAATGATGTAGATGGATCCACTAGAGCAACTATTGAAAATCTACATGAACAATTCTTCTAGCTATAGGAGTGAAGACAAAAGATTATAATGTATTTTGGATAGCTCAGAGACCTGGTGAATAAAAATTTCACACCTATATCTAGTGCTCTGAATAGTGTGGAGAGAGAAACAAAGTTAAATCCGATACCGAATACTCTGGATGAAGGTAAAGAACTCCTCATGGATTTTGAGGCTATGAGTCACATGCTTGGGTTGGAAAATAATCATTGGGAAGATGGTAAAAAGGTCTTATAGGAACACCTTTCAAAATTGCAAGTGTTATACACCAATGTTCCATCTTCTTCCAGTTTATTTGTGTACATTTATTTATTTTTATACATTTTAGACTTCACTGTATATATGTGGATGTTAGAGGATAATTTTTCAATGTCAATTTTGATCCGGTTTGATGGATAGAACTATTAGGGGGAGTTGGTTATATTTTTGGAGTTTGTTAGTCAAATGTATATATCAGTTAGGGGGAGTATATGTGCAATTCTATGAAGATTTGGTTGATAATGTAAAATCATTAAAAGGGGGAGAAGAGAGGATAACAATAGTACATGTGAGCAAAGAATAGAAACTATTTTTTATGCCCTTTTCCCTTAATGTCAAAGGGGGAGAATATTTGAGAAGATTTTTCCATGTTGCCATCAATAAAAATGGAGGATATTGTTGGAAGTTTATGGATTTTGTCATTGATATGCTTGTTGGAAACATGAGCATGGAATATATAGTATGTAGATACAATGTTGTCATTGATGTCAAAATTGTGGTTTGGGTTTACTTTGATGATTAGTTGATCCAGTGTGCATATGTGTTTGAAATGATGGCAATCTAGTGTAGAGATGCAGTTATTTTTCTCTGGTGTAGAATAGATGAGTTGGTTATATGGCTAAGTGTCAGAACATTAGTTTTTAGCATACAATGCATCCAATTTTTGGTTCATATTGGTCTATGTTTCTAAGGAATTTTTTTGGATGTTAGAGGAGTCTAAATCCAAAGTTTCATGTCTTTTTGACCTTCAGTGCAAAATTTATGGATCATAGTATATCGGGTTTGCTAGTGATAGTTTTTCCTGTATAGATTGCTTGTTTTGATTAGTCTACATCTCACAATGGAAGAATATATGGTCTTGTGGAATTTTTGAATTGTTTAAAGTTGTCAGCTGCATCTAAGTTCCAAGTGGTGTGTAGTTTGGAGGTTCGTGAGTCGGTGTGAGGATGTTCAGTTATCGTATTTTGATGTTAGGTCGCCAGCAGTGCCGACCTAATATGTTTGAGGTCGTGCAGAGTTAAAGTAAGTGTTGATCGGTTATGTGGGAGTTATTATAGGTCTATCCCAACCTATTTAGATGTTTTACAAGTTTTGAATTAATGCATGAAGTTTTTTTTTATCTTGAGCTGACAAAATATTGTTTTGTATGATACATCTAATTAGGCCAACCTAATTGTTGTTGTAGGTGTTTGCGAATGTAATGGTATAAATGCAAGATCATTTTCGGTGTTGTTGGGATGATTTGAGATGAGAGAAGTAATGTAGAATATGTGTGATGTGAATTCCTAAGAAAATCATGCAAATGTGATGTGAATGTAGAGAAGAGCAGAGTGTTAGAGTAGAGTAATATGAGTGTGTTGATTTAGTATTTTGAGCTTTAGTGGAACTGTATTTCCTACATATTGTAGAAATTTTTAGCAGTTTAAATATTGAAAGTGAGCCACCCCTCTCTTTTGTTTCTCTTATTCTCTAGATGGTGAGTCCACCTAGTAGTGAGCCTTTCTATAATATCTTATAACCGGTTATAATATATTATGAGCTAATCCTCACTCTGCTTTTTCCCTTTTTGGGTTTTCCACATTAAAATATGGTGTTCATGTGTTATATGAGTTGATGGTTGTTTTCATGGTTTCTTTCCTTACTAAAAATTGAATATGATATGTGGAATGAATGTTTAAATGTTTAAGTGGTTTCAAAGAATACTAATTCACCCCCTCCCAGTATCCTTTGTGTTCAACATTTTTCATGTATCTTATTTAAAATGGTATGTATCTAGATTTAATCATGTTTTTCATTGGAATAGTCTTCAAGTTCAAGATCCAAGAATGGTTGCAATCGAGCCTCTCTAAGTGCTCAATATGATCACTCGTTTCTTCACAAGGGTTAAAAATACAATAAGGTCATATCCTTCTAGTACAAGGATCCAATGAAAACCAATGAGGTAATAGAATAATTACAAGCTACAAGATACTTCCCAAAAGTGGAAGGATCACCCTCCAATATATAAGTGATACAATAATACTATTACAATTAAATAAGAGAAATCAAATGTCTTGATTTAGGGTATGTGTAGGGAAATATGGGACCAAAAAGAGGTCTTAAGTGGCCATTTTTTTTAAATTAGGAAAGGTCGATCTTGGATGAGAAATTGAAGATAGTTATGCTCAAAATTTGAAGATACACCAATAAAAAAAATCGTGGTTCTCTTAATCTACTATGTAAACTACTTTTTTTTTAAATGTTGGAGATTAAGGGGTTAAAATAGGGGTAGCACACAATGTTCTCTTGTTTTTATCAAAAAACATAACATAGAATCTAGTGTGCTACCCCTAAAATGATTAAAAAAAATTAATATTTCAAAGATCACTTTAGTAAAAAATTAGCTAACTCCATGTAGTTTGTGCCTAATGTTTCAACTAATTTTTTAATCAATATGTTTTTTTACTAATTTTTTAAGTGGACACATCCTGAAAAACAAAAAAATTGAGTATTTTCCCCTCTAATTATTTTGGAAACTAAAAAAAAATCATTGTTTTTATTGTGTATAGGATAGAGTCTAGGTTTTTTTTTTTTTTAAATCAAATTTTAATGAATAGGTAAACAATGAAGCCAAAAATACCATATGTAGGTTGTTGACAAAAAATGGAGACACTACAAAATAATTAAAGATCAAATCTTTAACATAATTGAAATGTCGAAAAAATAATAGGGTTATAATGTTGAGAGAGAGAACAATTTTACTATGTTACTTTTTTAACTTGACATTGAAAGACGTGTAAACTTAGTAGAGAGTATGCTTGAAATTGTGTCATTTTTTTAATATTTGTTAAAATCACATCTATGGGAATTGACATGTAAGTCCAACCCTTTGGGTTGGATTCCCAAGGAAAATCTAATCCAACCCTAAGGATTCAAAATATCCAAATAAAATAATAACATGGTTGTATTATAATGTGTTATAATGTGAGCACATTATAACATGAATGAGCTATAACATGATCATGTTTCCAAGAAGAAAAACTAGCTCTCTTTCTCTTCCCATATCTCTCTACCTCCTTATATACCTCACACTCTCCCTCTTTGTCAAACTATATACACAAATAAGTGACATTTATATAAGGAAATTTATGTAGTTTTAGGATTTTTGAGAATGGTTTTGGATCTCTAGAATTTATAATGCAGATTCTAGGTTTTGGAAGATCTTATAATTCTCTGAGCTTATTAAGATTTCAATAATCAAAAAACTCCTATTATCTTTATATAATCTAAGGGTAACTTTAAAATAGTTCAAAAGCATCATCAAGCCTCTCATTAGATATATCTCTCTATCTCCCTCTCTCCCTCCTTCCCTCTCTCTCCATATCTACCTCTCTTTCTCTTCCTCCCTTATTTCATCTCTACTTCTCACTATTTCACCTCTCTCTCTAGATATTTCTCTATATCTCTCCCTCTCCCCTCTCCCCTCTCCCTCTCCCCTCTCCCTTGCTCCCTCCCTCCCTACCTAATTCTCTACCTCTCTCTACTTATCCTTACTCCTATCTCTATTTCTCCCCCTAGTGATGGAAGAGGGAGGGTAAATCCCCTCCACACACCCCATCAAGAACTAAGATTCAAACATAGCTAAAATTAAAAAAAATTGAATCAAAAAGATAATGAGGTTCCATTACCAACATCGATAGAGATAGAGATAAAAAAGGAGATGGATATGGAGATGGAGATACATAGGGAGAGGGAGAGAGGGAGTGTGAAAGTTGGAGAGAGGGGAGAGGGAAATAGAGAGATAAAAAGAGAATGTTATAGGAGACAGGGATAGAGAGAGAGATGGAAGAGATAAATATAGAGGGAGAAAATGAAAGAGGGAGATATGGAGAGATGAAAATATAAAGATAGAGATAGTGAGAGTGTAGTGTAGTAAATTTATAACTTTACAATTTCACACTATGTTTGGGTCCCTTAATTTATTGGACTTAATTAAGCTTCTAATTTTCCAAATTATGCATTTCAAAGCCTCATTTTTATCATTTTTTGAAAGGAGAACTGACATTGAATAAATGTAATCAATAATTAAATCACCATGGAATATGTGTGTTCTAGACTTATAGGCTAGGACCCATTCCCCCATGGGTGAATTGGTCCCCTTTAAGTGCCAATGCCCATTTTAAAATATGTTTTTGGTGGCATTTTAATGATTCAAATTCAACTTTCAATTGTCATCTTTTAGAATCTATTTTTTGGGAAATTAGATAAACACTTATAAATACATAGTACTTTTATCATTTGAATTCTAACACACATGATCTAGCATTAAGCCATAATTCATATGAGAAAATATCATTGTCAAGAGCATTCAAGAGCAGATTTATCAGTCATTTTTTATAGAAATCAAGATCCTAATATCATGTCCAAGTCTATGTGTGTTCATGTTGTCTTGTGAAGGCTAATATGCATTGTTGATCCTAAAGCATCCAAGCATTTAAAGTATCTAAATTAATCAAGCAAAGAAAAATAAAATTCCTTTGGATAGATGTATTTGAATTTAGTCCTTTAAGGGAAGCCATTGAATGGTGGTGAGTTGTAGCAAACATTATTCATTCATCATTTCCTTTCCTTTTCATTGTCTTTCTATCAAGGTTTATTTACCAAACTTTGGATTTCACTAAGGAAAATCCTCATACAAACAAACAAAACAATTTTCCATTTGTGTATGTGCAGGTTATAGGTTGAAGAAGGATTGAAGAGATCTTGAAGATACATTTTACATTGTTTCATTTTTTGTCATCATTATTTTAAAACCACGAAAACTAAGTTGGAGAATTTATTTCCAACTTTTTGATAGTGGGACCTATGTCAAACAAAATCCAAGATACAGCATCAGAGGACTATCAAAATTTATTTTGGAAGCCCTAACAAGGACCCATTCACCCATGGGAAAACCAATCCCTCATCAGACCTCAAAAATAACTTTTGGTGATAGGTACATGTCATCAGACCCTTCTCAAATCTAACCACAAATTGTCATTTTTATTTTTGTACATTCTGAAATTTGCATTTTAGGTATTAGGTCATGTTGTTCATTTATTTTGAGCATTTCAAATCATTTCAGTTTAGTTTTAGATCTTTCCTATTGTCCTTAGGACTGAGATCCAAGTCTGATTGGATCACCATTGAGGCCAAAAGTCAATGTTTAGACCTTGTGATCTCTTTCCTAATGAAATCCCTAAGGAAAGACACATATTAAGATTTCTAAGCTTTATAAACACCACATTTATAAAACCTTAAGGATCACTTTCCCCACATTTCATTTTGGTGAACCCTTTGAATGATTACCTTGGATGATGATGATAAGATTGCTAAAATTGATGAATAAGTGCATAATGAATTGACCTTATTATTTTCCACTTCTATGAATTTAAATGGGGCCAACCATGATGATCCTGCTAAAAAGAGTGACCCATCATGTGTTGAACCTGGTGATTGTCCTAGTATGACACTGTTTGTAGTCTCTTTGGCTACTTATCCACATTATATATATGATGAGAAAGGTTGGGATGCAAATGAATTGCTTTAGGTTGGATTACATGTGACATAATTTATTTCTTTTCTTTTCATGTTTTTGTGATTACATGTATGTAATGTGATCCCACATATTTTGTTGCATGGCATGTCTTTATGTTTGAGATCTTTTTAATAAAAAAAATGGGGTTCAAGCGAAAGGGGGTTCGCTCGAACCACTGAATAAGGGAATTTTTTAATAAAACATTGTAAAAATGACTGTCAGTTTCAACTGTCATTTTCACGGGCATTGTATTGCAGTGGTGAACCTCCAAACCTTTGATGAACTCACCACCTTGAGTGACTTACTCCAGTGCATCACCCTCCAATGTGACTTCTAGGTTGGTTAATGCTTCCACATTTCTCATACATGTCTCAAAATGAATTACATTTTCTTGAAAGTTTCTAAACCGTTTTCAACAAATCCATTTTATGCATATCTTTCAATCATGGAATTCACTATATATTTTCAATAATGTCAAACAAAAATTCGAACGGTTCCAACATAAACACTTAAGAAAGGAGTGTCATATTTGATAGAGGGCACACAAAATAAACAACGAATAATGCATTACAACCCTTGTCATGCTAGAATGTAACCTTGTGTTGCCATGATTCAAGACCTCTGTTTAAAAAAATACCACCAAAAATATGATCTCTTGAAATGCCCTAACATGTAAAAAGAATTATTTTGATAAAATTACAGAAATTTGTCTTCCAAATGCAATCTACAAATGTGATACTAAAAATGCCAAAACCTTTGTCAGAATCTTGTAGCTTAGATAATGAAATAAATTTTTTGGTAGAGTGTGGATGCCCATTAACACCTAAATTAGTGTGAGATTTTTTAAATGTTTTAGCTGCAAATGCTCTGGTAAAAATGTATACAAAATGTGCAAATCCAAATAGGACAGAGGAACTATTTAGTGGAATGTACCTACTTGGAAGTATGACCTTTGTCTCATGTCATAGATTTTTTTTATATGTTTCAATTCTCATATTTACATGCACATAGAGATACTTTTGTGGGTAAGATACAATTTAGAGCAACTTTGTTTTCGCCTTCTAGTCCATTGATCATAGTTTCATATGTTCATTGATCCTACAAAATAATCATTATGGTATATTGTGTGTTTCCATTCAAATACAAAAGATCATATTGAATTGGTGATATCTGTATAGTTCATATAATGCTCCATAACAGTCTTATGTATCAATCCATAAAAATTGCTTTATAATGACCAGGAAAAAAATGAACTAATTTTTTAGTAACACCTAGAAAAGAGTAATAAGGATGTGCATGTAAGCACCTAAGGTACAAGAATTTATAAATAACATAAAAGTATATTGTATGGGTCTCTATCAAAATATATATAATTTTTAATTTTATGTGCTTCAGTACATACATTCTTATTATTGTTCATTTAATTGAACTTATTAAACAATAACCAATGTTCTTGATAACATTTTCTAATAGCACGAGAACACATGGAAGGAAATCTATACCATCTCACATCAATTTCAATAGATAATAATACTTTGGTTCATTCAAATGAATCAATCATTCCTCTACCTTAGTTAAATTTATAAAACAAATAGATTTATATCCTTGAATTAGTTTATATTCCTTAGTACCTTTTTCATACAAATAGAAAAGGATTTTTTCTATACTCTTTTTATTTGTGACCTATATTCATCTCTCTTTTCTTAACTTATCACATGTTAAGGGAATACACACACTTGTACTCATAAATTGAAAGTATTTATTGTCTTATAACTTGGTGATTCCTCTTACCTAGTAAATAGTGTAAGTGAATCAATGATTAAAAGGAGTTCTAGTTGCAACCTAACAAGAATATGTTCTCTTTTATATTTGGTAATTTTAGAACACTTAATAAATTACCTAAAAATATAGTGAAATTCCAAATGAGTCCCATTTTGGCTATCATTATAGGAATCTACCTCAATACTAAAACAACCAATCCCCAAATGCATAAGATCCACCACTTATACCTGAAACATCAATTTGTGTTGATTTTAAAGCTATTAACTAGGTTCTTCCTTATCTATTTACGATCCACATTAAAAAAATTAGTATATCAAAAATAAGATGCTTAAGTTTACATTACATCCTTCATGATTATCACTTCTAATTTCACTTGTGATAATGAATAAGAACAAGACATAATATTCAATTGCTTCCTTCATAAAAATATTTATCCTCAAATATTGACATGTGTAAACTTGGATAGAATTTTTGAGATATCCAACCTTGTATCTTTAGGTTTCATTCCTTTCCATTGCACCAAACCTCCTTAATGACACAATTATAATGTTAGTTGGCACAATAACTAGTTCATTATGTATATATATAGGACATTTATATAGCATTTAGGGCCACCTTTTTATAATTATTTTACACTTTGAGCAAACATTTTCTTGATACTCATTGATATATATAGCATATATTCTTATACTATTATATATACATTGTATTCTTCAAGAATATATTTATTATATCCATTAATTTCTTCTCACACATGATGGTCCACTAATTAAGTTCTTTCATATTTTTCATCATGCATAATTTTTCCTCACCTCCAATTATATTTGGATACTTTGTAGCAACCAATTGGTGGGGCACATATTGTCAAGTTAGCATTCCTATGGTTGATATTTCAAATAGGTTACCTATGACATCTACTAGTAATCAACTCAAGAATCATACAACTGAGTTCGAGATCCTCATTCATGACACATGGGACTACAAGGAATTTCACACCCTAAAACTCAATCCAATGCTAACTAGGTATGCAAAACATAGGTCAACATATGAAAACAAGACAGATTTAATTTTCTTAAGTCATCTTGCATTTCAAGCTTTTCATCCTTGTCTCTAGTGGTCAAATTTGATGTTGCTATTAGTAACCTCATCAAATTTGGCAGTTTTATTTCATGGATCTTGTCATTGGTAACCCTTTAGGTTGCATTTTCAGATTTATATATGGTTGGTTAAGTGTGTTTTTTGTGCTTTATTCAAGTCAATTCCTCTATGCCAATTACATTTTCTAAGTGTAATGCCCCGCCTTTCAACCCTAAAAGAAGTTGCAATTAACGTCTTAAGCGAACTAAATTTTTTTTTATAAAGTGCATTTAACATACACATTCACTTACTAATTAACAACAACCTCTAAGGCTACAAGGTTAGGATTACTTAAACCCACACATACATATTACATAAACCATAGCATTATAAACTTAATGAAATAAACATCATACATCATAAAAATACCACATAATATAATAAGATAAACATCCAAGATATAATCTCATAAACATTAACTTAATCCAATAGTTACATCACTCATTCCCAAAATGAGGCAATAGTACAAATATATCATAATTACATAACTCCACCTCATAAACATAAGAGGGATAAAATAACTTATACAAATTAAAATATTACAATGCAAGAAATTACAACAAGAACCGCGAGCTGTCCATCTGGATGTCTCGCCACCAAGTACTGAAGATCAATGGGGACCCAACGGTTTTGGTGCATGTTCCACCCTACCAATGTGGTACTCGAAGGCCCACCCCCCATGCTAGGAGATAGTAACAAAGTAACATGGAAAAAAATTCTACTACCTCTAACCAAAAGCGGACTCAAACTGACTCATACTATTATAACCAACCATATGAATTAGCAAGTACAACTCATTCACCATACAAGTACGAATCAAGTACAACTCAAGTACAAATCAAGTACAACTCCAACATCACTGACATAGGTCACATTGCTTCCAGACATAAAGTAGATCAAGTATGTTTACAGAACCATACACATAAAACAATTAACAACAGTTGTCCTAGATAGAGTGTCATCGCAAGGTTTGTCATGAGATCTCCTCTGGGCATTCTTCATAGGCTCCGGCACAAGTAATCTTGGTGGCTTCAACCGAATCCCGGCACTCATACTCACTCATGCGGAATCAACTACCTCTCGCAAGAACAAGATAGTTGATCTTGCCATTCCAGGCCTTCTCACTCATCCCAAGTCTAAACAAGCCCTTGTGTCTATGAGTGAGGATTAAATTATCTTGATTAGTGAGAAGTTAGTCATAATCTTCTAAGTATAATAATTTAGTTATCACTTGATTAACTCACTTCTTAAGGTTACTCGGTTTACCACTTTGGGTTCTGACCCCTATCAAAAGCCACTCTTCTAATGGACAACGCACACCCAAACAATCCGCCAAGGGAAAACACAAGTGCATACCAGCTAGGCATCATAATCCTCTCCAACACAAGGAGGATACAAATAATAGAACTCACTCCATACATTTTGGAGGCAACAAACACATAGTCCACTCCTTTCACAGGAGGCAACAAGATGAAACCACATCACAAGGTCACTCCATACAAGGAGACATGGATCCCATAATCCGCTCCTAAACCAAGGAGGTGCAAACATCCCCGTTCGTGAAAATCAGGTAAAACTGAAAAGACACCATGCACTACCCAAGGGAAACAACTGGATGGTATAAAGATTCAACAACCCTTATCATCTAAGTTCTTCTGGAAGACTTATAATCTAGGACTAACACTAAATTCCAAAACCAACAATGCAACCTGACGACATAGCAACAAAACCATTCAAGTCATTAATTAAATCTAATATTTTGATTTCCTAAATCCATACTCATTCAATAGGTAGTGTTGACAAAGTCCAAAAACACAATAACTAGATCATCTAAAATAATCATAACCCCTATTTCCCTTTTTATTATTGGAAATCTAAAACAAATAAACTTACTTCCCTTTACCGAACACAGAAAATTAGATCCTTTAAGATAATCATGAGGAAGATACTACTTTTGGATATACTAAATCCATATCTCTTTCATAATCCAATCACAATGATTCAATTAATCTAAATAGAAATTAATAAATAACATAATTGATTGTCTCATCAATAAAACAACTTCTTAATTTACTTTTAAATCGACACAAATCCATGCAAGTAAACTCTTTCCATTTCCTAACCAAATCTTACGTCTCATTCAATATTCTATTTAAAACATTCAGTCACTTTAATATAATAACATATTGTTTCTCACAATTAAATTTTAAATTATGCATTCTTTAAATCAAATATTTAACTCCTTCAATTAAACTTAAACATGCCATTTTAAAATAAACAATAATTTTTCCATATGTTTATAATTTTAATTCCACTAATCTAATATACAAATTTTATTTAAAATAATATAAATAAATATAATACTTTAATATTATAATAACAATACATAAAATATTAATATTTATAAATATCAATTTATTATTATTTTATTATCAAAGCAGCCATGGGAAAATAACTTAATAGTAGTCTCATGTTTCAAACATAACTCAAAAACTACGATCTGGGTATTTGTGATTTTTGGACAAGGATAATAAAATTTTAAAATTCAAAAACCCTTTAAATTTCCTGACAACCCAGTTTGCGTAAGTGAAGTTATAGGTGACACAACCAAACCATTTTACTATGAAAAATATAACTATACTGCAGATTTTAAAATCCATTTTTTAATAATAAACAGAAGGTTTCATTTTCTAAAAACATTCTAAATGCATTGTTCAATCTCTATGCTTAATTTCAATAACAACAAAATCGATTTCCCCAAATAATTTAAATTCAACTAAGGTTTTCACAATTTTCACTCAAGAATTTTCACAAACAAAGGCTGTAACTTTGTTTAATTCTTTTATTCTAATATCAAATTTATTTTCTAAAACAGATTTAACAAACAACTCTTTAATCATTACTATTTTAAAGAAAAACAATCAAGAACAATAAAACACAAAGAGGAAAACCTAGTACAAGAAGCTATAGGAAGAGATGAATTTATGATGCAAGCCTCCTCCAAGGATTTCCTAAATTTTCTTCAATCCTCCAAGGAATCCAATCCAAAATCCAACAAATGCAAACAATCTTTCCTTTAATCAATTCTACAATCAAACTTTTTTCAAACCCTTGTGCAAATTTTCCAAAAAAAATTTCCTGCTGTAAAAATGTATTTTTTCTAAAAACTTTCTGCCCTAAAATTAAAACATGTATTCTTTATAAATCAAAAATACCTAATACAACCCTAATTCACATTACATGCAAATTAGATATTTCAATTTCAATTTCAATTTTTACAACCTTAATTCACATTATATGCACATTAGATATTAATTTCAATTTCAATTTTTACAATCCTAATTCACATTACATGCAAATTAGATATTAATTTCAATTTCAATTTCAATTTCAATTTAAAATGCAATTTCAAATAATAAATTAATTTCCAAAGTTGCAACTAATTTCCCAAATAAACATTTAATTACAATTTCTAATTTAATTCTCACACGTTGAAATTAAATTCCAAATTTAATTTTAATTCTTTTATTTCCTTTCATTCTCTTACATCACGTTTAATTAATTAATTTAATTATTTAATAACTAAATTCAACCCCTTGGATTAAATTTAATTAATTAAATAAACTAAATTTAATTAATTAAATAAACTAAATATAATTAATTAATTTAAATATAAACTTTTATCCACATTGCATTATTTAAATTAAATAACCATCAATATGATTTAAATGCGATTATTCTAAATATCTATTTCCAAATCAAGAATTCTTCAGAATTAAATAACATTAAAACAAGAGAGACAATAACTCGACACACACAACTGACGACACACTAAGGTTAGGGTGTAAATTTGACACATGTTACCTAGCTACTATCTCCCGTTCAACTTAACCGTTGGATTGACGCGCTCAAACCTGTGAAACCAGGTGGAGTCGATGTCATGTACCTGCAATCCTATAACCAAGTAAACAACATCATACAATATATCCAGCATATAATATACACCGTGAAGAAGGAATTACGGATTCGCAGGGTGCTTGCAAGCGAGTGATGCGAACCCGTCTTCTTCACCAATACACTCATCGAAACTGACACTTCCATCATAATTCCAATAATCTCATAATAACATCTCATGTTAACTCTACAACATCATTAATCTATAATGCATGTGAAACAATAATCAAATAACTACATCCCACAATAATAGTTGTCACTCAATAGTAGCGATCAAAATATCATAACAAAGTATATCCAGTATCAAAGTAACTGCAACCAAACATAGCATAAAACAACTTGAACAAGAAACAAAATGGAGGGTATTACACTAACACAAGGAATGCCCTCTATGTTTCAAAATGCATGAATAGGTTAAAAATACATGACCTTATCCAGGATGAAACGATAAGATGGAATAAAGAATAGGAAACATAAATATCAATAGTTTCTTTCCAAATTAGTTTATATTCCTTAACTTTTCATACAAATAGAAAAGGATTTTTTCTATACCCTTTTTATTTGTGACCTATATTCATCTCTCTTTTCTTTTAACTTATCATGTTACTTGGGAATACACACACTTTTAGGTCCATATTGAAAGTATTTATTCTCTTATAAATTGGTGATTCCTCTTACCTAGTAAACCCAAAAATAGTACCTATGCATACCACAAGACAATCTTGTTTCAAAGTCAAATCTACACCACCCATATTGGAAACTAAGTCTAATATGTACAATAGATCTAATCAAATATTATAATATTTTTCATTGGAGACATAGCCCATCCTTGGATACTCCCAAGTCAAGCTTTGTTTATTTACCTACTGGACAAGTGGCATCCATAGGTTAATCAATAGAGAATAAGGCACCTAGAATTAACAATAATAATTTCAATCACAAAACTAGTAACCCTTAACTTTCAAAGTCTAGTTCAAGTTTTGTTCCAAGATGAAGAAGAAATCAAGTGACTCTTTTTAAACATTTTGTTACACACTCGATCATCCTACATT
Source organism: Sequoiadendron giganteum (assembly GCA_007115665.2). Classification (NCBI taxonomy): domain Eukaryota; kingdom Viridiplantae; phylum Streptophyta; class Pinopsida; order Cupressales; family Cupressaceae; genus Sequoiadendron; species Sequoiadendron giganteum. Next base: position 516,825,790 of record CM021105.1, on the reverse strand, counting down.
TTGGTGTACATTTATAGAATGGATGCATTAGATAAATCCATTCATCAACATTAAACTTATATTTCTTCCTCCTCTTTAACTAATAAAATACAAGATCTTTTTAATAGTGTTTTGGGTGCCTCTTCTAAGAATTTTATACTTGATAAATAAGAGCTTCTCTCCATAGGATTCATTCTCAAGAGATTATTAATTCTTATTTGAATACTATCACTTCAAAGGTTTGTCATTGGAGACTCTCCTTAAATTGTTTTTTAGGATATGGCATGGTTTGATTATAATATGGGTAAATCAATGGTGTATTGTGTATTAAAACTCTACTTTAGCCTTCTATTTATGTCATATTTAGTGTGATCCTCCTTGCTACTTCATCTATAATTTATATGTCAGTTTCCTTTCATTTTAAACACCTTCATTAGTCATGTTTCTAATGTTTTATATACTCTCTTTTACTTTCTATATTAGGATTTATTCAAGTCATTTGTACATACTTGAGGGCTGTTTGTATTATATATTATCATTTTTATATTTAGTACTTATGCTCTCTTTATCTATCATATAAATTTCACTCTCATCTTTTCCTCAATGAATTCTTGATCTAGATCTTAAATATTATTGCTCATAAATTTCATGTTCCCAATTTGGGTATTCATAAATGTGTTATGATTCATTCACATATATTTTATGAATTTTCATGATCTATGCTACATACGTATGATGTCTTCTATGTGTGTAGGATGTGAATTTATTCTTATTTTCATTATGATTTCTATCTATTTTGATACCATATATAATTTGTCATGTTTAACTACTTATGAGGCATCATATTTGACACTTAATGCTTATCATTTGTCCATGCATGCTCAAGCTCATCCTTATGTTACAATGTATATATGAGCCTTATCATGAATTACATGTTCATATCATTTTGATGCCTTACTACAAGACACAACTTTGTATATATACATCAATCATTTTATGCACCTTTCTTCTCTTGATCTAAGCATATTCACTATCTTCACCTCATAATTAGACCATGTTACATTTTTTTTAAATTGCACTAAACCCTCTTAATGACACAATTAAATAATTTTATTTTACATGCACTTATTTAAGTTCACATTTAGTTCCAAAAAAATGGACCCCTCCTCACCTCTAGTATAGGAAGTTTTGTTGAAACTCTAGTGTGGATTGACCAATACCTCTCAAGTAAGGAATCACAGATGAAATTTTTGTATTTGATAAATTTCTTATCTAAATTTGATATACCTTTTGATTTCATGAAGTTTAAATATAGTTTTGTTGAACATAGATAATTTAAATTTACATACATGTTAGCTTGAAACTTCTATATAAGAAATTTGAAAGATATATTATTAAATAGTTTGAACTAGACCTTATCTCTAATCTATGCGTGCTTTCAAATCTCAAGCTAATTTAGCACTTGTTGGCCCCCCTACGATTTGTAAATCATGTGGATTGAATATATTTAAGATCATTTTATATATATTTAAATGTATAGTTAGAAGTTTCTACATTTTGGTGAAATAAGTTCGTGCATGACTTCGAATTATGTAAATTTTTAATTTACTTGTTTCACAAGTGTTTAGTAATTTAGATAGAAGTTACATTAAATTTATTAAATGTACATGTATGCACTTGAGACCTATTATCTAGATGTATCTAGTGTTCATGTTTAATTTATGTATTCTATATCATGTGCACACTTGTATTTATTTAGAATTTTTTTAAATTTAAATTGAACACATGTACATGTTCCATGTTATTTCTATTCTTTAGATCTAGATATATTAAACAATGGTCTCATTTCTCCTTTAGGTACATACATATCACATGGAAAATGCACCTATTCCACCTCCACAAACACTCTTTGCAAATACTAATAGTGAGATTAGTAGATTGAGAGAGTCATTAACTGATGGTACAAACACAGGCATATATGCGAAAACTTGCATGTCCATATTACAAAGCCTAGAACAAATAAGAGATAAACTTGGGGGTGCTAGTGCATTTTCCCCTAATAGAGTAGCTTCTATTCTTTCACACATGTAGGAAGACATACATGGTGAGGTTCCCTAAAAAAAAAAATGATGTTGTGACCAAAGATATGATTAAAAACCAATGTTTTCCATTCTGTCAAAATAAACGTAAGGTGAGGGGATACCAGGTCACCAAATGTGTGGATGTTGTTATGGCCCGATTGATTTACCCGCAATTTTTTGCAGCACATGGTCAATATCCAAACAATGACCAACTTCCATTATATTTTGTTCAGCAGTTGTATATTGAGGTCCATTTGGGCCTCAAATTCAACTACCTATACATTCCACTATATGTTGGTCAAGGGCATGGTAGGATTGCCGATAGGCCCACCTATCATCGACAAGGTAGACTAGCCCCTGTGTTTAGGGTATTGGTTGGTGATAAGTCTCCTTCTCTCACCCCATCTCTAACCCCCTTAGAGGATCAATTTTCCATTGCTTCTCAAAAGGAAGCAATTGACAGTGTAGGTGATATTGGAACTGCGACCACTAGGATATCTACTTATTGTGTGGGTTAGTATTTGATGTCTAGATGTTCACGATCCACACCATTTACAGCACAACATGGCAGCATGGATCTTTTTACAGCAAAAGTCATCCGTACACCCACAGAGCTCAATGGACTTACAAGAGATATGACATGTAGTACTATGCATTGTTTGGTTGAGGACCTCTTGGAGGCATATGCATTCATCGCATAAAACTATGGGATCTCTATAGACCATGTCAGAGGTTGTTTGGCTTTAGGATTTGATTCACATCTAGGATCCCATCATCCTCATCACTCTCAACCTAGCACTAGTGTGCATCAGGATCCACCTACAGATCATTCAGCTTTTGCACAGACTATTGATCCTTTAGTTGACTTGTAGAGGATGCAGACTTCTATGGGTTTTATGGATATGTTGACCAGTCTTGATTCATCATCACTAATGCCATCTCAACTGCATAGTCCCCTTCACTCATCAATTCTAGTACAACATGCAATGGCTCAGATGGATGTATATTTTGATGCGTTGACTGAGTGTTTGGTTGATTTTCCATTGCAGAGGACTTAGATCATCTAATACCAGATGATGTGCATATATGTGTGCATGTGAATGTTTCAATTCTTTTTTTTAATTTTTTTTAAATTTTAGTTTTAAATTTAGATTATTCATGTAATATATGTATATATATTGTAGATGGACATACCTCATGTTACTCCTATCCTTGGATCAAATTGTGTACGTCGACATGACTCTATGGATGATTTTGCTACCAGTGGACATGTGAGTTTTTAATTTTTATATATACACATGTATATGTACATGCATATGTATGCACATATCTAGATAGATATTTAAAAATACATGTACATTCTTAAATAACTTTCATAAAATTTATCATATATTATATGTATTTAACATATTGTGTACACAATTTTATCTCCAGGGCTCGACACATTTGTTAGAGTAGGGTTCTCATTTAGATGATCGTTCGGCTAGGATTCAACATTCATATTAGGTTGCACTAGATTTATGAGTTGTTTAACATTATATATGACCTGGGCTACATGTTTGATGATCTCTAGTACATGTTTGTTAGGTTTTTGATACATTATTACTTACATTTGATGATCTAGATAGTACATTTGTTAGATTTTTGATACATTGTTACAGGTACATTTGATGATCTCTAGTACATTTTCTTATATGATATACATACACATTTTCTTATGTTTATTTTCATTCAATTTGTACGTGCATGTGCCTAGATTTTCTTATAATGTTTATGTTTATGTTCATCTATCTACATGTACATGTGTTTGCTTATGTTTAAATATTTATACATTAATCTACATGTGCACATGTACATTTTTAGTACACTCAAGAGTGATACAATCTACGTTTATATGTTTACTTTCATTCAATCTACGTGCATGTACCTCTTTGCTTATAACATGTTTATGTTTATACATTGAATCTATCTACATGTACATGTGTTTTCTTATGTTTAAATGTTTATACACTAATAGATACATGTGTACATGTACATGTTTACACTCAATAACATGTTTATACAAATTTAAAATCTATATTTAGAGAACTCATTCTCATGTATTTATGATTTATATATGTTAAACACATGTTAAATGTGCATTAAATACATTAAATGTACGTACACATATGCAGTTCTACACATGTACATGTACACATATAATGTTATAAAATTTGAATATAATTGAAGGTGAATTTGAGGTCGAACCCTTGGTCGATGAATGCATTTTCATTTTAATTGTTTTCCCATATGCATATAAATACAAGCTTATTTTTTATTATTCCATATCATTGCAAGATTAATTCGCATATATATCACTTGGAGAGTAGATTTTGGAGAAGAGATTTTTGCACATTTATCAAGGAGGCAGATTTTGGAGAAGAAGAGATTTTAGCATTTTTATCGAGGAGGGTAGATTCTGGAGAAGAGAACTTTGCATTTTTATCAATCAAGGCAAATATTGGAGAAGACAACTTTGCATTTTTATCAATCAAGGCAAATTTTGGAGGAGAATTTACCTTTGGCAGAGGATTTGTTTTGAGTCATCTTTAACTTGAAGAAGAAAATGGGAGAACAAGGAAAACGAAAAAATAAGGCTCAATGAAAATTTTCAAAAGAAGAAGAACAAAAGAGGCGCAAACAAAAATTTGCAAATTATCATAGAAAGAAACAAGGCACATGCTTATTTCTTCTCTCTCTCTCTCTTGTGTGTGTTTAGGACTTTTATTAACACCTCAATGTTTTCCTTATAAATCTATTTCCAATTATGAAAACCATGTTAGATAACTTGGAAACTTTAATACTAAAAAATAGTCATCTTGCATAGACATTACCATAACTTGGAACCTCATTTTGCCTAAATTCCTTATTATCTATTTTCAATTGCATTTTTTCCATAAAATTCTTAAGTTCAAGAATCTTTGATTTTATTTGTTTAAATCCACTTAAATAGCTCATCGTCTCTCACTTTATTTTCTTGCATGTAAATTCATGTATCCAATTTACAAAACCTAGTGACTTTGAAAATTCATTTTGTCATTTCCTTAAATTGAATCCATTTCCAATTGTCTTTATTCCATGGAATTATTAAGTTCAACAATCAATATTGATGTCATTTGAAAGCTCTACTCCACTTATAGCATCAAGTCCAGGTCACTTCTTTTGCTTGCATACATAAACTCCACTTATATAGAATCATCTCTCACTTTCTCTGTAAAATATTTTGTGACATGTAGAAGGGGCTCAAAAAGCAGGAAGTTCTCAAGAAGAAGTCGAGCCAAATCTAGATATTGGATCAAATGAATTGGCTAAAGAACACATGGACCTTGAAGATAGGGAGGGGGGCCAAGTTCAAACAATGCATGTTGGAGAGGGGTTAGGATTACTTCCTTCTACTAGTATGGATGAGCATATAAAACTAGCTAAAAAGGTGAGGAAACAAATTTCTTATCAAAATTTAGATCACTTACTTGAAATGGATATGGAGAAACTGAAATTTTATGCCGACCAACTTGCAAATAGGAGTTAGAGGTAAATGACTAAATTGGTAAATGGAATAATCAATGATCATTTCAATTATCTTGAAACACTTGAAAAAACCCAATTTTTATCACGTTTACTTCTTCGTTAGGAGCTGAAAAAGTCATTACAATTGGTTTTTTTTTAATTAAATGAATTTTGCAATCTAATTTGTTTCCAATGCAGTTTGAGTAATAAACAAAAAACATGGGAAACATTGTTCCACTTCTAGAAATAAGATAACTTTGTTGAGAATTCATCTTATGCATACCACAATACAAGTGTTTTCCATTCAAACCAATGCAAATTTGACCTAGAACATCAATAAGGGAGACCTAGGTATAAATTACTGCATAAAACAAGAGCCAAAACCACCAGGTGGCCTTCTTGCCAAATTATTACTCACCAAAGCAGCAGGGATGCCACGTTGTTTAAGTAAACATCTAAAATATTTTAATCTTGGTAAGACAGTGACCAAATCATGAGAAGTATCCTTCATGCTGCTCCATAAGAATTTTGTTGCAACTGCAACACGAGGCCAAATTCTTGGATGAACATCAGAAGCATTAGTAGTTTCACCCCACATGCAAACCTCCCCACCAATTACAAGCTTTTGTTGGGATGGAACATCAATTCCTTCTAGAGGATCACTTGAATAGACCTTTTCCCAAGGCACATCAAGATGGTCAAGATACCATACGCCTTGATTGCTAAAAATGCACTTGAAACCTTTACCAACAGCATGTGGACAAACCCTTGAACCCAACCAGTTATGAATAATAGTCTTTGGATTAATCCTTTCACAAAATGCATTAAATTTTTCCTCCCAGTTGACAGGTGTCCATCCTAGAGTAATTTACAATTTATGTGCTCGCAAAACAAAATATTGATATGCATCTCGTGCTGTCATGTTGTGTTCATCAAGCCATTTCTTTACTTTGGGGGTATTGGTCCAAAAATTTGTATGGACTTCATCTCCTCCCAAGTGAAAGAGTTCAAAAGGGAATATCTTTCAAAAATCAGCAAGTATACTTGCAATCACTTCAAACATAAAGTTATTACTAACATCGAGAGGCTCTCTACAATAAGAAAATGCCCATAAATCGGGATAACCAACACCCCAAGATTCTGCGTGACCGGGAACATCTATTTCTGCTATTACATTGATGCCTCTTGATTTTGAAAACTCCATGATGTCACGGGCATCATCAAACATATAACGCTCCCATTCTATGTAAGAACCCTTCCAAAAGCTAGGTAATCAAGGAATCTCTAAAGGAAATGATTCCTCCTCTACAATATGCCAATGCAACACATTAATTTTAGCATATTACATGGAATCAATTATTTTTTTGATGATTTCCACTGGTTGATAATGTCTAGAAGTATCAATGAGTAGCCTATGAAGTGCAAATCGAGGCTTATCATTGATAACCCAAGGTTCATTAGATATTTTCATATTTTTTGTCATAAAGTTGAATACACATAATTGGTTGAATGTCTCTAGGCCACGCAATGCACCATACACAGTCTTTGCCTCCAAATGAGAACCTTGAACAATTGAATGTTCATCGCCCATAGGCACATAAAGAGAATAGATTTCATCAATTATGAGTTGAAGAGTCTCATCAGCAGTGGAAATAGTGATGATCAACTTACTGATGTAATATTCAACATTTTTCTAATTGTTTTGATTCCCAAACTTGACATGATGAGTGAGAATAATATTTTTGTAGCATGCAAAAGCTTCCTGAATCAAGCTTGAATTATGACCATTTACCTGTACGACAAGGACTAAGTTTGGATCAACTATGATTGTCACATTTCTATTGCCCCGCTCTTTGGGTAGAGGCCACAAATAAGTCGGTTGGTCATTAGTAATCCTAGTAGAGTTTACAAGATCCTCATCTATGATAGACCCTCTTTACTCAATCCCCTACCCTCAATTTTGTTTACAAAGACCAAAACAAGTAAAGAAATCACAAACTGTTGGGCACACCTCATTCTCATTGCTAGATGAAACTCTGAACTATTAAAAAGAAGTAGAAGATAGATGATATCAACAAAAAATTTGTATAAGACTATGTCCTCCTCATGTGTGTCATCTTGTTATTTCAAAGGTATATTTTCCCATCCCCACTTCACACTCTCTTTTTTCTCAAAGAGCCTAACCAATGCAGAAATATACAAAACATGAATCTAGTCTCTTTCTATGTAATTCATGACTAATTCATGGGAGACATTATAACTATACCTAGTAACTGCAAGTTATCTCTAACTTCTATAAAACTTAAGAGTCATCCCAAAATACATTTCTTTTTAGTTATTACAATTTTTGGGTGTACATTCAGCATCGAATAAGAAGAAACACATGAGATTACAAAAATATATTGTTTAAAATGTTAAAAAGGGTTTAGATTGCATTGGGAAAGGATCTCAATCACTGGATAAGGCCACTATAAGAAGGGTGATGTTGACATCTATTTTAAATCAATATATACCAAGAAAAAGAAAAACAATTGCACTTTCGGCTTAAATTGGTTATAGTAGAACTACACTAATAAAATATGAGAAAAAGAGAAAGGTTTTGGATGATAGTTCAAAAGGAAATTGGGCAATTATGTTTGGAGCTCCCCATTCTGATAGGATTGAAGATTTTTTTAGGAACTTGATCTCAAGTTTTTGGAATGAAGAGACTCATCCATCATCAAATACTATAGATGTTATGAGACATAGGATTGGGCCCAATATTTATGAAAATCATATTAAAAATTGGCTAGACATAAAGAAACTTGAGATGTATATGAAATTTTGTAATAAGTATCCTCATATAAAGATTGGGAAAACAATGTTTGAAAGGGTTAAGCCATATTATGTGAAGATAAGAAAGTTTTTTGAAACTTGTTGTTGTTGTTATCATATTGAATTTGATCTCTACTATTAGGTGTTTTGAAAGATGAGAGAATAAATTTATGGTTTTCAAAATGCACCTCTTAAATAGGTAAGTTTGTTCATAAAAGATATGTTATGTGATCATGAAAATGGACCTCAAATAAACTACATAAAAGGACTTTGTGAAACATGTGGAAATTTGGCTAAATTTCATTCAAGAAATGAAGATACTGACCTAACAAAGATAGTAAATTGCAAGACTTACAAGTATGTAAAGTTTCAAATAAATTTTGGGAAATAATCCACAAGGTTAAACTATGTAGAAGAGGAGATTCCTATTGGAAAATTTATGGAATATTTTTTAAAATTGATACAACCATACATACAGCATTCCTTTTTTGCTAAGTGGAAAACACAACAACTTCAAACATTAAGAGATACTTTCCCACTTGGAACAGTTCTATCAGTAGTTGACTTTGTAGAAAATTACTCTTTTGTACATCAAAAAGAGATCCAATCATAATATTACTTTTCAAAGAAAATCAATATTATGGTTCATGTGTGTTATTGACATGCACAATCAGAATTGGATGGTGTTGAGAGTATAGATGAACAACGAGACATTAAGAAAGAATAACACTTTTATATTAGTGGTGATAAAGAGCATGACACACTTTTTGTACAACATTACTTTACAAAAAAAATTGAGAATTTGAGAAGCAAGGGTGTAAAATTTGAAAAGCATTTTTTATGGTTAGATGGATGTGCGGCACAATACAAATCATCACGACCATTTTATCCACTATCTAGATATCATAAAATTTACAAAATACCACATGTTTGGATTTTCTTTGAGAGTGGACATGGAAAGGGTGAGCATGATGGCGTAGGAGCTTGCATCAAACATGGTTTAAGAAAGCATCAAATGAGCTATTCGGGAGATTGTATAGACGATGCACATGATGTTGTTGAATGGTGTAAGAAATACTTTGCATCAAATGAGGTTGGAACATGTTAAAGAACAAACCGAAACATTCCACATAGAGTGTTTTGGGAGATATCAGGTATGTATAAATTATATTTTTAAAAATTTGAATTTATTTATATTTAAAATTTATATATATACATGTTTGTTCACATAAGTTTGTTTTTGTACATGTATCTAGGTGTGGACAAGAAGATCGATGCATGGTTGCAAGAGGGTAGAAGAAACAAGATCTTTGCATTGCGTTATGAGTTCAGATAGTCACCTTGGATGGATATTATACACAAGGGATTACTCTTGTTTCTGCATTGAGTGCATTGTGGGAAATTTTGATGCATGCAACAACCAAGAACTTGGATATGTTAGTAAATGGGATATGGTGCCACTATTCATTTTAGACACATACAACAAAAATGAGGATGAAATATTTCAAGACATTCCTTTGATTTCAAATGATTATGACCATATTTCAGGATTGATTAGAAAAAGTACATGTGTAAGTTTTCAATAATTTAAATATTATATAAATTTAATGATCTTTAAAGTTGAGATAATTCTGATTTTTTAAGATTTTTTTGTTTAAATTCGGTATATAGAAGATGTTTTGCAGTCATAGCAGAGCTTGGAAACATAGAAGTTATTAGATATTATTTACTACGTTGCATAGAAGAGAGGAATAAACTAACACAACCTGAAACAAGTGATGGAATGTTATTTCCCACAAGTGAGTTTGAATTTAAAATTATATATATACATTGTGTACATGTGTACATTACATAAAAAACATTAAATATATATTGTACAAACCTTGAGCACAAAAATGTTGTACATGTTCACATGTCTTACCTCAGGTTCATGTTTATCATGTAGGTTCTATTGTAGTGCAAGGGATATATCTAAAACAAGTCAAAGTTTTTCAACATGGGATTCATTTTGTTGACTATCAACTTGATAACAAGATATATCAATATAGTCACCTAATAATTTCTACCGCCCTACATCTTCATGCAATTCCACATGCACGTGGATGAAAAAATGGGCACTAGATAGTGATGATCATCAAAAAAAATTGAATGTTATTGAAGAGCGGGCTGAACCAAAATGTTTGAGTTAGATTATATCCATGATTTTCAAGTTCACTTGTACATGTATACATGTTCAAGTGAGAACTTATAGTAACTTGTTTGAACTCTGGATTGTTTTAGTTACTTATAATATATGTTGATGACAAGTATTTTAAATTTGATTGGACACAAATTAGTGGTTGAAACACATTGGGACCCTTAAATTGAGTAGATATTTCCAATTACATTTGTGTTCCATGGAATTCAAGTACTTGTTCAAGAATCTTTGATTTCATTTGAAATTTCAACTCCACTTATAGCTCATCATCTCTCACTTTTTGTGCTTGCATGTGTAAACTCATATATGCTCTACTTGTTCAATCTAGTGAAGTTTTTTAAACGCATTTTGTCTAAACTCTTTATCATCTATTTCCAATTGCATTTGTGAACCTAGTGAAGTTTTTTAAAATAATTTTTCCTAAATTCCAATTATATGTACATATTTGTTCCATGAAATTCTTAAGTTCAAGAATCTTTGATTTCATTTGAAAAAAGTTAGATACTCCACTTATAGCATCATCTCTTAATTTTTTTGCTTGCATGTGTAAACTCATATGCAATACTTGTTCAATCTAGTGAAGTTTTTTAAACTCATTTTTCCTAAATTCCTTATCATCTATTTCCAATTGCATTTGTGAATCTAGTGAATTATTTTAAAATCATTTTGCATAAATTTCAATTATATGTACATATTTGTTCCATGGAATTCTTAAGTTCAAGAATCTTTGATTTAATTTGAAATTTCAACTACACTTATAGCATCATCTCTCACTTTTTTTGCTTGCATGTAGACTCATATATATGCTTTCAATACTTTTATGAAACCTAGTGAAGTTTTTTAAAATCATTTTGCCTAAATTAAAATTATATACAATACATTTGTTCCATGTAATTCTTAAGTTCAAGAATCTTTGATTTCATTTGAAATTTCAACTCCACTTACAGCTAGAAAAGTTATTATAGAGGGGGAGACAATTCTATAGAGAGAGAGGTATATATACTAGCACTTGCACCTAAAGGATGTTCAAGGAATACGTTGATAGAAAATTAAATGTGTGTTAATATGTTATAGAGTATGTGTTTTGGATGTCCTACAAATTCTAGTTGCATGTGTTGTAATTAAATTAATAATAAGTGTTAAATAATAGAATAAAATAAATTTAGACATATCTATATTTTTTCTTTAAAGAAATTAAGTATTATCTAATTATAAAATATTTGCACACAAATTTAAAACATAAATCAAATCAAATAAAAAAATAAATTTTCCATCAAATTGATAAAAAATACTGCAAATGGAAATAGAATGTTCCCATCCAGTTGCCAAATCAATATTTATATGAAAAGTGAGATTTTGGAGGCTTTTACCTAATATTTAAAGGATTTTACCATTAAAATATAATTGGTTTACCATTAAATGGTAGTTGAAACTTTTTTTCCAATGAATCAATAGTGGTTTGTAGGAATGAGACTTATTTCAACCTCAAATCTCACAATATATGTAGCCTATTGACCAATAAAGAGAGAAACTCAAAAGATAGAGGAGAGAAGGAGAAAAATTAAGATAGATAGATATCGAGAGAGAGAGAGAGAGAGAGAGAGAGAGAGAGAGAGAGAGAGAGAGAGAGAGAGAGAGAGAGAGAGAGAGAGAGAGAGAGAGAGAGAGAGAGAATGTCCAAACTAACTTTTGATTGGTCATTTCATGTCAACAATCCAAGGATGACATGTGTCATTGGGGAGTTATTCTCAAGGTAGAATGTCATTTGATTAAGAATGTGATAATTCACCTTTAAGACCTCTTCAATGTACCCATTGCACACTTAAGAATACAAACATATAGAGAGAGAAAGAGAGAAAGAGAAAGGAATAGAAAAGGGAGAGGGATATAGAGATAATATATAGATAGGTGGAGAGAGAAAAAAGAGACAGAGAGCAAGAGAGAGGGAGAAAAATGAGAAAAAGGAGGAGAAAGAGATGAAAATAGGTAAAGAGAGGGGAACAAAGATAGAAATAAAGGGATAAAAAGAGGGATAGGGAGAAAAAAAAAGAGAGAAAAAAGATGGAGATAGAGATAGAGAGAGAAATAGAAATAGAAATAGAGAGATAAAGAGGGAGGCAAAGAGATATAGAGAGATAGATATATAGAGAGATAGGTAGAGATATAGAGGAATAAAGAGGGACAAAGAAAGAGGTAGAGATAGTGAGGGAGATAGAGAAAAATAGATAAAGGAAAAGAGAAAGAGAGAATAGGAGAGACATAGATAGAGATAAAGTCACATATATCTCTAAATCTCTCTTTCTCTTCCCATAAATCTCTCTATCTTTCTCTTCCCATATATCTCTACCTCCCCCTACTTCTTTCTCCCTTTCTCTATATCCCCCTATTTCTCTCTCCCTCTCTCCCTCTCACCATCTCTAATTCTCTTTATTTGTCTATCTCTTTGTCTCTCTCTCCATATCCTCCCCTATCTATGTCTCCTTATATCTCTATCTCTTTATCACTACATCTCACCATCTATATATCTTTATATCTCCCTCTCCCTCTTTCTCTATATCTCTCTAGACATGTCTCACTCTCTCTATCCATACATATATCTCCCTCTCTATCCCTCTTTATACATTTATCTCTTCCATCTCTATATATCCTTCTCTCCTCTCTCTCTTTATCTCTCCCTCTCCTTCTCCTTCTCTATCTCCATACCTATCTTTATCTTCCTATCTATCTCTATCCCCTTACCCCTCTCTCTCTTACTCTTCCCCCCTCTATCTCTCCCTCTTTCTATCCCCACCTCTCCCTCTCTCTCTGTCTCTCCTTATTGCAAACATAAAATTATCTTGTTGGTAATGGAGCCTGATTATCTTCTTGATTCAAAGGTTTTATTTCAATCACTCTCTATCCATCCATTTATCTCCCTCTCTATCCCTTTCTATATACTTATCTCTTCCATCTCTATATATCCTTCTCTCCTCTCTCTTTATCTCTCCCTCTCCTTCTCTCCTCTCACTATCCGTCTCCTTCTCCTTCTCCATCTCCATCTATATCTCCTTATCCCTCTCTCTCTCACTCTCCCCCCTTTAATTCTACCTCCCTTTCTATGTCTCACCCTCTCCCTCTATATATATTGAGCTATCTCTCCCTCATCATCTTCTCTCTCTCCCTCTCTGCATATCGATCTCCCTCCCCTCTCTCTTCTTTCTCTCCCTCTTCTACCTATCTCTCTCCCCTCTTCTCTCTCTTCCTCTTTGACCTATCTCTCTCCCCCTCTTCTCTACCTATCCTCTACCTATTTCTCTCCCTTTCTCTCTATCTCCCCCTCTCTCTATCTCTCCCCATCTATCCCTCCCTCACTCCCTCCCTATCCCACTGTCTATCTCTCTATCTCTACCTCTCTCTCCCTTTCTCTTCCCATGTATCTCTCTATCTCTCTCTCTTACCATATATCTCTATCTCCCCCTACTTCTTTCTCCCTTTCTCTATCTCCCATATTTCTCTCTCCCTCTCACCATCTCTATTTACCTATCTCTAATTCTCTTTGTTTATCTATCACTTTGTCTTTCTCTCCATATCATCCCCTATGTATATCTTCTTATATCTCTATCTCTCTATCACTCTATCTCACCATCTATATATATATATATATATATATATATATCTCCCTATCCCTCTTCCTATATATCTCTCTATCTCATCCTCTCTATCTCCCTATCTCTTGAGCTCTACCTATATCTCTCTATCTATTTGTCTCCCTCTTCCTCACTCAATCTTTCTTCATCTCTACCTCTATTTTCCTCTCTCCCCCTTTATCTCTAGACATGTCTCCCTCTCTCTATCCATCTATCTATCTCCCTCAGTATCCCTCTCTATATATTTATCTATTCCATCTTTGTATATCTTTCTCTTCTCTCTCTTTATCTATCCCTCTCGTCCTCCTCCATCTTCATATCTATCTCTATATTCCTATATATCTCTATCTCCTTACCCCTCTCTCTCTCTCACTCTTCCCCCTCTATATCTCCCTCTTTTTATCCCTACCTCTCCCTCTCTCTCTCCCTCTCTCCTTGTTGAAAACATAACATGAGCCTATTGGTAATGGAGCCTAAATATCTTCTTGATTCAAAGGTTTTATTGCAATCATTTTTGGATCCCTATACATTGATTCATAGTTTATTTGAAGCTATCACTTTTCCATTGAGACTTTTGTTGCACAAACAACATCATTTGCTAAATGGCCTACCAATTGACCTCATGTACTACATAAATGTATACAAAAAATAGACCAAAATTTATCCTAATTGACCTTCCACACTTCTTTGGTGCACCTATTACACACTAGAGTGAAATTGCTAGTATTTATATGCATATGGGAAAAAAATTTAAATTTAAATGGATTCATCAGCCAAGGGTTTGAGCGGACGTTGGCCAAAAGACTGCTCGAACCAACCCGACCAACATTTTTTAACATTATTCTGAAGGTGTTCAATCGACCCAGGGTTTGCTCGAACCCCCATTGGAGTGAATGAGTTTAGGGGGGTCTGAGCGAATAATGGCTTGATCGAACACCCCTTTCTCCCCCTCTGCTACTAAGTTTTGGCAAAAAAATTCCTTTCAAAGCTTTAGTTGAGGATGAAAATAGAGGAAACTTCAGAGACCCAACTGGATGATGGTATTCCTCGGAACGAGCTATACATTGAATATAATTTTGATATATTTTAGTTTTGTAATGTTTTTTTAGTTTAATTAAACATAGGTTTTGACCGAAAAATTAAGTTCTATGTTCTGCACATGTGGAAAAATAATAGATTATCAAAATAAAATTCTGAAAAAATATGTTCGGGCTAGGTATTGATTTCCTTGATCCAGAAAAAGAAAATGAATTTCCATACATACAAAAAACGTTATGTTCTATATGGTCCACCTATGTCTGAATTTTAATTGGTTTGACTTCAAAACTTGATTATGGAAAAAATATTCAATAAAACACTATGAAACCAAATTAACTTGTTAGATATCGTAGTTAAAAATCTAAATTCAAAAAAAATAGAATTTTATCCTTCATAGTAAAAGATTTATGTTGTATACATTGAGCATCACTCCTTAAAAATGGTGTTTATTGATAAAAACTAGTTTTTGAAGGAGGTGGAAAAAGAAATGCAATATGATTCAAAATATATATATATAGAATCTACAGACAAAATGCCACAAATCACTAGTTCACATCATCATCAAATTCCTCACGGTTTAGCCGCTATAGGTGCCCGAAAGTGGAGATTTAGTTAAAAAAATTAGTTCAATGTCCAGTTTGACCAAAAATTGTAAACCAATATTGTGGGATCACCCTTCCTTTTGTCTTGTTTTTTTTCATTTTGGAGATGATGCAAGGTCGTGAGACATCTAGGTCTCTTCCATGTTGACCCAAAAGATTTTCTTTTCTCTTGCTCTCTATGTGTCATTCTTCCTTAGTGTTTATTGTTCTACGAGTATTTATGGAATGATGATGGTTCTAAGCTTTATTGTATCACTGTAGCAAATACATGTGTTGACCTCAAATTTGTGGATCCCTTCTATGTTATCTTTTCATATTGCATGTGGGTGCAACCCTTTTTCATGATACAACTTTATTTAGAAACATATGATTAGCATAGGGCTTTCCAAATAAGCTCTCATTTCCCTTTTAAATGTCAATTGGTGTTTATCATTTCTAATTTTAAGTAATTTCTCATAGCATGGTGTTTAGAAAATCCTGTAAAGTGGGGGCATACATTGGAATTTCCACACCTCCGAAGGTGAGTTTCATTTTTTAGTTTGACATTTTTCTTCAATTTTGTTCAGAGGAGTTGAACTTAGTGTAGTGTTGGCATGGCACATTGATCATTTTGTGTCACCTTATCAAATTTATCAAGGATAATAAATTTTGTTATGGGTACACACCTTGTAGACCTAGTGTGTGTTTCTCATCTTTGTGTCTTTGGGGCTCACCTAGTGTATATCAGATTGCACTAGCCCTTATGAGCATATTTATTTTGGGAAAACAACTTAGGCTTGATCCATTCCTTTTGGACAAATAGTCAAGGCTTGATACATCCTTTTTCCTTTTTACACTAGTTTTGGCATTATATGCATGTGTATCTTGTCTTCCTGCACATATCTTACATGAATGTGCATCCTTTGTACTTATGTTGGTTTGCCATGGGATCTTCGACCCCAGGGGCTTGATCACCCCCCTTGATCTTTGTCATCCTATCTCATTAACATTTGTGCACTTGGACCCCTCTTCACACATGTTTGTCTACTTTAGTCTAAGTTTGAGCGTAAGTTCATACTCTTACTAAAGTGGGGGCTGAATGTAGTGTAGAAAATTGTATACCTTTATAATTTCACACTATGTTTGGATCCCTTAATTTAGTGGACTTAATTAAGCTTCTAATTTGCCAAATTATGCATTCCGAAGCCTTATTTTTACCATTTTTTGAAAGGAGAACCAACATTAAATAAATGCAATCAATAATTAAATCACCATGGAATATGTGTGTCCTAGACTTATAGGCTAGGACCTATTTTCCCATAGTCCCCTTTAAGTTCCAAGACCCATTTTAAAATATGTTTTTGGTGGAATTTTAATGATTCAAATTCAACTTACAATTGTCGGCTTTTGGAATCTAACTTTTGAGAAATTAGATAAACACCTATAAATACATAGAATTTTTATCATTTGAAATCTAAGAAATGTGATCAAGACATCCTATGAGAAAATATTATTGTCAAGAGAATTCAAGAGTAGATTTATCAGTCATTTGTTGCAGCAATCAAGATCCTAAAAAAATTTCCAAGTTTATGTGTGATCGTGTCATCTTATTAAGGCTAATATGCATTGTTGATCCTAAAGCATCCAAGAATTTCAAAAGTATCCGAATAAATCAAGAAAAGAAATATCAAATTCCTTTGGCGAGATGTGTTTGAATTCAATCCTCTAAGGGAATCCATTGAATGGTGGTGAGTTGTAGCAAGAATTGTTCATTCATCATTTATTTCCTCTTTCATTATCTTTCTATCAAGGTTTAATTACCAAACTTGTGGTTTGACCAAGGAAAACCCCGATACAAACAAAATATTTTTTCCTCTTTGTGTATGTGCAAATTACAGGTGGATGGAGAATTGAAAAGATCTTGAAAGAGAAATTTTGCATTGTTGCACAAGTTTTCATCATTGTTTTCAAGCCACGAAAACTAAGTCTCATGGTGCAAAAATCGACGCTAAATGGTATGTTTTTTTTGGCACCGGATTTACCACTAAATTTAGAGCCCACTTTAGTGTCGAATTGTGCACCAGAAAAATGGTGCCAACAATAGCATCTCCTTTAGCGCAGAGAAATAATGTCGGAAATAGTACCTAAATTAGCACCCAATTTAGCTTCTAGTTTTGCTTCCATATTGCTCCCATTTTTGCTCCCAGGTTTGCTCCCAGGTTTGCTTCTAGTTTTGCTTCTAGTTTTGCTTCCAGGTTTGCTTCCATTTTTGCTTCCAGGTTTGCTTCCAGGTTTGCTTCTGGTTTTTCTTTCAATTTTGCTTCCAATTTTTCTCTCAATTTTGCTTCCATTTTTGCTTCCATTTTTTCTTCCGGGTTTGCTTCCAGGTTTGCTTCCAATTTTTCTTCTGGTTTTGCTTCCAGATTTTCTTCTGGTTGTGCTTCCAATTTTGCTTCCAGTTTTGCTTCCAAATTTTCTTCCATTTTTGCTTCCAGTTTTTCTTCCATGTTTGCTTCCAATTTTTCTTTTGGTTTTGCTTCCAAGTTTTCTTCCTAGTTTTTCTTCTTAGTTTTTCTTCTAGGTTTGCTTCCAGTTTTTCTTCCAGTTTTGCTTTCAATTTTTCTTCCAATTTTGCATCTAGTTTTGCTTCCAATTTTGCTTCCAGTTTTGTTTCCAATTTTGCTTCCAATTTTGCTTCCGGTTTTGCTTCCAATTTTGCTTCCATTTTTGCTTCCAATTTTTCTTCTAGTTTTGCTTCCAATTTTCCTTCTAGGTTTGCTTCCAGTTTTGCTTCCAATTTTGCTTCTAGGTTTGCTTCCTAGTTTTTCTTCCAGGTTTGCTTCCAGTTTTGATTCTGGTTTTGCTTCTAGGTTTGCTTCTGGTTTTGCTTCCAATTTTGCTTCCATTTTTGCTTCCAATTTTGCTTCCAATTTTTCTCCCAATTTTGCTTCCAATTTTTCTTCTAGGTTTGCTTCCAATTTTTCTTCCAGTTTTGCTTCCATTTTTTCTTCCGATTTTGCTTCTAGTTTTACTTCCAGGTTTGCTTCTAGTTTTTCTTCCAGGTTTGCTTCCGGTTTTGCTTCCAATTTTTCTTCCAAGATTTCTTCTAGTTTGGCTTCCATTGTTGCTTCCTTTTTTTCTTCTAAAAATACTCCTTGTTTTTCTTCCATTTATTAATTTAATGTTTTATTTCAATTTAATTAGTTAAATATATCATGCCTCTTAAATAACTCATATGATTATAGAGTAAGTAATTTAATTATTTAACTCATATGATTAAATAACAAGATAATTATTATAACATGACCATCACCTATAATTAAAACAAGTGATTCAAATATCTATAATTTAATTGAATTTGACAACATCCATCCTAAGCAGTAAATTAAAATCATCATACGTAATAAATATCCATCCAAAAATCATCGACCACTTTTAATATATAAATTGACAAATCAATACTAATAAGATCATCATCATATATAACTAAAACAAGTGAAAGTCAAATATGCCAGTAGATCAATAACATGTCAAAATGATACATGTACAAATGATATAAGTAAAAATGATAAATTATGTAACTCAAATTGATACAAGTCAAGATGATACATGTCCAAATGATATAAGTGAAAATGATACATGTCAATATGATACAACTCAATAATATGGTACTATAGACCGTGAAAATGATACATATGATAGTAACCATGAAAAGAGGCATCATAACGATATATCAGCAATGATCCATGATGCAGTCTATATGATCATGAATGTCACTAGGTACTACCAGAAACTTCCTCATCATCATCACCACCATCATGATCATCATCATCATTATAACGATATATCAACAATGATCCACTATGTAGTCTATATGATCATGAATGTCACTGGGTACTACCAGCAACTGCCTCATCATCATCATCATCATCATCACCATCATGATCATCATGAAAATCATCAGCGTTGTCATCATCATCAGTCATTGGCCTTATGTTATATATCTAATATTACAACATATGAGATGAAACCATAATCATATTTCATCATATCAAAGTGCACATACCATAATAAAATTTCAAAAAAGTTACAGCTAATATGTCATTTCAATGATGTAAAACATGTAACAATTCTAATAAACGTTAGTAAAGATCATTAAAAAAAAAATTATATAATTTAACTATCAACTCTAAATTCTATTACATAACCTTAAGTGCCAACCCTTTACAAAATAATGAGGAGACTGCAAGAATATTGGTTGTAGGGGGCATTGGTACAAGAGATGGACATGGCTCTTCAAATCCATCCATTGAGATGGTTTCGTACAAACATGTAGATGATATCCTCATTTCTAGAGAGCTCATGATTCAAGTTGATATGAAAAATGATGTTGTTCCAGTACCCATAAATGGCATCATGGTTCCATTTCAAGTAGCCAGCATCAATATTTTTGCAAGCCAACAAAATGGAGGGAATTCTTGTATAAGGATACTTTTCAATGTTCCAGGTACCGACTTTAATGCCAACTACATGCCAACATTGAAATTCCTTAGCAATATTTATGTTAAGGAAATTTCCTTTAGATCCAAGAATTCAAAGCACATCAACCATGTGGTACAAATGATTAAATCCCATAGATGATATGCAGTAATGAAAGAGTCTGAAAAGGCAGAGAGAGCTACACTAGTGACTCAAGAGAAACTTTAGCTTTCAAAAACAAAGGCAATTAGGTTGGAAGACTTGTGGATCAGGCTAGTATTTGGTAGAAGAGGAAGAAAGATGACTGGAACTCTAGAGGCCCACCATAATGGATTTTGGTATTCAACCATGAGAGAAGAAGAGAGAGCTGATATCATGTATTGAAACATTAAGCATGCATTCTTCCAGCTAGCAGAGAAGGAGATGATTACTTTGCCTCATTTTCATTTGCATAACCATATCATGGCATGGGAACCAAGAAGACCAAGGATGTATAGTTTTATGTGGAGGTAATGGATGTGGTCCAAACAATAGGAGGGGAAAGAAGGTAAATGTATGATCTTGATGAAATTGAGGAAGAACAGTAAGAGAGGGACAAGAAAAATAAAATCAATGCAGAGTTTCAAGGATCTTTCAAGCGAGTACGAGAGCTATGGGAGCAGCCTCATCTAAAATATTTTGAACTAGAGTTTGATATACCATTTAGAAAGCTTGGTTTTCATAGAGTTCCGTTCAAAGCCTCTTCTTTTATTGTTCTTAAGGTAAACTATTTGGTAGAGTTGGTGGAATTACCTTTCTTAATAATCACTATTAGTGAGATTGATATTGTTAAGCAATTAGGCGCTAATTGCTTGTAGCAATGAAAGAGTCTGAAAAGGAAGAGGGAGGTACACTGGTGACTCAAGAGAAACTTCAACTTTCAAAAACAAAGCCAATTAGGCTGGCAGACTTGTGGATCAAGCTAGCATTTGGTGGAAGAGGAAGAAAGATGACTAGAACTTTGGAGGCCCACCATAATGGATTTTGGTATTCAACCATGAGAGTAGAAGAGAGAGCTGATATCATGTATCAAAACATTAAGCATGAATTCTTCCAGCCAGTAGAGAAGGAGATGATTACTTTGCTTCATTTTCATTTGCATAAGCATGTCATGGTGTGGGAACCAAGAAGACCAAGGATGTATCATTTTATGTGGAGGTAATGGATGTGGTACAAACTTTAGGAAGGGCAAGAAGGTCAATATATGATCCTGATGAAATTGAGGAAGAATAGCAAGAGAGGGACGGGAAAAATAAAACAATGCAGAGTTTCAAGGATTTGTCAAGCAAGTAAGAGAGTTATGGGAGTAGCCTCATCTAAAATATTTTGAACTAGATTTTGATATACCATTTAGAGAGCTTGGTTTTCATGGATTTCCTTTCAAAGTCTTTGCTTTTATTGTTCCTACGGTAAACTATTTGGTAGAGTTGGTGAAATTACCTTTCTTAGTAATCATTATTATTGAGATTGATATTGTTAATCAATTAGGCACTAATTTCCTGTAGCAATGAAAGAGTCTGAAAAGGTGGAGAGAGATACACTGGTGAGTCAGGAGAAACTTCAGCTTTCAAAAACAAAGGCAATTAGGTTGGAAAACTTGTGGATCAAGCCAGCATTTGGTGGAAGAGGAAGAAAGATGATTGGAACTTTGTAGGCCCACCATAATGGATTTCGGTATTCAACCATGAGAGTAGATGAGAGAGATGATATCATGTATCAAAACATTAAGCATGCATTCTTCCACCTACGAAGAAGGAGATGATTAATTTGCTTCATTTTCATTTGCACAACCATATCATGGCGTGGGAACCAGGAAGACCAAGGATGTTCAGTTTTATGTGGAGGTAATTGATGTGGTCCAAACTTTAGGAGGGGCAAGAAGGTCAATGTATGATCATGATGAAATTGAGGAAGAATACTAGGAGAGGGACAAGAAAAATAAAATCAATGCAGATTTTCAAGGATTTTTCAAGCGAGTAAGAGAGCTATAGGAGCAGTCCCATCTAAAATATTTTGAGCTAGAGTTTGATAACATTTAGAGACCTCAATTTTCATGGAGTTCCTTTCAAAGCCTCTGCTTTTATTGTTCCTATGGTAAACTATCTGGTAGAGTTGGTACAATTACCTTTCTTAGTAATCACTATTAGTGAGATTGAGATTGTTAACTATTGATGGGTGTTTTGGCACACTTTCTCAACATAGGTAATGCATAGGTGCATCACCTCTCTTGAAAGGAAATCTCCAACAACAAGTTTTTGAAAATTACCCCAAGGTCTCTCGGGTGCTAGGTCATGACTTGCATGGAATATCTCAGTTGATTTTTGATGTGATCTTGCTAGTAATCACAGGGTGGACGTACGAAAGTTAGGCTGGAAGAAAGTTGAGTCTTTGGGTGGAGTTCTTGAAGTGGGAAGTTGATGTGTACTTTGTTGTAGATTCAAACAACGATCTTGAACTCTTGTTTTGACTTGATATTTGGCTTTACAATGTGCAATGAACCTTAGCACAGGTTACTTATTAAAAAAAAAGAAAAAGTGTTGAACTTCTCTTTTGGTAATTGTCCTTGATGTCAAAATTGTGTTTCATATTGGCATCTTGGTGATTAATTATCAGTTGCATATTTTACATTCAGATGATTGGCTCTCTTGTTTATATTCTATCTTGGCATACTTGGTTTTGGCTTCACCATTGTGATGATTATTTGGATGGTACTAATCTCTTGAATCCATGTCAAAATTACAAGGCATCTTGTTTACAGTATTATGATTCAATGTTCAAGTGGTATAGTTCCAGTTTGACAGGTTTGACATTTTGAGCTATACTGTGCTAACGTGATCTACAGGTTTATATGGTATTGGCATGTTCATATTTTTGTGGTTACTTGGCATTGATAAGATTTTGAACAACATCATAGTTATGTCTTCTTTTCAACCTCATACAGGTAATGCTTATAGGAAACTTGGTTTTGGAATCATAATTGGAGTTGAAATTTAATATTAAGAAAACCCTATCGGGTTTCCTTAAACATTTGATATCAATTGGCATATTTTTTAGGAAAAGGTATTAACATGGCAATTGTTATAATATTTTTGATCATGACTTAGAAAGAAGTCTTTTTTGGATCAGGTCTTATATTTGTTGATTCATTAGGCCTTAAGCTAGACAACAGGTATGAGGAATTAATTATTTAAAATCCACTATAATAGTGGCATGGCTTTGAATTCTTGGTAACAATGATTGATAAGGTGGTCGGCATTTGTTTTAAGAGGTCATGAAAAATTATTAAAAGAATAATGGTGTCATCATTTTCCTTGTTTGATCATTGTACATCGCTTAAAGCTATGCTATGATGAAATTGATCAACGGTTTGTATGCATTCCAGAGGTAATGAGATTGTCGGCATACTTGGCATTTTCCTTACCGTGGATTTTAGAATGCATTAAGTTGTCTTTACTTATGTCTTTAGTCCTTTCGGACTTCAAACATGATTATGTTTTGACTTGGGGCATCGAATGTCTTGAGGAAAGCTAGGGCATTCTTGTTGTGCTTCACAAGCTCGTGGGTTTGAAACCTTAGCATCTTTGCCACCATGGAAAGAAGGTATCAGTCGTTACTTTGGTAACTTCTCATGCTGCAACACATCTGATAGGAGGAAAGTCTCACTGAACAAACAATGAAGCCATTTGAAATCTAGTTCACCATTTCACTGTGGGTGTGGACTTGTGCATGGAAGGAATATGTCGATCCATCAATCGGCTAGGCTGGTAACGTTCTCATAATAGTTTTTCAGGTTCTTTTTTTAGTTACCTAGAATATCTTCAGGTATGCTTTTATCTCATTGGTAAAAGCTTCGAAGAAATCTCACTCTTCGGTCAAAAATTCATGCTATGACTAGAAAAAAAAATTCATTTACAATTAGTCTTTCTGCTCAAATTTGCTAAGGTGAAAAATATTTATTTATCTGACAATGATGCATTCAGTTCGGTTACATTTCAAACTCTTTACTTTTTCAGCTGGTTAAATAAGGGATAAGATGCATGCTTGTCCTTGTATAAAATAGATTCATGAAGGGTATTTTATGTCTCTTCGAATCTGAAATATGATTTACCTGTGCATGAGTTATTATTCATTCTCTTTCAGTTAGTACTATGGGTGCAGAATTCGTGTGTGCTCAGGGTTTAGAGTCTTCTTTCTCAAAATACATTTTCTTGACCTTTTTGTCAAAAGCAATCTTCTATTTTTGGATACCTCTCTGAATCTCTAATTATACATGGCATAAAAAATTTGACAATAGTTTGACATATTGAATAAACATCATTTGATAAAATATTCACACATGTTTTTGTTGAATGGTTGGTAATTTTCAGTCATATAAGTTAGAAGAAGAAAAATGATTATTTTTGTAGTGTGAGAAATGACTGAGAAAATGTAAGAGTGAAACACAACCATTGTATTGTCTACTGGAAAACATGTACTCTTTTGAGATTGTATACCTGAAACAAAAAGAGATCAATACAAATTCTCTTAAGATGAGACAATGACTAAAATTCTGAAGGCTCAACTCTGAACCTTCAGGATTGTAGGTATTGTTTGTTGAGAGGCACTTGTGAGAAAAGAGAAATAGAGAGACCCTTTATATCATTGTAATTTCAGAAAACAAAAAAGGGGTTGGTGCTCCTTGAAATTGGTGTTTCAAAATGAGGAGTTGGTGCTCAAAAATCAGCCTATAAGGCATTGTTAAAAGTGGTTGTTTTAATATAAGCCTAAAAAGGCAACAGTTATGGAGTGGTTTTTCTACCCTAGGAGGGTTTTCCACTCGACATATCTTGTGCCACTTTTCTCATCTATGGTTCCTCTAATTTATTGTGTGAATGCTTTATTATGCAATGTTTCACTATCATACTTCTCATTTCAGTTATTTGTGATTGCATTCAATATATGGATGAGTTAATCATTGATAAATGAGAGCTTAAATCTCTTTTGTTTCAGTTTTAGTAAAATTTGTCAAATCTGTTCATGACACTGATTCACCCCCCCCCCGCCTCTCAGTGTATTTTTCACTCGATCAAAAAGGGAAGGGAAGAAAAGAGGTTCCTAGACTTGAAACTATGACTGAACAGTGATCATGGAGGTTCCTACTATGGACAGCTTCCTTAAAATAAAATTTCACTTAACCAAAAATTTTCATAGTATCATGAAATTTATGCTATCTTCTAAGGACTACAAATATTTTACCGTTCATTCACCATGTACATGCATGAACAAAGATAAAATTTATGAGGCAGCTTTGAATTTAAGTCCAGACTTACTTTACACAGCTATCTACCAGTAGCAAACAGCCAAAAGTATGGACTAGGAAGGCATCTACATAGCAGAAATATTCACAACCATAGAACAGCATTACTAAATCAATTAAAGCAAACTAAAAGTAACTAAAAGAACAAATTAAATCTAACTAAATCATCTAAGTATGAGAGATGAATCATGAAACATGCAAAGAAACTCAAAAATCCACCAATGTCAATGTATTTCTATTAAAATTTCTACAGCATGTCATTACAACAACTCAACTCCACCTTGAAAATAAGAGGAGACCCCCTATTTATAGTGTCCAAAAAGTGGAATGAATGGCCAAGATTGATTTACATTGTGTGGCCCAGATTCTCTACAAATTAGAGTTCTACCTACACCCCAAATATATTACATTTTAAAATACATTTTTATCCTTATCCCTATTTTGTCTTCTAGCGGCAGCACTGTAGCATTTTTTATTTTTGTTGATTGCCTTTGCTGCAAATATTTTGTAAGGAATTATTCACCAATAATAGGATTTCCTTCCTACTTCTTCAAAGCAGCATACCCCATGAATTTCAGAATCAACAATTGTAGTTTATCGACTTTTATGATTTCAGATCGCAGGACTTGGTAACTCCATTCTTTGGATCTGTTGGAGAGCTTTTCCGAGTCTTCATCGTATTTAGTAGTGTGTTCTCTGAAAAATTCTAACTGGGTGAAGGCTTGGGCAAAAAAATTCATGAAATCAATGGTAATCTCACTTGACATCCCATCCTCCATCTTCTTTTGGAAATGAGGTTTTATCTTTTTTGGATCAATTTGTGTGATAGGCATATCAAAATTTGTCATTAGCTTTAGGTACCAAAGGCAATCCGCCCTAACTTCCTTGGCCCACTCAATGTCTGGATCCACCTTCTCAAGCACCTACTCTAGCCTTTCCTTTCAGTTCTCTAAATCCCATTTCCACACATCCATCAGTCAATGATCATCCTTCTTGAATGCAAGCTCTTTTTCCCAAGTCGTACTTGGTAGTTTGAGAATAGCCTCAATCTTCAGGCAATTAGACCCCTATATCCTTGGGAAGTCCATATAGAACTTCCTTGTTCCCTCAAGAGACTTCTATAGATCCAGGAACTTGTTTGTTGTCATGACAACATGACTAATGCCCATGTTTCTAGTATACAAGACCTGTTGGAACCAGTTCTCTGCTGTCTTATCTAAGTTCTTTCTTCCTTGAAGCTTGTCTATTTTCTCTTTTGACAGCAATTGTGGTGGGGCCAAAGACATCATAGGATGTTCTTCTATTGATGACCATTGTTGGATATAGGTTGTTAGATCAGCCACTCGTTCCTTGAGTTCTTCCTTTGAAATATTATCTTGTTGTATTAGATGTACTACTATGGCGACGGACTCCTGAAGGTGATCTACTTTATGTTTTTTGGTGGCCATCTCCAAGTCAATGGTGGAGATGTTGTAGCTTATTCCTTATTCTCCCACCAATGGCATGGCTACTTGCACTGTTTTGGATCTAGAGGCATCCATTGTCACCTTTGATCTAATTTTAGGCTTCTTCTCCTTTTGGTGTTGATCTGGGCTCGGGCCAATATATCTTTCAATCTTTCTCTTGGATCCTTTGGAGTGGGAGTCATCTTCTCCAGATCCTTTTCCAACCAATCGAGCATTGAGATCCTTTCTTTGGATGATTCATGGTCACCTTCGTTTTCATCTTTCTTGATTTCAATATCTTTGTTATTAAGAGCTTCTTGCTTCGTCCTCGTATCCTCATTTTCCTCATCGAAGTCCTATATGAACACCATGCGTTTGATGGGAAATATAGTGGGCAAGCATTCTTTGTTGGGAAAGTCTACCTCAACTTTCTGGTCTTTTCCCTTGGAGACTTAGGCAATTTCTTCATGATTCTAGCCTTTGCTGCCATACCGTTGCATTCTTTCCTAGGTGGCATAGTTTATCACTTTACCAAGGGCCACCTTGCTTGGTCTAGTGGTTGGAGAGTGTTACCGCCTTACCATGATAGTCTTCTTCATGTCTGGTGGTTGTGTTGTTGGTGGCAGGGTTGCAGATCAAAGGCTTACCTCCTTACCGAAGAGTTTTCCCAATGGTGGCGAGGTAGCGTGGTGAGCGACGCAGAGGTGGCAAGCTGGCGGAGGACGGTTATCGCCTTACCACACACGGTGATTGAAGCGGTAAGGCCACCTATGGCTTATCTTGGTGGTAACTGCCTTACCGTCGGCGGTGGGTCCACTCACCGTGTTGGCCATAGTGAGACCACCTATGGTCGGTCTAGTGGTTATCGCTCCACCGTGGATGATGAGTTCACTCACCATGGTGGTTGTGGTGAAACCACTGGCAGTCTGCCTGAGCATTCACCGCTCTACTATGGTGAGACCCGGCGGTCTCCATGGTAGCGCGGTGAGACCGCTAACGGTATGGTCGGTGGCTACCGCAACACCGTGGTTAGACCTCGACTACGCAATAGTAGTGCGGTGGTGTCTGAGGGTGAGCTCAGATGGTCATATTGAAATACCATGAGGTGAGTCCGACAGGGCAGCGATAGTGAGCTTGGAGATTGGGTGAGCTCAGGCGAGCTTGGAGCTCGGTTGACCAAGTTGGACCAGTTGTCATAAGTGATAAGTGAATAGAATGTCGACACGTGGAAGATCTTTAAGATTTGATTGGCCAGAAGTTTTATTTCTTGATTATGATTGAGCTGCATTATTAAAGGAAGGTTGACGGACGCGTCTAAAGTTGATTTAATGTTGTGTGTGGCTCAATGCATGTTATCAGAGATGGTTAAAGCTTGCAGGTGGGATATTGATTAGTCTAATGACCGTTGAATGTTGAGACAGACATAACAGGTTGGCACATGGTAAGAGATGATATGTAGTCTCATGTGCAGTCAGATCAGATGATGAGAAAAGGGAGAGAGGCTAAGTGAGTTCAAACGGTATGCTAAGATATTGTAACCATGAACACTCAGTCTCTAAGACCTGTAAAGATGTGAACCTGTGATGCCTTGAGGCTGGGATAGCTGCAAGGATGGCTGAGAGTCTTTTGAGGAGCTAAAGGGAATCTACACTGTGTGTTGTGAGGGTACTGGAATAGTGTGAGGATTCAGTATTTTTTTTGGTCTGCCTTTTCTCCAAATGGATAAGATGTAATCTCCTGAAGAGCATATCTCTGTGTTTGTATTGTAACCATTCTTTGTTACTGAATAATACAAGTGAGCTGGGTGTTTTGGAGGGTGGGGTTTTTTACGTGAAAAGGTTTTCCCCATGTAAATTTTTGTGTCCATATGTTTGTCTTTCATGGTTGTCTGATTCATGTTCTTGAATCTATGCCTATATTGAATTTTCTATCTTGTTAAGCATTTAATTTTCTCAGAGGATCAATGGGGGATCCATTGTGCTTACTTCCGCTTTATGGCATAGTTTGTGTCTTTGATGTGATTTGAAGAAATGAAAATCACTAAGGCACTATTGTCTTAGACGTGTTCTATGATGACAGACCTGACTTCGTATCCCCAACAAGTCTTTGGGGTTGTTTTCCTCTTCTGTATCTTTTTCTTCCTTTTCTTCATCATGCCCACGCTCCTCGGGTTATTCAGTCTTCGAACTCTTGTGAGTTTTAGCTTCTTCCTTAGGCTCATCTTCTTCTGTACCTTCCTACTCATCATGAGGGAGCACCTCCTCATTAGTCTTAGGGTTGTGGTCACATTCCTCTGTTGGAGATTTATTGCCCTCTACCTCTATGTCGGTAGCCTTTTCTTTCATGATAGGCTATCTTTTAGCCTCCTTCTCTTCAATCTCTTTGAGTTGCTTGGCCAACTCCTCATCAAGCTCAAGATCAAAGGTTTCTTCAATAATCTTTACATTCAAATCCCTACCATCATCACCGAAAGATTCATAGACGACCTCGTCAATTACTCGATGTTAATATATAGGGTGCTCATGGTAGTCGTTTGCCTCCTCTTCTAACCTCCTGGCTACCTCACGTTCTTGTTGTCTATCCAACTCCTCGAAAATCTACATGGTGGCCTCCATTGAGGGTAGCTCGATAGGAGGAGGAGCAACTGGGAGAATCGTTATTTCTTGTTCAATGGTAGCCTGCACTGAAGGGTTTGTGAACATCTCAAAGAGTTCCGATGGCACATTTTGCATATATTTAACAAAGGACTCTAGAAGGGTGAGGGAAGGCATTGTGGTTGCTATGATTGCAGTTGGAAGAAAAAATTATGGGGAAATAGATGATGAGGAAAGTGGTGAGGTAGTGGCCGAGGAGGAATCCACTTATATGACTTTTGTTGCGAGAGAGGTAGAGACAAGTTGGACGGAGATGTCCACCACAGGTGGAGAAGTAGCAACTGTTGCATGTGGGATAAGCGGGGTGGTAGCGACAACAGTAGTGATTGCAGCAGCGGATACAATAGGTGGAGAATCTGGTTGATTAGCCTCCAATTCCTCTCCCTCATGGAGTGGATCTTCTTGAATCACAGGCATTTCAGTGACGTTGCCTGATTTATTATGTTTCCTGGAAGGCTCACCTTTTGAGGCCTTTCTAGCATACACCTTTGGATTAGACTATTTCTCGTCAGTCTCTTTTCTTTTCCTTGAGCGAGTGAGTGGAGGGGATTTGGATGTCTCTCCTATTGATGTAGCATCTACCCCACCATCTGATCCACCTGGCTCACTTTTGAGCCCCTTATAAGTCAAGGCGACCCCCTTTTGTTTCAATTGGGCAACCTACCCATCAATCCACTCTTTTATGTGAGCTTCCATGGGCTTAGTCAAAAGGTCGAGGTCATCGACCTCTTGCTCGTCCCAATCAATTAATGGTAGTGACAAATTGGAAATTGCATTATACCTGGGGTCTATCACAGTGCTCTCATCCTCTTCCACCTGATCAGGTACTAGGAACAGGTTCACCTTTTTCACAAAGTATGCAGTCATCTCCATATAATTCCTCACCCACACCTCATGGTCATCCTTACAATTGGCCCAAAAGCCTTCAATGTTATGAAGATGGGTGTACTCTTTTCCAAGAACCTTTTGGATGTGGCCATAGCGGTCCATCCGTGGCTGGGCCATGTGGAGTCTAAAATGATATTCGGCCAATTCCTTTTCTATGTTTTGGGAAAATTGGGAGGTATAGAGTTTTTACATCCCTTGGCCGAAAGAAAGGGGATAAGGAATCCCCGCTAGATGCTTGTTCCTTAAAAGGGTGTGAATATGTCACTGTTTTTGAGAAAGTTCCAACAAGATAATTCAGTCATTGGGATACCGAGGTAGCTTGTTTGGTCTTACTGAGAACCCTTGAGTGTGGATGTATGTAAACTTAGGATGTTGAATGAACAGGAAGGCATACTATTTAAGAAAAGATCAAGCACTATGGGAGACTCTCCTCTCAAAGTCACCCCCAAGTAGCCTGATGATATAACCTATGAAAGCATCATTTACCCTGCAGTAGTCCTTCTTAAAATTCTTGAATTGCAGCTAAGGGTACCTATCATATACCTTGAGCTCCCTGCTAGGTTCTTCATATGAAGCTCTAAACAAACCACTGTATTGCCTCCGCTCGGCCAATAAGAACACCAGGTAAGATTTCATATAGAACTTGGAGGTCTTCTTGACATTCATGAATTTCTCATGGAAACAATCACTGATTATTCCACCCCAGTAAAATGTGGTATCCTCTGCTCCATGGAGAATTTTCTCAACAAAGTAGATCGTCCATTCTTGAAAATAGGCCACAACGGGGAGGCTCATTACTTTGCTTAGCAGGGTTACCAGATCGTGATAGTCTTCATAAAATTCATTGTGAAAGAGCTCTTGGGGAACCTTTGCAATGCTGCCCCTCTTTTCCTTGAGCCAATGTTGATTTATAAGTTTCTTACATTTCATTGGGTCCTCGTCCCACATTGCTTTGCACTCCTTTATGGTTGAAAATTCCACCTCCCCGAAGGTAGGGATATGAAAGGTATTTTTTATTCCTTTGGCTGAAATGTTGGCTAACATGTTTCCATCCCAATCCACTATTGTTCTAGTTTCTGGCTGGTATGCCTCCCTGCAATCCATTACTAGTTTGGGGGCAACAAGAGAGGGAGGGAAACCTATAGCTTTGGCTATCCCACTGCTTCTGATTAGTCTTGCATTTTCTATCTTAGGGTTGATCCTGATCCTAATCCTTTGGATGAATTCATCAATATCCACATGTCCAATGTTGGTGTCAAAAATCTCTTTTCAATTGGTGGTGACTTTAGTCTGCAATGGTTCCCCTTGGAACTGGTACTTCATTTGTTCTTTGTCTTCTTTTCCATGAGGGGCTTTTCCTGTTTTCTTCCCTTTGTCTTTCTCTATGACCACCCTCGAGGTTTCTGCACCTGATTCCATATATTCTACACAGAGAGGCAAGGTAAGCATAATCAAGCATAAAAATGAAAAAGGTCAGCTACACCCTTGCAAAACATCATTGGATTAGATAATCCATCATTCAAAAATCTAAAATTTAATCCAAATTGCCATTAGAAGTTTACTAGAGGGAGTTTGGATGGTCTCGGCCCTAGAGGTCAAATTTACCTGGTAGGATGATTGTTTTGAAGGGCGAACAGGGAAGGGCAGTCTGGATGGTTTCTCCCATCTTCAGATTTAGATGATTTTAAATGTTCATGCAGGAGAGGGTCTAATTTGAGCATGTGGTTCAAGGCTTGTTTCTTGATAGGGAGATGTTTGGATCATTATTAGGGCACCCAAAGTTATGAGGAGGGAAAGTTGCCTGGAGTTTTCCATTTGGAATGGCTCTGATGAAATAGACTTTCGAAGGCATAGTTTCGGGGTCCAAGACTCGCGAGGTTGAAGGGAGGTTCACACAACTTAATCGTTTGGGTGTTCGGACCACGAAGGCCACGAAGGCCAGGAAGCTATTTAAGGATGGTCATTTAGAATAGCAGGCCATGAGTGGAAGTTCGGTGAGAACAACTTGATGGACTGGACCTAGACTTATACTTTGTCTTCCATGTTTCTTTGTTGAGTTCTATCGAAGATTGAACTACTAGGAACCGAAGGTCAAAGGGACGGTCTTGATTTTCCCTTTTATGAGGCTGAGATGGGATGGAATCCCGATAGTGGAAGTCCTGAGAAGGGGACTCGGTGAAGGAAAAGACCCTTAAATTATCATTTTGTTCATGCGACAGAAAGATGATTGAGGCCCGGAGGCCGAAACGTAGTCTCCTGAAAGTCGTTTGATACGTAGGTGTCACTACGGTGATCTCTGGATGGAGTTCTGCAAACCAGGAATCGAAGGGCATTTGGCAAGGTTGTTTTACTTCCATGATAAACAAAAAATGGAGGGATGGGGTCAGGAGGTCGGATAGACGGAGTCAAAATGTCATTTGGGAGAGTGAATGATGGACAATGTCCTAGAGACGAAATCCCACTAGAGTGGGGCCAGAAAGCATGGGAGCAGTTAGTGAGCAAGTTTTATAAAGTTCAAACAACAGAAAGGTAGGGGAGATCCGAGATGGCGGACCCGAGAGGGCACTTCGCCATTTGAATTTTTCTAGTCTTCATGTTTGGATGGCGGCCAAGAGAAGTCTCAGGCCTAGAGAGCACTAGCGCTCTGCCCAAAGAACGATGTCATGGAGATGAATTTTCATGTTCAAAGACTTGGTGATTTGATGGGTTTTCTCGATATTTCATCACATGGGTTTTCTAGAACTATTCTCCCTCTATTAAAAGAATGCATTTTATCCCTTTTTCATCCATCATTTTAACCCAAAAAGACCAAAAGAACAGCGAGAGGGCGGAGAGAAAACTTACCCTAAGAACTCAATGAATAGAGTTGTTGAATCCATGAAGAACAACGAAGGAAGGTGGCAGACTCCAAGGCGAAAATCGGTGAAGGCTCGCGAGGTCTACAACTATTCTAAACTTCTCCTGAAATGTGAAAATGACAGGTTGAAATGGTTTATTTATACCCTTAAGTACATTTAATGCACTTAAATAAGGCATGTACAGAGGGCCAAAAGGTTGGTGAGTTCAAACTTTGAGACGACAACAGGAGGTCCAGAACCAAGAGGCTAGAAGGATGTGAGCACAAGTTCGTTTCAAACATCAAGTGGAAATCATTAGCAAAGAGGGGCCTGAGGTCCAATGGTCAAAAAGACATGACCGCCGACATTCATTAGAAACAACGAATGCATGAAGGAATCCTAGGTAGAGGGATTCGGTGGATCGGGCCCGAAGTGAGTGAAGGACGGTCTATTGCAGCATAATTTATGAAATGGCGGGCAAGGAGGTAGCCCCCAAAGGTTGGAATGACATGAGCCAATAGCTGTTTTAAAACAGAAAATGAAACCAAAAATCCGGGAAGGTAAACCCGATGAGCCAGATCCGGAGGGCCCTAAGGTCGCGACAAAGGAACTCTGTGAAGATTCAGGACTTAGAAAATTTTGAGGGGTGAAACATGGTCAACTTAGGATGAGACCTTGGAGGCATGCTAACCATCTAGTGCACCAAAATGGGGGCATGCAAAATGAGGTAATAACAAAATGACCCAGCAAGGTGAAAGAAAGAGAGGGTCCCCATTCCAAATGGTGCGTGTGTGCTAAGGGCACAACAAATGGTCACTCTGATGGGAACACTCTCGAGCATTCTAAGGATAAGTATTCATTCAAGACCCAGAATATCTAGTTTATAGACCAAGAGCCGACTCCCAAATGTGAATTAGGAGAACAAGGTTCTTAGTTGAGTCAACCTACGAAACATCTCAGTAGTGAATTCATTCCTTCCCTCGGGAATCATGACAAGAAGAGGCTAATCAAATGAGCAAGTTACATGAATCATCCAACACCAAAAGTAACCTGGACGTTGCCCCACTGCTAGTCAGGCATCCATATCCATGGTAGAGTTGTTGATGTGACTCAACGGATATTGCTCTACTGTCGGTCGAGCATCCATAGCCCTGGTAGAGTTATCTGCACACCCATACGGTTGCTTGATTTTAGAACTTTCTTTCTTTCTTTCTTTTAGAATTTTTCTTTTTGTACTTTATGTTTACTCAATCGTGTAAGCATTGAAGCCTACGATGGGTTTGAGAACCACAGTGGTCACTGGAGAGAACTTAAGATTTTTCACTTGCCAGGTTATTATAGCAACTATTGCATGACCCTTCGGAGATAATTAACATGTATTTTATGCAAGACCTGAGATGAACATAAAAAGATTCAACCAAGGGTCAATTTCTAGAATAGAGTTTAAATGAGGAATTCATTTCCAAGTAGCTATAAGGGACCAATAGTCGAGAATGAATGTTTAGCCAAAGAACACTAAGAGCAGGTAGCAAAGTGAACCATTCATTGAATGAGCATGGCCACTACATCAGCAACGAAGAGCCTCTCATCAAAAGAACAAAATAGCCGAGAGATGAGCAAAATGAATTAGCACAAAACAACAGAACGAAAGAAAACCAAAACAACTTATTCTAACCTATGTACAAATATTTACAGGAATAGCTCAGAAAGAGCTCAGACTTGGAAGTAATGCTTTGAGTGTTTCCCATTGACAGGAAATGGGACATCCTCACCAGTTAAGGTTTTCAAACCGAAAGCATTATCTCCTAGAATTTCAATTATTTGAAAGGGCCCAAGCCAAAGCTTGTCGAATTTGTTATATCCCCCTTTCTTTTCATGGGCCTTGTCCCAACACAGGACTAAATCTGAAGTTCTAAAGGCCTTGATTTTGGCTTGATGATCAAACCATCTCTTGACTACACCCTGGTGTTTGGCAAAATTTTCTATTGCATGATCTTGTATTTCTTCCAAGTACAATTGCTCAGCTAACCGAGCTTCTCAAAGATCCCATCCTTCATAAAAATTATTGATAAACTAGAGGGTGGGAATTTTCATGTGTATTAGAAAGATAGGCTCTAATCCATAGACCAAATGAAATGGGGAATCACCAAGGGTAGCCTTGTGATGGGTGTGATCTTCCAAAAGGGTGAAACGGAGCTGGGTATGCCAATCCTTGGGGTTCCTATCAAGAAAATTTTTAATCACAGTGATCAAGTTTTTGTTGGTGGACTCTGCAAGACCATTGCCCTGAGGATAGTAATTAGATGAGAACTTGAGGGTGATGCCATAATCAAAGGCCCAACTAGAAAATTTAAGCGAGGAGAAGGCGGGGTGATTATCACATACCAATGCATAGAGGCAACCAAAATGATTTAAAATAAAACTTTCAAGTAAATCAGTGACTACCTCTATGGTACATTGCCTACATGCAATAGCTTCTATCCATCTAGTACACTAATCAAATGTGGTTAGAATGTACCTATGACCTATGGATGATGGTGGTCTTACCAGACCAATGAATTTGAGACCCATTGCACAAACGGCCTTACCTCTAGAACTAGTTGCAGTGGGATAGCGGCATTCCTTTCTCTATTTGTCGCGGTCTGGAAAACATGACACATGCGAACATGGTTATGAGAATCCTTAAAGACCGTAGGCCAGTAGTATCCTCCTCTCAATATTTGATGTGTAGTGGAAAGACCAAAACCATGACCCCTGCCAAATTTATCATGAAACTCCTTCAAGACCCGATCTGCCTCCTCTTTGCCAAGGCATCTCAAATAGATGCCTTCATGGTTCTTCTTGTATAGTATGGATCCTTGCAACATGTAGTTACTTCTCTTCAGTCTAAGGACACATTTTTGGACCCCCTGCAAGTGGGGTGGACATCTTTGATTCTGTAGATAGTACATTATCGTCATACCACTCTCTTGGAGAGACATCCTTCAGCTGGTACTGTTGAACTGTAAGTTTAGGTTTGGCTTTAGCTACTGCTTCAGGTATTGTTCGGGTAAGGTCCTGTCCTCTAACCAATTTGATCAGCTAGATTTCTTTATCATATTCTTGCAGCAAGGTCACCCATTTGGCTCTACATTCTCCCAACTCGTTTTGCATGAGCTATGTGTTTACTGTAGGGTTAGGAACGATGGCAAATACTTTATTTCTCAAGATGTAATGCCTGAATTTCTTGAATCCATAGACGAGAGCATATGCTTTCTTTTCAACATTGTGATATCTCAGCTCAACGTCCTTTAATGGGGCACTCATGAAGGCAATTGGGTGCTCATTCCCATCACAATATTTTTGAGTCAATATACTGGCACATGAGTGGTCTGAAGCAAATGAGTAAATATAGAATGGCTTTAGATAATCGGGGCTGACCAACATGGGTGCATCAAAAATTGCTTTCTTGATCTCTTCAAAATCCTTTTTTTCTTCCAGGATCCACTCAATCTTGGCATCTTGCTTTAACATAGCATTGAGTGTCTTGGCAATTTCAGAAAAGCCTGTGATGAATTTTCTAACAAATTTTATCTTTCTGAAGAAGGACTTTAACTCTTTCTTGTTGCATGGCAGTTGAATCTTTATGATGGCCTAGATATGCTTGGGATCTATAGAAATCCCCTTTTATTATAAGATGTGCCCTAGTAACTACCCCTTGGTGATCCCAAGGATGCATTTCTTCGGATTGAGGGAAACCCCAAATTCTCAGCACCTCTGAAAACTTTGCATAAATCAGCCACGTGATCGCTCTATTGCTTTGAGAATATAGCCAAATCATCCATGTAGATGATTATACATTTTCCAATCAAATCCTTGAAGGCAATGTCCATTGCACGTAGAAAGGTCACGCTAATGTTGATGAGCCCGAACAAAATTTGTCTATAGGAAAAGGTACCACACTTGGTGGTGAATGTTGTTTTATTTCAATCTTCGTACTGCACCATAACTTGATTGTATCTAGAGTACCAATCCAAGAAGGACATCATCTGAGAACCATTAACTATTTGTAGCACCTCATCTGATGAAGGCACAAGATAGTTATCCTTTTCTGAAGCTCTATTTAGATTGCGAAAATCAACACACAACATGATTTCACTATTTTTTTTTCTGACTGGAACTAGATTAGCCACCCACGTGGAGTGTCTAACTAGAAAAATAATCCTGGCAGACAACATCTTCTACACTTCCTTATATATGATCGGCTCCAATAAAGCATTGATGGGATGATGCCGCTGTCGGAATGGCCTCACACCCGGTCTAAGGGGAATGGTGTGTGTGATAATTAATGTGTTATACATTTTCAGATCTTCATAACTCTAAGCAACGATGTCATGGTAATTCCGTAAAGCATCCACTATCCCCCTTTTTTCTTCTGGTGTGCACACCTTACCAATAAATATATTATTTGCATCCTCGGTCATTTCGAGGTTGTAGGTGTCACATTGGTTACTGATGGAGTCCCTTTTTGCTTGTTGGTCCTATCCTCTGATCTGATCCAAATAAAACATTTGTTCTAGTTGGACCATTCCTCTTGGAATAGTGTTGGTTTTGAGGTTGATGACCCCTTCAATATCTAGTTCGGCCTCCTCAAGCTCAATCTTATCAATTATTTGGGTAGAAAACACATCCAATTTGGTCATAAAATCTAGGATGTGTTTATCATCATTAAACACTTGAAAACTTTCCACATTGTTTGGCATAGATGGAATGGAGGTGTGCTC
This sequence comes from Sequoiadendron giganteum, assembly GCA_007115665.2. Classification (NCBI taxonomy): domain Eukaryota; kingdom Viridiplantae; phylum Streptophyta; class Pinopsida; order Cupressales; family Cupressaceae; genus Sequoiadendron; species Sequoiadendron giganteum. The sequence goes on along the minus strand of CM021105.1, from coordinate 516,787,527 downwards.
AACAGTAAACCTTTTGAGGCCAAACAACGATAGGGGTTGCAAGGTGCTAGCCGCTTGTGCTAGGGCATTGGTAGTGTGGTTTTGAGAGCACATGATCAGTTGGATATTCAATGCATCTAGATCTTCTAATAGATCCCATACCCTATGCCTATAATTAGTCAGTCTCCGATCATAGCAAGAATATAGATTTCTTACCTACTTTATGACTAACTCTTTGTCCCCAAAGACTTGTAACATTTTGACCCCTTTTCTTAATTCCATGAGGAACCCCAGGACCAATGCCTTGTATTTTGCTACGTGATTGTTGCAATAAAATTGAAGTCTATGAGCAACGAAGTATGACTTACCTTTGGGACGAATCAGCTCAAAACCAGTTCGAGCTTTGTGTTTGGACTTAGACCCATCAAAGCGCAGTGTCCAGAACTTGGGAGAACCCTTCATCCCAAAATTATAAGACCCGATTTCTTCTTCTGAAGGTGGCCTTCCTTTTGCATCCTTTTAAGGTGACACAGATTCTGCATGGCTTTGATCTATATGTGTTGAATACACCTCTTCTTTCAGAGCAACCTATCCCTTGATATGTTCATTTTTTGTTTGACATAAACAACACTTAATTTCTGAATGAGCAGCATTATGTACCCTACACTAGCTAGGCAACAGGAGTTCCTTAAAATTCATTATGGCTCCCAAACTGAGCTGATCTTGCACACATTTTTCAATAAAGTCTTGGAAGCCATCTAGCAAGCCATGGCTGCCATCCTCATAGGATTCTCTGCCATCTGACTTAATTAGTATTTCTATGCTTTGAGGGATATGGGCTAGGTTAGCAAGCGAGTTGTAGGACACAAGAAGGACTTCCTCAACCACCTCTTCTTCACAACATTCATGTTCATCTGAGTACGTCATGGGGTAGTAATTTCCTACTTCTATTTCAGCAAACAACACTTCATTCATGTTGTATTTCATGATCATAAACTTCATGTGTGGTTCCCGTTCTATTCGGATCTGGTTTGGCATCCCTTTTCATGGAAGCCAAAGGTGAGAATAGTCTGTTCCAGCCTATCCATTCAATTCTCGAGTGAAATCCCTTCCTAAAATTATGCCATAAGTATCAGGGATGTCGACAACTTGGATGTTGATGGTTTGTTGTATCCTTGGGTCAGTAGCAATCTACATAGGTGTTCGATTGATCTCACCAACTATATTGATTTCAGTCTTGTTAAGTTGTGTGATTTTACATCAAGAAGGAGTTGGAACTATCCCCAAGGCCTTGTATATGCTTAGGGGTATGACATTGGCAGAAGCTCCCGAGTCTAGCAAGCAATTATGAAGGTTCTTCTCAAATATTCTAATGGTGGTCAAGAAGGGAGGGTTTTCAAACTTTACCTTAAACAATCCTCCTGAAACATCTACCTAGGCTACCTGACCTTTATCCTTATCACTGCCTTTATTTTGGGCTTATGTCTGATCTGTATCCTTGGGTTGCTTATTTATTTTCTGATTTGTAGGTGGATCAACTTTCTTATTGAAAACTTGTCGTATAATCGGATCACTCTATTGATCCTCAAAGGAAACCCTCTTAGGGGGTGCATCCTAGGATGGTTTGTATGAAGAGGTCCCATTGATCATTCTAAAGAAGGAATTTCTAACAGCTGGGACTTTGAGCAGCTAAAAGGCGAACACACTTAACCTAACCTTCTTAAATTATTCTGCAATATACTCACCCATTTTCTCAATTTCAACATCACAAGTGATATTTTGGGAGGAGCTAGTAGGCTGGTTTTGGTTTTGACCCTACAGTCTATTCTTGTTAAAGTACTGGGTAGGTACATGGGGATAGCCTAGGTTATTGCTAGCATTTGGGTTAGGAGGGGTGCTGAAATTGTTAGGTGGAGTGGAGATTGTGAAAGGACTGCCAACATGCCCACCAGCCTACCTATTTCTCAAATCATAAGGGGTGGCCCTTTGGTGAAACATTTGGACTTCGTCTTCTCTCAACTCTTCCTCATCTACAAGACTATTATCTATCGGATCAAAAATTTGAACCAAAGGATTTTCGGCACTTACCTCTTCCACCTTGTCATTGCTTGTAGTGGCATCTTCCTTTTTTGGCACGTTGCTCTCAGCCTTTGGAAAGAGAGCTTGGTTGACCACCAACACCAAGGTTTCATATGGTTAGAAAGGGATGATTCCCCTGCAACCTAAGCTATCTACGACATTATGGACTTCAATCTGGAAAAAAATTTCAATCATCGGGAATTCCAGACAATCCAATTCAGAATGTCGGCTTGTTTTATGGATGTGGCACTAGCCAAATAAGGCAACCTCGGCTAAGTAGACTTTTCTTGTAGTCTTGTCATTGTTACTAGGCTGGTACAAGAGAGTAGGAATGCCACCATTGTTTGGCCTTTTGTTCCATGTTTGATTCTATCTCTGGGAGGGCCTTCTGTCAAAGTTTTGCCCTAAATTTTGGCCCCTCTCATAAGTTTGTCCAGAAGATGTGCTAGCGTAGCGGTTGTCACAGTTTTCATGACTATCCCAATTGAGGTTGGCTTGAATGCTTCTCTATGAAGCCTGCAGCTGATTGTTTTGGTTCCTCAAGTCTGTCATTTTCGTACACATTTTCTTAATCATTTATGTGATTTCATCAATCTGGTCCTTCTTTGCATTGTTTGGCTGCGGAGTTGTATTTTGGAGGAAGATAGGTTAAGCCGTCGATTGTTTTTGATGAGCAGGTAGGAAATCAGAAGCCTGGAGGTATGCTAGCACTTGGGGTGGCTGAGAATAAACATGATGCTACTGGGGCAGAAAATAGTGAGAGGCAAGAGGTGCCTGGTTCATTGGCTATCCTAGATGAGGCACTATAGGCAAATGTGTCACCGAATTCATGAGGAGAATCTGATTCTACAGAGCTTGAGAAAGCCCCTAAATCTACGTGGGGTGAGTGACCTGCCCCAAAGAGGGTAGCGAACTAGAAATATTTTGTCCCAAGTCCATACTGGCAATGATGGCCTCAGCGTAAATGTCTACTAATCTGGCGAGAGGCAGCCGCATCCTTTTCACTAATGTTGTGGTGAGGTTGTCCAATGATGCATAATAAACTGGCAATGCCATGGCATCATTGAGTGCATAAGGGTCCTATAGCCGAGTATATGCCATGTGGAAGTGATAATTAAAGAAGCTGATTGGTTCATTGATTTATCTTTGGATGGATATAAACTGTCGGTACAACTCTGAAGGATTGATTGGAATCTTGAATTTATATAGGAAAGCATTTTTTAGTAGGTCCCATGTGTTGATAGTTCTCGTTGGCAAGTTGGTGTGCCAATCAAAGGCCTCCTCCCCCAAGGAGTAGGGAAAGAGCCAGTAAGCCACATCTTCATATATAATCTGCATAGTCTTCAAGGCTATATCAAAAATCTTAATATGTTCCTTTATTGTCCTTTGTGGATCTTGGGGGTTGAACTTCATGCAAAAGCTTTCCGGATTCTTGGGCATATCATGGTAAAGTTTGAAGGCCAAAGGGGATGGGTTATTGCCCAACCACACCATCGGAGGTGGCGGTGGAGGTGGCTATGGCAGAGTGACTTTCAAGAGGTTGTGGAAGGGAGACAACAGTCAGCGGGACAACACCCGAAAGTAGGACTGTGTTGGGATGGAAGGCAGTGTCTAGCCCTCGAGAGGCGGTAGCCTAGAAGGTTGTTTGAAGCGGATGAGTGGTAGAAGGTGCTGCCCAAGATGAGGGAGAAAACAGAGATGAATGGATAGAAGAAGAAGATGGTGAAAGTGAAATGGGATGGTTAGATGTGTTGGAGGTGGATGCTTCCCCTTTCTTGTCTCTCTTAGCTCAGGTAGGGGGCGGTAACTCTTGAAATTCCCCTTTGTTTGTTGTAGACCTTAGTATTCTATAAAATCTCTCAAGGGAGAAATACCCAATTCGATCCAGCTTAGCTCCAAAGAGGCCCTCCTTCTAGCACCAGTTCTATTGATGGGTGTTTTGGCACACTTTCTTAACACAGTAATGCATAGGTGCATCACCTCTCTTGAAAGGAAATCTCCAACAAGAAGTTGTTGAAAAGTACCCCAAGGTCTCTCGGGTGTCAGGTCATGACTTGCGTGGAATATCTCAGTTGATGTTTGATGTGATCCTGCTAGTAATCACATGGTGGACTTACAGAAGTTAGCTTGGAATAAAGTTGAGTTTTTGGGTGGAGTTCTTGATGTGGGAAGTTGATACGTACTTTGTTGTAGGTTCCGACAGCAATCTCAAACTCCTGTTTTGACTTGAGATTTGGCTTTACAATGTGCAATGAACCTTAGCACAAGTTACTTATTAAAAAGAAGAAAAAGGGAAAGGAAGAGAAGAGGTTCTTGGACCTGAAACTACTAATGAATAGTGATCATGGAGGTTCCTACTATGGCCAGCTTCCTTAAAACAAAATTTCACTTAATCAGAAATTTCACAGTATCATAAAATTTGTGCTATCTTCTAAGGATTGCATATATTTTCCCATTCATTCACCATGTACATGCATGAACAAAGATAAAAGGTATGAGGCAGCTTTTAATTTAAGTCCAGACTAACTTTACACAGGTATCTACTAGTAGCAAACGGCCAAAAGTATGGACTAGGAAGGCATCTACACATGATAAATCTTCACAACCATAGAACAACATTAATAAATCTATTAAAGCAAACTGAAAGTAACTAAAATAGCAAAGTAAATATAACTAAATAATCTAACTATGAGGGTTGAATCATGAAACATGCAAAGAAACTCAAAAATCCACCAAAGTCAATCTATTTCTATTAAAATTTATGTAGCATGTCATTACAACAAATCAACTCCCCCTTGAAAATGAGAGGAAACCTCCTATTTATAGTGTCCAAAAACTGGAATGAATGGACAAGATTGATTTACATTGTGTGGCCCAGATTCACTACAAATTAGGGTTCCACCTACCCCCCAAATATATTATATTTTAAAATACATTTTTATCCTTATCCCTATTTTGTCTTCTAGTGACAGCACTGTAGAATTTTGTCTTTTTGTTGATTGCCTTTGCTAAAGCTATTCTATAAGGAATTCTTCACTAATAATAGGGTTTCCTTCCTAATTCTCCAAAGTAGCATACTCCATAAATTTCATAATCAACAGTTGTAATTTATCGACTTCTATGATTTCATATCGTAGCACTTGGTAACTCCATTCTTTGGATCTGTTGGAGATATTTTCCCATTCTTCATCATATTTAGTAGTGTGGTCTTTGAAGAATTATGACTGGGTGAAGGCTCGGGCTGCAAAATTCATGAAATCAGTGGTAATCTCACCCAACATCCCATTCTCCATCTTCTTCTGGAAATGAAGGTTTATCTTTTCTGGATCAATCGGTGTGATAGGCATATCAAATTTTGTCATTAGCTTTAGGTACCGAAGGCAATCCACCCTAACTTCCTTGGCCCACTCAATGTTTGGATCCACCTTGTCAAGCACTTTCTCCAACCTTTCCTTTTAGCTCTCGAAATCTTGCTTCCACACATCCATCAGCCAATGATCATCCTTCTTGAATGCAAACTCTTTTTCCCAGGTCACACTTGGAAGTTTGAGGATAGCCTCAATCTTTGGGCAAGTAGACCCATATATCCTCAAGAAGTTTGTACAGAACTTCCTTGTTCCCTCAAGAGACTTCTATAGATCCAGGAACTTGTTTGATGTCATGACAGCATGACTGATGCTCATGTTTCCAGTATAAAAGACTTGTTGGAACCAGTTCTCTATGGTCTTATCTAAGTTCTTTCTTCTTTCAAGCTTGTCTATTTACTCTTTGGACAACAATTTTGGCAGGGCCAAAGATGTTGTAGGTTGTTCTTCTGTTGATTACCATTGTTGGATATAGGTTGTTATATCAACCACTTGTGTTTTGAGTTCTTCCTTTGAAATCTTATGTTGTTGTATCAAATGCACTACTATGGCGATGGACTCTTGAAGGTGATCTACTTTATGTTCTCTAGTGGCCATCCCCAATTCAATGGTGGAGACGTTGTAGCTTATTCCTTGTTCTCCCACCATTGGCGTGGCTACTTGCACTATTTTGGATCCAGAGGCATCCATTGTCACCTTTGATCTAATTTTAGGCTTCTTCTCCTTTTTGTTGTTGATCTGGGCTTGGGCCAATATAGCTTCCAATCTTGCTCTTGGATCCTTTAGAGAGGGAGCCTTCTTCTCCAGTTTCTTTTCCAACCAATCGGGCATTGAGGAAATTTCTTTGGACGATTCCTGGTCACTTTCATTTTCATCTTTCCTTATTTTAATATATTTATTATTAAGAGCTCCTTGCTCCATCCTCATATCCTCCTTTTCCTCATCGGAGTCCTGGATGAACATCATGCATTTGATGGGAAATTTAGTGGGCAAGCATTCTTTGGGGTTGTCTTCCCCTTTGGTATCTTTTTCTTCCTTTTCTTCATCATGCCCATGCTCCTCGGGTTGTTCAGTCTCTGGACTCTTGTGAGTTTCAGCCTCTTCTAGACACTTATCTTCGTCTTTACCTTCCTGCTCATCATGAGGAAGCACCTCCTCATTCTACTTAGGGTGGTGGTCACATTCCTCTGTTGGAGATTTATTACTATCTACCTCTATGTCGATAGCCTTTTCTTCAATGATAAGTTGTCTTTCAGCCTCCTTCCCTTCAATATCTTTGAGTTTCTTGGCTAGCTCCTCATCAATCTTGGGATTAGATGTTTCTTCAATAATCTTTGCATTCAAATCCTCTCCATCATCACCAGAGGATTCATAGATGACCTTTTCAATTACTCAATGTTCATATATAGGGTGCTCATGGTAGTCGTTTGCCTCCTCTTCTAACCTCTTGGTTGCCTCTCGTTGTTGTTGTTTGTCCAACTCCTCTGAAATCTGCATGGTAGCCTTCATTGAGGGAAGCTCGGTAGGAGGAGGAGGAACTAGCAGAATGGTCATTTCTTGGGAAATGGAAGCCTACACCGCTAGGTTTGCGAACATCCCAAAGAGTTTCGATGGCACATTTTGCATATATTTAACAAAGGAATCTGGAAGGGTGGGGGTGAGCATTGTGGTTGTTGCGGTCGCAATTGGAAGAGAAAATGATGGGGACATGGATAATGAGGAAATTGGTGAGGTGGTGGTCAAGGAGGAATCCACTTCTATGACTTGTTTCACGGGAGAGGTAGAGTCAAGGTGGATGGAGATGTCCACTGTAGGTGGAGAAGTAGCGATTGCTATGTGTGAGATAAGCAGGGTGGTAGCGATAGCATTAGTAGTTGCAGTAGCGGATACAATAGATGGAGACTCTGGTTGATCAACCTCCATTTCCTCTCCCTCATGGAGTGGATCTTCTTGAATCACAGGCATTTCAGTGACGCTACTTAATTTCTTATGTTTCTTGGAAGGCTCACCTTTCGAGGCCTTTCTAGCATACACCTTTGGATTAGACTATTGCTTGTCAGTCTCTTTTATTTTCCTTGAGCGAGTGAGTGGAGGGGATTTTGATGTCTCTCCTATTCATGTAGTAGCTACCCCACCATCTGATCCACTTGGATCACTTTTGAGCCCCTTATAAGTTAGGACGACCCCCTATTGTTTCAATTGGGCAACCTACCCATCAATCCATTCTTTTGTGTGAGCTTCCATGGGATTGGTCAAAAGGTCGAGGTCATCAACCTCTTGCTCATCCCAATCAATTAATGGTAGTGGAATATTGTAAATTGCATTCTATCACAATGCTCTCATCCCCTTACACCTGATCAGGTACTAGGAATAGGTACACCTTTTTCACAAAGTATGTGGTCATCCGCATATAATGCCTCACCCGCACCTCATGGTCATCCTTAGAATTGGCCTAGAAGTCTTAAATGTTATGAAGATGGACGTACTCTTGTCCAAGAACCTTTTGGATGTGTCCATAGGCATCCATATGTGGTCGGACCGTGTGGAGTCTAAAATGATCTTCAGCCAATTCCTTTTTTGAGTTTTGGGCACATTGGGAGGTATAGAGTTCGTACATCCCTTGTCCGAAAGAAAGGGGATAAGGAATCCCCGCTAGATGCTTGTTTCTTAAAAGGGTGTTAATATGTCATAGTTGCCAAGAAAATTCCAACAGGATAATCCAGTAATTAGGATACCGGGGTAGCTTGTTTGGTCTTACCAAGAACCCTTGAGCAGGATGTATGTAAACTTAGGATGTTGAATGAACAAGAAGGCATACTATTTGAGAAATGCTCGAGCACTATGGGAGACTCTCCTCTCAAAGTCACCCCCGAGTAGCTTGATGATATAACCTATGAAAGAATCATTTACCCTATAGTAGTGCTTCTTAAAATTCCAGAATTTCTCACTGAGGGTACCTATCATAGACCTTGAGCTCTCTGCTAGGTTCTTCATCTGGAGCTCTAAACAAACCATTTTATTGCCTCCTATCGGCCAACAAGTACACTAGGTAAGATGTCATATATAACTTGGAGGTCTTCTTGACATTCATGAATTTCTCATGGAAGCAATCATTGATTATTCCACCCCAATAAAATGTGGTATCCTCCTCTTCACGAAGAATTTGGTCAACAAAGTAGACCATCCATTCTTGAAAATAGGCCGCAACAGGGAAGCCCATTACTCTTCTTAGCAGGGTTACCAAATTTTGATAGTCTTCATAAAAGTCACTGTGAAAGAGCTCCTAGGGAACCTTTGCACCGTTGCCCCTCTTTTCCTTGAGCCAATGCTGATTTATAAGTTTCTTACATTTCATTGGGTCCTCGTCCCACATTGCTTTGCACTCATTTATGGTTGGCAATTCCATCTCCCCGAAGTTAGGGATATGAAAGGTCTTTGTTATTCCTTTGGATGACATGTCGGCTAACATTTTTCCATTCCTGTCCACCATTGTTCTGGTCTATGGCTGGTATGCCTCCCTACAAGCCATTACTAGTTTGGGGGCATCAAGAGAGGGAGGGAAACCTACAGCTTTGGCTATCCTATTGCTTCTAATCAATCTTACATTTTTTTTCTTAGGGTTGATCCTAATCCTTTGGATGAATTCATCAATATCCACATGTCCAATGTTGGTGTCAGAAACCTCTTTCTAATTGGTGGTGACTTTATACTGCAATGGCTCCCCTTGGAACTAGTACTTCATCTAGTCTTTGTCTTCTTTTCCATGAGGGGCTTTGCCTGTTTTCTTCCCTTTTTCTTTCTCTATGATTTCCCCCAAGGTTTCTACACTCGATTCCATATATTCTACATAGAGAGGCAAGGTGAGCATAATCAAGCATAAAAACACAAAAGGTTAGCCACACCTCTTGAAAACATCATTAGATTGGATAATCCATTATTCAGAAATCTAACATTTAATCCAGATTGCCATCAGAAGTTTAATGGAGGGAGTTTTGTTGGTTCGGGCCCTAGAAGCCAGATCTCCCTAGCAAGATGGCTATTTTGAAGGGTGAATAGGGTAGGGCAGTCTGGATGGTTTCTCCCATCTTTAGATTTAGATGATTTGAAATGTTCATGCAGGAGAGGGTCCAATTTGAGCATGTGGGTCAAGGCTTGTTTCTTGATAGGGAGATGTTTGGATCATTATTAGGGCACCTGGAGTTATGAGGAGGGAAAGCTGCTTGGAGTTTTCTGTTTGGAACAACTCTAATGAAACAGAGTTCCAGAGGTGGAGTTTCAGGGTCCAGAACCTGCGAGGCTTCAGGGTGGTTGATACAACTTAATCGTTTGGGTGTTCAAACCACGAAGGTCAGGAAGTTGTTAAAGGATGGTCGTTTAGAACAGTGGGCCATGAGTGGAAGTCCAGTGAGAGCAACTCGACGGCCCAGACCTAGACTTATACTTCGCCTTCCATGTTTCTTTGTTGAGTTCTACCGGCAATTGAAGTACCAAGGCCCGGAGGTCAGAGGAATGGTCTTGATTTTCCCTTTTGTGAGGCCAAGATGGGATGGAGTCTCGATGGTGGAAGTCTAGCAAAGGGGACCTGGTGAAGGAAAAGAACCTTAATTTTATCATTTTGTTCATGTGGCAAAAATATGATCAGGGCCCGGAGGCTGGAAGGTAGTCTCCTAAAAGTCATTCGATACAGCGGTGTCACTATGGCGGTCCGCGAACGGAGGTTCACGAATCGAGACCCGAAGGGTGTTTGGCGAGGTTGTTTTACTTCCATGATAAACAAAAAATGGAGGGACAGGGTCCGGAGGCCGAATAGATGGACTCAAAATTTTGTTGGGGAGAGTGAATGACGGATGACATCCTGGAGACAGAATCCCATAGGAGCGGGCCCAGAAAGCATGGGAGCAATTAGTGAGCAATTTTTATAAAGTTCAAATGGTGGAAAGGTAGGGGAGATCCAAGATGGCAGACCCCAGAAGGTACTTTTTCATTTGAAGTTGTCAATTTTTCATGTTTGGATGGCAACCAAGAGAAGTCTCGGGCCCAGAGAGCGTCGGCGCTCTGCCTGAAGAACGACGTCGAGAAGATGAAGTTTCGTGTTCAAAGACTTGGTGATTTGATGGGTTTTCTAGAACTATTGTCCCTCTATTAAATGAATGCATTTTATCCCTTTTTCATCCATCATCTTAACCCAAAATCACCAAAAGCACGATGGGAGGGCAGATAGGAAACTTACCCCAAGAACTCGGTAAATAGAGTTGTTGAATCTGTGAAGAACAACGAAGGAAGGTGGTGGGCTTCAAGGTGGAAATCGACGAAGGCTCGAGAGGTCTACAACTATTCTGAACTTCTCCTGACATATGAAAATGATAGGTCGACCTAGTTTATTTATACCCTTAAGTGCATTTAATGCACTTAATTAATGCATGTACGACAAGCCAAAAGGTTGGTGAATTCAACTTTGGGATGGCGGTGGGAAGTCCGGAACCCAGAGGCCGGAAGGACATGAGCCCAAGGTCATTTCAAACATCAAGTGGAAATTACCGGCAAAGAGGCATCTGGGGTCTAATCGTCGAAAAGACGCAGGTCGACAGTCGTTAGAAACAGTGAATGCATGAAGGAATCTCGGGCAGAGGGATCTGATGGACTGGGCTCAAAGTGCATGAAGGACGGTCTTTTGCAGCATAAGTTATGAAACAACAAGAAAGGAGGTGACCCCTAGAGGTTGGAAGGACGTGGGTCAATGGTTGTTTTAAAACAACAAATGCAACCAAGAAATCGAGCAAGTCAGACCTGGAGGGCCCCAAGGCCATGACAAAGGAAAAATGCCAAAGAAACTTTGTGAAGATTCAGGACTTATAAAATTTGGAGGGGTGAAACATGGTTGAATTAAGATGAGACCTTGGAGGAACGCTGACCATCTAGGGCACCAAAACGGGGGCACATAAAATGAGGCGATGACAAAATGACCCAGGAAGGTGAAAGAAAGAGAGGGTCCATGTTCTGAATGGGGCGTGTGTGTTGAGGGCACAACATTAACCTTGAGAGAGTAGGAATTTGGAAAAGGGCATTTGATGTGGCTATTGTTTTCAAAGACTTCAAGCAGGATGTACTCTGCATTGACATCATTCCTCAATCTTCACTTGATGGCATCAAGGAATGGCTAAACTCCATGGATATAAAGTATTATGAAAGCGAAATGAACTTGAACCGGCGGCCAATTTTGAAGACTATTACTAATGATCTAGATAAATTTATTGAAGATGGTGGTTGGGAATTTTTGAATATGGAAGCTAGTGATTATGATTCTGATAATTCAGAAGAGTCAGATCAAGGATATAAATCCTATGATGTATAAGAGGAATCGAAATTAGATGAGGAAGGTTTAGAAGATGAATCTCTTGTGCAATCAGATGAGGATGAAGAAGAAGAAGAATATTATGAAGAGGAGGAAGGTAAAACATGGGATGAATTAGAAGTTGAAGCCAGAAATGCAAATAAGGAAAAAGGAGATGAGTCTGACAGTGAAGAGGAAAGGCAGCGACGAAAGATAAAAGCTACAAGGAAGTCTCAGGCACCTGATATTAGAGATTCAAGAGGAATTTATGCCAAGAGGCATAAATTCAAATGAATTAAGTTCATCTACATCCTTCTACTATTTATTCATGCACATAAACGGTCCAGTTGTTTATGCAAATGATGCATATATGTTAACTTGATCAATGTTGTTACTTCAGTAGTTGACTTCTCTAACAACTAGTCATTAGGTCATTGTGTGTGGGAGCACGTTTGTGTTTTTAGTTAGCTTTTTTGGATAGCTCTACTAGGTGTTAAGTAAATTTCACTTATCTTTTGAATGTTAAGAAGTCTAGTATTACACGCTTCTCTATGTTGATTAGATCAGGTTGCAAGTTTTTTACTGCTGATTTCTTTATTTATGGAGCTTTTTTAACTTGGAAGACAGGAATTTACTGTCTTTATTTTAAATTAAGTGGTTGGTTAGCTATGCCAAGTGATGTAGACTACAATGATGTGTTAGATCTATAAGATGCCTACTAATATGAATCAAAAAATTCTTCCATGTTAAAATAATGACAGCATCATGAGGAAGGATGGCAAAGATGCATGTGGATCACTTAGTAGAATGGCAACATGAATTCAAGGAAGCACTCTGTGAGATACCATGTTTGAGAGAAAAGAAGATAAATCAAATCAACATGGGACTAAGTTACTCAAATGATACAACTCATAACTTAAATGAGGACACTTAAGAGATATTAAAAGACTATGGTCATTAATTATAAGATGTGATGAAAATAAGGCATGAATATCACCCACTACCCTTTAAGGCAAACAATATTTTCTCCTCAACATGAAATAATGAGACAATTGAGTGGGATCTAGGGCCAACAGAGAATAAATTTAGAACTCATCCTAGGCATGAATAAAAAACTCAACACAAGAAATGAAAATTGACATATTAACACAACAATATCTAGCTAAGTTATTGAAAGTCAACTATTGATACCTCGTTCTCCATCCAGATTACAAAATCAGCCCACTTTTTGCTTTGTAACTTTACCTTTTCAAATTGATTTGGACACCGGCCATATTTCTCCTCCTATCAAAACATCGCACATGGACTAGTTAAACTAATTAGTATGCAATCATTTACTTTTTCCTAGGAAATAAAAAAATAAATCATTTAACATATTAAATATACTTTAAAATGTATAGATCAAGGCCTGTAAACCTTTTTGGCCACTGTGATGTGTGGCACAAAGTTTTTGAAGCCTAGACTTGGAGGCCTTGTCCTGAAAAATATACTAATTCAATTTAACTATGCACAAATAAAATTTAAAAGTCGTTTCACAAATTTGATATAATCTTATGAGAAAATTCAAATACCTGTGTACTCTCCTCACCAAACTTCCTCTGTGCATCAGACTTCTCATATGCTTTTACAAGCTCTTTCCATACTTTGACACTTACATCAATTGGCCTTTTTTTGAGCCTTAACTTGGGAGGGATTTTTTTATCTTCTTTGTTTGGTTGCAGTGAAAGCTCTTGCAATTTTGAGACATTCGTAGCTTTACCTTCTTAACAGACCAACCTGTGTTGAATTCAGTCTCCATGTCATTGATAACTATTTTTTGTAGGTGTATGGGTATCTTTGAGAATGTAAAATGTAGATGGTCTTTGAACCGTTGAAGGCATGATTCCTTCAAACTATTCAAAAACTCTTTTCCATCATTTTTCATTTGGACTTCCCCTGAAACCACATCATATTCTATCTTGGTATTGTAGCTACCAATGCAAGATGCAAAACTTGGCGTGGTGGAAGAAGTATGTGTCCCAGAGTGGCTAGGATATCGAAAGTCTCTGCTCCTTGTTCTACATTCCTAGAGTTTACTGTTATTGATTTCCTCCTGGATCTTTTGCTCGATCCAAGATTCCATGAGGAATCAATTGATTCCCTTTGACATGGTTGATTTGGTTGCAATGTTTGAGGGGCTTCACTAGATCATTTTTCTATGTATCTAGCAAGCATTGTCTAGTCCACAACATCCAATTTGTTCACTACCTCTACCCTGAATATGGAAGCCAATGCCTCTTTATCTTTGTCAATCTCATGCCCCTATATATATTATATATAATAAATTTATTCTTTTAAATTTAAAAATAAAAAACTAGAAACTAAAAATGAAAGATATAATGGAAACATTTACAAATCTATAAATTGACAATGAATTACCTCATTGTGTCTAGAGTCTACTCCCTTTGTTTTCTTCCCTCTATTGCTTGACATTTTGAGGCGACCTAGGGAAAATTATTTTCGTCCAGTCTTTGGAGGCAAACAAAGTACACACTATCAGGCATGAAAGTTTTCGTCCAGTTTGTGGTATGAAATTTTTACCTTGAATGAATCTCTTTCTGGATTTAAATGCCTATGAATCAATTGCTTGCGCACCTATATAGAATATAAATACATTTGAAAGGATATAAATATATGCAAAATGAAACAAATGTATTGTAAAAAAATCAACGCTTGCGCACCCGTATAGAATGGTAATCTTTGGGGGATAAAATGGGCATGGAGTGTGGTTTTATTGAGAGTTAACACAGATAGGTCCCATGCTCGAGTCACATCTGCTAATTAGAAAGAAAATGAATGTGTGTGCACAATCAATTCGAAACCACGAGCTCATTGATCTATAAAAGAATAAGTGAAAATTAGTAATAGCTAATTTAAGCCCGAAGGTTGGGGTTGGGGCCCTAGCTCGGTTGGCTAAACCTTTCTTGTTGCAGGAGGTTGGTCATGAGGTATAGTCTCCCCCACCCCCGTGGTACTAGAGGGCGTGTTGCTCCAATGCCACCGGTCACGTTAAAAAGTTTATTAGGCACACTGTAGTTTATGGGGGGTCATGCTACCCGATTCTTGCAGTCTAATAAATTTATAAAAAAAAAAAATTAAGCCCGAAGGTCTCACAAATTTGAGGAAATTATCTATTATTCAGTTATCGTCTCAAAACCTCTATCTCCTCGTATTGTCTCGACCAACCTCTATTCCCACGAGACCTGGTTGTAGTGGGGTGGATGCAGTTTAGCGACTTGTCTTGAAAGCACTCAACTGCATTTTTAGGAAGGAAACAAGAAATTTGTCTCCAAAGAAAGGTATGGAAGGAAGGTCCGAGAACTCGAACCAAAAACCGAAAGTTTGGGATGGGAATGATAAGCAAACTAGGGCATTAGGGTTTCAAAAATGTGTTAACTGCTCTCGGATGCAGAGGAAATAATGAAATGTCTACACTTTTACCCTCCTACTTTACAACCACATGAGACTTTAATGATTCACATGTAAACAAAACAATATTCACAACCCTTTCTTCACAATCCTCTCCTTTTAATCCAAACAAAATTATTTGTGGGAACGAAAAAAATAAATTGTAAACTTACCTATGGTGTCACAAACTAAATCAAATTTCTTATCTACTTGCTTGTAGCACTCCTTTGCATAGTTTTTCCCTTTTTTCTCCTCTCTTCCTTCACATGGCGTTTATCTCCCGTCATCTCTTGCTTGACATGGGAAGTTTTAAATTTTTGTTCTTGATTCATTAGTCGACGCTATAGTCATCGTAGTTAACAACAACTTTAGCGCCACCTTTCAGCCCTAAATGTAATTTGTTTGGGGTGCAAAAGGTGTCGCAAAGTGCACCTAATTTAGAGCCTCCTTTCAACCCTAAATGTAATCTATTTGGGGTGCAAAAGGCAGCACAAAGTGTGCATAATTTAGCACTTAGCAGTACAAAATGATGTATTTTTCTTGGAAGTTGATAAATAAATTGATCCTAAATTAACTTCATCTTCATATGTTCCAAGGGAGCAATCATGGTTCCCTATTTTATCTATTCCTTATCCCATGTCAATTTTGCGGGTGCAAAACTAATAGAGGTTAGATTTGTGAACTCAGAAATGACCCCTATACAACTAGATGAGTCATCTAAAGTGTGAAATATTTCAAATTGCATGTTACAAATTTATATAAAAGGAAAAACCCTAATTCATTACTATCATCTTAGATATAGGTCTTATTGGGGAATTATGAAAAATCATCTATGAGAACTAAATCATTATCATGTGAAAATGACATTGCATCAAAAACCTATGTGTATTGCATGCTTCCAAGAGAGATTTGAGCTCTATTTGTTAACATTCTGCATGTAAACTTTTTGTGAGGAGAAAAATGTTGCAACGTCCTATTTTGTTTTTCATAGTGTGTCTTAATGAAAAGTGAGTGTATTGTCATTGTTGTTTATTATAGGATCTAGAGGAGGCCATGGAGAGAGGACATGGACATCTTAGATCTACTAAATTGCATAGAGGAAAGTGGGTAGAAATAGATATGACAACATAATTTGTAGATAAAATAGAGGTAAGAAGAGAAAGAAACCTCAACCAAAGGAGGAAGGTGTTTATGAATTCACAAATGCTACAACATAGAGGAGATAAAGTCATTTTTTTGTCCATGAGGCCTCTGAGGTCAAGGGAAAAGTTTAAAAATTAGGATGGCCAAAACATGATATCAATATGTCAAATATATGACTAAAGTGAGGTTTTGTTTTGGATAGCGTATTCATTGAAATGATATAATTGGTGTACTAAAAATTATTTACTATGTTGTGTATTATAGGGGTGAGATGAGGCCATGGCAATAGATCCTATCATATCAAATGAGGACAAAACAAATGAAGTGGGACATCAGGTACTCAAATTTTGACTTAACTTAGGAAAAAATGATTTGATGGAATTTTTTGATACGTTCATCTTTTTTCACAGTATTATTAAAATTTACAATGTATTATCCAATCTTGACATAAATTAATGCATGTTGATTATTTTAGATGCAGATTGAAGCAAATGCAAAGACTGAGCATTCAACTAGAAAAAGAACAAGATATGCACATGACATGGACCTAAAATTGTTAAATCACATAGATGATAGTGGGTGGAAGAGGATATTATAATGGATCCTACAGACACAAAAAATGATTGCACTAAACAAGAGGATGGTCAGGACTATAGTACATGGGATGAATACTTTGAGAAAATTGTTGTTTGTGGATGTTTTGTATGCCATGGAAAGAAACAATTCAAACGAGCAATTTTACAAAGAAATTACATATATGATGAGCTTCTAGTTAGTAGTATGCCTCCTACAATCGATTCAAATCCAATAGGAATTGTGGTAAGTAATTTTCCAATTTGATATAAATAACATGTATACTTCGTTTAAACATTGTTTTATATTATTTAAATAACTATTTTTTTCTTAATCGAAACTTATAAGATAAGGTACTTGGTTTAAAGTTTCCTGGATCACCGACTTCTAGCCTAGAGGGAAATGATCATTTATTAAATGATACATCTAACAAAATATGTGCCAATATACCAACTCAAAAGATGAGGAATTGACGAAAACAAGTAATAGAACAAGAACCAGTGTAAAGATGCATAATTTTCTTAAAGACAATGGGAAGGTGGACAACATACCCTATGAGAATGAATTTGATGGATATGATGACTTTCCCATAAGTTTGATATCAATTTACAAAGCGACATATAATCATCAACTATATTGTGCTTGGCCTAGTGATCAACAACTACCTAGAGTGTACGAGGTGTTTCAATTTTGGGGATACAGCTACATGAAACGACCCTCCAATATTCATGGAGTGAATATAGGCCTTTTTACTGTCCAAAATTTACATGTGTGATCTAAACATAGAAACAATTCAAAAAAAACCACTAGGAGATTAATGCCATATTATGGTCCATCATATTACAATGGTGAATGGAGAAGGCTAGCAGAATATAAGTCTAGCATGTCAGCATATGGTCTAAATTCGAATATGTATACACATCATCTCCAATTGGAAAGTGGAAAATAAATGTACATAGAGGTCATCTTATGTATATAGATGGATGTGCATACATACACAAAAATATTACAGGATTTATAAATAGTAGTAAGGGAAGGGACCCTACTGTAAGACCGAATTGTTAATTTGTTGAGGTTATAAATCATAAAGATGGAGATATGGAAAGAGAGGTTGGTAAATTGATAATGGTTGAGGATATTATGGACCTTACAATTGGGGATGAGTTATTTATTGATTACCCCTTCTTAAAATGCACTCATGCATGAAAAAAGAGGGAAGAACAAGGTCTCCCTAAGGATGTTCTTAAGGGCAGAAAACCAAACAATAAAAAATGAGTGTGGATTGATGTTTTATAAACTATGTTGTCAAATTTGTGTTTTATTTAAATTATTGTATAAAAGAGGTAGTCTATAAAATAATGTTCCATTATTCAATTGATGTATATATTTTCATACAATTTATATATATTATATTTAATCCATATTTGATTATATTTCTTTGAAATTGATACATTATAATTTATCCAATTGTTGCTAAACATTAAATAATGCTTGTATTTGTTTATAGGTAGAAGATGTTCATGAAACACATAGTAATACCCAAGATCCAACTAGGTTATTAAGATTTGGATGGGATGATCCAAACCATCCTTTAAATATACCAGGATGAAAAGAGCAAGATTGAAGAAAATACTACCAGCTGAGAAATTTGAAGAGATGATGAGATCCGCATACACTGATGACATTCCACCTAGCCTTAATGATGATGATCATAATAGTGAAAATGCAGTGCATGAAGAAGGATTAAATGAAATTCTTACAGGTTTCTTTTGGGATGGAAACAATGATGACAATAATGATCATATGGTTGACAGTAATGATGATAGCAAGGGTAATTACCACCAACGTAATGTTGATGATAACAACTTGAAAGACTTCATCAAGCAAGCATCGAAGACACCCGTGTTCAAATCAAGTGCAAGTAGAACCTCAAAACTAGCATGCACATTAATATTATGAGAAATCAAGTCACAATTTGGTTGGTCAGACAAAGGATTCACTACCCTATTGAAGTGAGTTGGAATCTATTTCTTACTTTGCATTGTCAATTGGTGTACACAATTTGTAAACATTCATCGACTTCATTTATGTTTCTTTAAGGGGATTTTAAAACCATATATTGTATATAAACAGTCCTAGTATAGATAGACATATAAAACACGTTCATCATAAGTCAAACATTCAATATATTTAATCTATGGAAATCTTACAGGGCACTAAAAACTAAAATATTCCTTGAAGAGAATGTGTTGCCATCAACTTGCAAAGAGGCGCGTCTATTGTTGGTTGAGTTGGGGATTGAATATAACAAAATTCATTCATGTAAAAATGATTGCATTTTATATAGAGATGAATATCAAAACAAGGTAGAATGCCCTGTATTCAAAGAGAAGAGATATCGTACAGATGTACAAGGTCTTACAGTTCCAAAGAAGGTTTTACGTCACATGCCAATTATACCTAGACTTCAACGAATGTTCTGTTGCAAGTCACTTGCACAATTGATGGACTGGCATGCAAAGAACAAGAGTAAAGATGGATTGAATTCCAGCTGACTCCAAAGCAATGAAACACATAGAGGAAAAATAGCCAAGAAAATTCAAAGATGAACCCCGTAGTATCAGGTTTATTCTTGCAATTGATGGAGTGTGCCCATTCTCTTTCCTGAGCTCAAATTATAGTGTTTGGCCAGTAGGATTGATAGTATAAAATATTCCCCCATGGATGAGTGTTATAAAGGAGCACCTTATGCTAACTCTCATTGTTCTAGGAAAACATCAAGTTAAAAACATGGATGATTATCTTGCGCCTTTTATTGATGAGATGCAACTACTATGGAAAGGCATAAGAATGTATGACATATCACATCCTCCATCAAATAGGTCCTTCATGTTGTATGGTGTGCTATGTTGGACTATTCATGATTTCCCAGGAGTTGGTGTTTGTTCTGGTAAGATAAAATATTTAAGTATTTACACTCATAATTTATTTTCATCCCAACTTTCATACTTAGTTTTATACTATTCTTTTGATGTTATTAACATTACTTATTGAATTGCAGGGCTTCAAACAAAGGGGGTATTTTCATGTCCAAGATGTGCAAAACAATTTCAAGGGTGGTATTCTAAAGATCTACATATATTTATTTACGCAAACAATAGGGTTTTTCTACCACTAGACCATAAGTTTAGAAATCGCCTAAAGAATCAATTTGATAAAAAAGTTGAAAATAGAGGCCCTCCCATGATTATGGGTCCAGGTGATTGGCTTAAGAAGTATGAAGATGTTGAATTGAAAGCTTGGGAGGATTTTTTTGATTGGGGTGATTCAATTCAAGAACAAGAACAAGTTGTAGTTAATATGCCAGAAGGAATGAAAAGGAAATCCATATTTTATGAGCTCCCTTACTAGAAGGATCTATTAATATCTCACCTATTAAATCCTATACACATCTTCAAAAATGTCCCAGATTCTATATTTCATCATATATCAGGAAAAGAGGACACCTTGTCTTCAAGGAGAGATATTTCTCTTTCACGTACCAAAATTGATAGAAAAAAATTGTGGACAAACAAGGAAAATGAAACATATGTAGAAGCTCCATGGATTTTGAAAAAAAATAGCTAGACCAACTAAAAAATGTCATTCGTTCAATAAGGACACCTACTGGCTATGTTTCATCATTGGCTAAATCTTTTAAAGTTGATGGAGAGGATTTAAACAACATGATTTTCATAATTTTATGAAGGTATTATATATCATCATTTAACATATACTGGTAACATTGATTAAGTACAAAATATATTTTGATATTTTATTGTGTGAGAAAAAATTACTAATGACCTTTTCATAAATGTGTTTGATAGTATATCATGCCATTAGAAATTAGGGGGGATTCTTGTCTTACAGTTGACTTAAGGAATGCCATAAGTCAATTCTTAGAATTTACAAGGTATGTGGTTATATGAAATGTTCATGTGTGAGAGACATAGAGATATTATATTGAATTTTAATTTTTGACTAAAGGTTCATACTAATTTACTATTCTTATATTAGGTGGGTGACCTCCAAGGATATCCACGAATGTGAAGTGCCAAAGTGGAAGAAGGAAATTACAGAAATTGTATGTGTATTTGAGAAGGATTTCCCTACAAGTTTCATGGACCTACAAGTCCATTTACTTATACGCCTAGTCGATGACATTGAATTGGCAGGTGTCGTATCAACGAGGTGGATGTTTTTCTTTGAGAGGTATATAAAAACTCTAAAAAGATATGTCTAAGAAAAGGCACATCTAGAGGGTTGCATGGTTGAAGGGTATGTATTAAATGAAGCCTTTTTCTTCTTGTGTGAATTCCTTGGTAAGGATTTTGGAGATGGACCATGCATCTGCGATGAAGAATGAGCATCAGATATTATTGATGGAGAAAAATCACAATCTAATGGTGTTCAAGTAGAAATTAGTAAGTAAATTCATGATCAATGTGATTGCTTTTCTTGCAATCATTAATTTACTCTATAATTTATTTGTCAAATTAATAGCATGACATTTGGACTTTAAAATAAACATGTTGACATGTAATAGGTGTAGACAAAAGTGCTATACTTGATAAGTTCATTCTGTATCACATGGACTTTATGAACAAATGGATTGATCTGTATGATAAAAACAGAGAAGTGTTAAAGCAAGGAGATAGTTTAAGAGATTGAATCCAAGGAATACTCTACTTCTAACTAATCTTCTTGGGGAATGGGGAAAATATTGCACACTAGAATGGGTTATTGAACAAATTCAAAATCAAATAGAAGATGTAGGTATAGGTTCAAACATAACATAAGATGAAATCAACATGTCTAGAGGATGTGAAAGAAAGGTACAATTGGAATTTTACAAAATGTGTTTCCTTACAGTTTTGACACAATTGAACTATTTTAATATTCATCATTATATTTGTTTTCATTGAAAGAAATGGTCTTTCACAGGCGAGGAAATATCCAGCAATATGGGCATATGTTCGACATTATCATGTAGAAAGTGTAGTTGTAAAGAGACGATCCTTCGATTGTGGAATCATGGTTGACTTCAAGCAATCCAGTCGATCAAGCTCAAAAGATAAGAATATAATTGAAGGGAATCTATAATATATTGGGAAAATACAAGAAATTATTGAGTTGGATTACCGCTCTTTTAAATGTTGTATTTTTAAGTGTAGATTGTATGAAGCATTTGAGAGGAAACGAAGACATGATACCCATAGTGGATTGTTTTCTATAGATTCCTCATGCTTCCTATCGGAGGATAAGGAGCCTTATGTTCTTCTAATTCATTATGAGCGGGTATTTCTTTAACTCAAACAAGAAGCAGTAGTGATCATTAATCTATTAATTCATAGTTTATTGTGAATATATACATGTGTTTATTAATCAATAAAATTGTTATAACATATGTCTAATATATGTATGCCGTTCATGTGCAGGTATTTTTATATGAAGATATTTTTGACCTGAAATGGATGTTTTTCATACATTATGATCCAAGAGTAAGGTATGTATTTGACGAAACATTAGTGGATACTGAGCAAAACAATGATGGCGAACAAAATGAGAGAGAGGGATTAGAGAACATCGAAGAAATTGACATCCATGATGATGTTGAAGATGGTTATGTTCACGCACAAGAAGACAACAATCCAAACTTAGATGATGTTATGGAAGACAACAATATGGATGGTATAGAAAATGATGATCCAAATACATCTGGTAACAATATAGATGGTCTACAGTCATATTTCAATGATGATGAAGATGATGCAGGTCAAGATGAGGATGAGGATAATATTAAAGACTTGAAAGAACATATGAACATTGACTATGATACACTAGATGAAATTATAGTAGACATTAATGTTAATGACCAAGACTTCTAAATTTTCAGAATTATTTGAAATCCATGTTTAAAAAGGATGATTCTTATGGCCTAAACTTTGAAATGCTTCAGTATTATTAATTCAAGTGTTAAGCTATAGAACCGCCACTCTCCATTTTGATGGTATATAACTTGTTTATTAGAAATATTTTATTAACTATAGATTTAGCTTGATATGTATCTCTCAATTTCTTTAAAATAATTGCTATAATGATCTCTTCATGTACATTCAACAATATTGAACTAGCATACCTATATTTAGAAAAATCTATGTAAAATAAGTTGAGAGATATCCTTCCCAAGACCCTATTGTATTTATATGGTGAAAATTTAATTTAATTTAACTTTAAACTTCATAAAAAATTTGAAAAATAAATCAAAATAAATATTTTATTGGCAGGGCTTGCATTTTTTTCGAGGTGCCTATTTTAAATTTCATGATCAAAATTCATAATGAATTTTGCCTATTTTACATGTATCGGACAATAATGTTAATGACCAAGACTTCTAAATTTTCAGAATTATTTGCAATCCATATTTAAAAAAGGATTTTTCTTATGGCCTAAACTTTGAAATGCTTTA
Organism: Sequoiadendron giganteum; assembly: GCA_007115665.2. Lineage (NCBI taxonomy): Eukaryota > Viridiplantae > Streptophyta > Pinopsida > Cupressales > Cupressaceae > Sequoiadendron > Sequoiadendron giganteum. The sequence continues at coordinate 516,764,102 of CM021105.1, read as the reverse complement.
GTAATATTAATTCAAGTGTTAAACTATAGAACTGCCACTCTCCATTTTGATTGTATATAACTTATTTATTAGAAATATTTTATTAACTATAGATTTAGCTTGATATGTATCTCCCAATTTCTTTAAAATAAGTGCTATAATGGTCTCTTCATGTACATTCAACAATATTGAACTAGCATACCTATATTTAGAAAAATCTATTTAAAATAAGCTGAGAGATATCATTCCTGAGACCCTATTGTATTTATATGGTGGAAATTTAATTTAATTTAACTTTAAACTTCATAAAATTTCTGAAAAATAAATCAAAATGAATATTTGTACTGACAGGGCTTACATTTTTTTCGAGGTACCTATTTGAAATTTCATGATCAAACTTCATAATAAATTTTTCCTATTTTACATGTAGCAGACAATAATGTTAATGACCAAGACTTCTAAATTTTTAGAATTATTTGCAATCCATGTTTAAAATAGGATGATTCTTATGGCCTAAACTTTGAAATGCTTCAGTAATATTAATTCAAGTGTTAAACTATAGAACCGCCACTCTCCATTTTGATGGTATATAACTTGTTTATTAGAAATATTTTATTAACTATAGATTTAGCTTGATATGTATCTCTCAATTTCTTTAAAATAAGTGATATAATGGTCTCTTCATGTACATTCAACAATATTGAATTAGTCAAATAGAGTCTAATGAGACTCTTATCTTTTTTTCCATTTTTTCTATCTTATTATGACATTCCAATAGGTTTTTATCTAGCTACTATAAAATTAAATATCAAGCATCATATAAAATTAAATGATATATGATCTGATGATGACGATTTCAAAATCAAGCCCTGGTTTCTTTGAACTAGAGCTAAAATCAAAGCATACATAAAAGTACAATAATGATGACGATTAATGAAATGATCTTTGATCAAGGTTTTCATTAATAATTCAGGTACAAAGTAAAATTGGAGAGACTACATACTCTGAAAACTTGCATTATCATTTAGATATTCTCAGGAACCATACATTTGACAAAATTTACTAACTAGACTCAAAGCATAAGATAAGGAATTCTAACATATTCGCTCTATGTTTTTCAATTGCACCATTCAATTCCAGAATTCAACAAGAGAAATGCACTAATGGCCTTGAATTCCCTTTTATGGAAACAAGGGAGAAAAACAAGCTTTGGGCCAAGAGTACACATGTCACATCCCAATTGGACCGCTACAAGACACATTCCGATTGTAGTTATATTTACATTTTTCATTGGAGGGAATACATATGAGACAAAGATCATTAGCCTTTATAGAGAGAAGAAACTTTCCCTTCAAAAGGCACATGTTGGAAAGAATAATCTTCAGGTTGTTCTCACTCATTTGTTACATCGAGAAAAATGACAAAATGACAAGGCCAAAAAGTGAGTCGGCATCCCCGTCAACACTCATATCACCATCCATTAACATTTATTTATAATACTCTCTATCAAGAAACATATATTTGTTACACATTATTCTTTCAAAGGCTATACCTTTGTTATACTCAACCAATCATATGTGTTTCCCTTTCTGTAATTACAAACCCAATTGATCAATAAATATTCTCTTCCATTGTTCATATTCAGCATTAGATGGCCTATTGAAATCAATGATTTCATCCATCTTCTATGGAGAATATTTTGTCATTACTGAATTGGATTCCTTATCAAAATCCTCCAAAAAGCTGATGATAAAAGACAATTTCTCCAAAGTGTTATTCAGAATATTAATATCAATTTTTTCACAAATAAGCTTTGCTTGAAAGGCAATGGTGTTTTCCATTTGGCTCTTCCACATCTGCAGGGGTTTCACTTCATCATAAGTTTGTTGAATGCTTGGAAACAATGACAAATCTTCCTGGTCATAATCAATTTTCAATTCCCTTATTTTTTGTTCAAGTGGAGCAATATACCCTTGAAACCCTTGTTCATTAATTTCATTGACAAATCTATAAGTTGGGATAACCTTTGGGTATCTATCTTCCTATTGATTGGCCCCTACTGCCATGAGCTTCAACTTCTCAACTCTAGGAATCCATTTATCAAGGAGTGGGGTGGCCAACTCCTTATCCCTCTAAGATAACCTTACTTCTCTCAGCATCAATGAGTAATTAGCATGAATGCTATTCAATTTACTTTGAATATTTCTATTCAGGTGTTTCAAGATGGTATGAACAATCCTTGAATTGTTCTCATACATTGTGTACTATGTCTACTCAAGTAATTTCTTATACACTTCAATTTGTGTGAGGAGTTGTGCCCTTGTAGGATCATTTGATGGGATGGTACCTGATGTGCTTAGCCTCTCAATTGTGAGTGGCTCCTGCCCCAAATTATATGGCACTATTGACAAATATTGATCTGGTGAGGGGGATTGAGAATGTGTGGTTGGAGAAGTTGGTGATGCATGAATTGAACTAGTTTGACCATGCTTTCTTAATACTTCTACCTGCTACTTATACAATGCTACCTCAGTTTCTAACATGGCCACCTTTTGTTGACTCTTATCATTTTCACCTATAGGATTATTATATTTTTTCCTATAGTCACCTCTTTCAAGAGTGAGGTCTTCCACTGTTGCCTTAGTAAACTTCACAAAATTTGTAGCCATATCAGCTGCCTCTAAAGCTAGGGTGTTAGTGACTCTCTTTATCAATAATTTTCCACTAAAATTTGATGGTTCAGCCACTACCGGCTTCCTAGATCCTAGAGATAATGACCAAATTGCTAATGCATCCCATTCTTCACTAAATGTTGATCCTCAAAGTGCCATCTTTGCTTCTTCTTCAGTTTGCAGCAAGGGCCTTTCAAACCTCCTTATAGTATCAAGCACTATAGCATCAACAATGTCCCATTCAAGTAACAACAATATACCACTCTTCTTCACAAGCTCTCTACCCTCTTTAGCAGTCATACTCTAGAATTCAGCCCTCATAGTCGTCCTTACATTTTCCTAAATGATAGGTTCAGGGAGTTCTGGATGTAAGCTCCTCTTAGTAGCAACCTTCTCTACATATTGTGTAGTTTTAGCTCTCCATACAAAATATTTGAATGCACTTGTTTCAACAAAGGAGTCATCTTCCATAAATGCTTTGTAGGCCTCAATCCTGAAATCATATGCACTATTTAGACCTCTAAGGTCAGCCTTTCCCATTCTAAGGCTATCCTCCCTTGAGCTTGAATCAACTTCCCTTATGGGAGAGGGCATTCCCTATTGTATCTCCTCAAAAGTGACAAGGATATCATCATCCTCTGTATCAGAATAATCCACTACTCCTCTTACCTCAATCTTTTTCCTTTTAAGGGGTGGTTGCTCCAATGGAGCGGGACTTCCTGGAGGTGATTAAACATCAATCACAATCATAGGGACCTAGTTTCGAGGTGATGGCATTGATATCTATGGAGAAGCTTCCCTCATTTCCCCATAAGTGGTAGGGGATGGCAATGTTTGCTCCTTATTTGTTGTCTTCTTCAATTTCCACTGCTTTTCCTTTATCTGTGACCACTTGTTATCTTCTCATTATACCCACTATATCCTCAAAATTATTCAAAACATGCATAATCCTATCGAATGTACTTTGTATATTGGGCATAGGGTCATACTTAGGATCTCTCCTTTAAGCCCTCTCCATCATCTTATTGGAAGAAATATATTTATACTTCCTTTCATCTTTCTCTGGAAAGTCAAAAATGTTCCTGATTACATCCTTTGGGTAGTAGAAATTATGCACAAAACTACCAAGCCTTTTCTCCATCCTCAATGCATTAATGAAACCTTTGGATCATGATTCCTTGGGCACATACGATCCAATCTATATGGTGCTAGTAGATGTACAAAAAATTTCCATTCTCCCTTTACTATAACAAAGTCAGCTAACATAGTCCATTCTGGGGAAAATGAGTCCTTCTTTGTTGTATCAGGAAGGTGTGCTACTTGGAAGGCTCCCAATTACCTTATGACTTCAAGAAACCCAATCCTCAATGGAGCATCTCTTGGCAAGAAAAATGGGTCTATGTTAGTGCCATAAACTCTGAAGATTGTAAAATATGGGTATAAGATAAAATCTCCCCAATTATGACCCAAATTCAAATCAGTTCTCTTATCCATAGGCCTCAAGAACTCATGTATTTCCTTGGGAATCCTTGGTGGGTCATAAACCAGATATCTTCTCAATTTCTATGTGAAAGCATTTTGGAACACCACATAGTTATATTTTTGGTCATCCTTATCAAGAATCTGAGTCCAACATTGGACAGGAAAATCAATACCATTCTCCTTCTTTCTCAATGTCATATCCCTCTCAAAATTATTTTCCCCTTTAAATAAAAACATATGCATCAACAAGGAATACCACCATAATTTCACCCAATTATTTCCTCCTTTCAACTCAACTAGGCCTTTATGGATATTCTCTACCAAATATGTGGTGTAGTCATAGACAATGTTAAAGGCTAGATGTTGTATATGTGTTTCCAGGTAACTATATTCCTTTCACAATGTTTCAGGTGGAGAGAAACTAATAATTTGGCAGAAGGAATATACAGTCTTCTTGAAGTAACTTGTAAAATACCTCATTGAGAAAGGTTCTAACTCATCTTTACCAATCCTTATTTTTTTTCTATTTTTCCTAGTGCCTATGCTAGTAGTATGTGTAGGTAACATTATCATCCTGATCAGCACTTTGGTGTTCTCATACTCCTTTCTAATGACATCCATATCAATAGGCACCATATCAGTGTTCCATTCCTACAATTGGAAAACTCCTACAATTTCTTCTTTGGTTATCCTTGCCATATCCTTCCCATCAAATGTTTTGATTACCCTTGAAACCGGGTCATACCTTGAAGCAATATCCTTCAACAAATCAACATCCATATACATATTGGGGACAACTAGTTTTCCCATGTCTAGTCTCCAAGGGTTGCAAAGAGAAATACCAAGATTTATATTCCAGAACCAATGCTGAAATAACTGCCATCCACTATAAGGTACTTTGGCAACTTTGATAAAACATTGTCCATCAAGTAACCCCTCCCTGACTGTTGGGCCATGAAACAACATTGTGCCCTCGGCCTTTTTATTTGTGGAGGGTTTCAGTAAATCTATTACATCCTCAGATAGTAGACTGGATTGAGTTGTAGAGGTGGCGGTTTGTGCTTTGGGTGCCATTGGCAGGGGGAAAACTTAGGCCAAGTTAGGGTTTTTAACACAAAATGTTTCAATAACTAGTTTCACAATTCAAACCTAGGGCTCAACTCAAATGAAAATTCTAAAAGGTCTCATAGAATTACGACCTTTTAAAGACAAAATAACCCTAAATAAAGCAATTAAAACAAAGCATAGAAGCTCATTTGACAAGAAACATAGTGAGAACCAACTCTAGTACAGAGAATTTGAATAAAGCATAAAAACTATGGTTACTTACTTATGGCTTTTACCCACGAGAAACCCTAATGTCGACCATGCCAAACTCTGCAAATAGACTCTCTCAATTTTCCATACACTCCATACTTGTTTGTAACTCTTAATTATGCGATAACCGATCATCTACATCCAGTTTAGGAAAAATTGAAGTAGTTTTAGAAGTCACTTCCACCATTATTGCTCACTCATGCGAAGCAAGAATGGCTACAACGGTCGAACTTCTTAGTTTTGAATATTCGTTGTTGATCTCCCGTCAAGATGGCCTTTTGGATGACTCAGATTGAGTCAATTAAGTTTGAATTCCAATCATTGTCACATGTTGTTCCACTGGCCAATGAAACATTGCCAAATAGGTACTCATTCGTCTATCTGTGGGCTCCACCTTTCCTCATTTGCCTGCGAATGAAGAAAAAACATGGCAACTTCTCACAAACCTCACAGCTTTTAACCAGCCCACAAATTAATCCTACAAGATGGCAAGGAAAGGCAGCGATTGACCCTACCATCATATCATAACCATTGATTACAATACTGAGGATTTCAGATGGATGAAGTGGACACCGGGCCCCACACTCACGGTTTTACACATGTCAACATCTCATAGACCACGCGATATTTAACAAGCCACCCTTTGAAACTTGCAAGGTAGTAGGGAACGACCTAGATCAATTCTTGTGATCGGAGGATCTCCCAACCTACACAGGCGATAAAATTAGTCCAAACGGGGCCATGACTAGGCCAATGACAATTTGACCCTCAGGAAGATGACTTAAACGTAAGTCAATTAAAAAATATTATGGCCCGACTAACTTAGAACTCAAGGCCGGTACAAAGAACGGTTTTAATGGCTCAACTCATGACTTAAATGACCGATAATCGGATGCAGTAGGTCAACACAAAATTATAAGGATGGAAGTTTAATATTGATTACTATGAAGCGAGGGTTTTTGAACTAAAACCTTAAACCCTACTCATGGACGCAGAAGGCAGAAAACCTCAAGAGGAAAAATTTTGCAAGGATTTTTTCAAAAATTTAGCAGCACTACTAGATGGGACATGTTACTTTTTCTCCTCAACATGTCCAAGTCTCTTAGTCATATCATTCTTTAGGCTGGTGAGAAGACATTTGAATATGTCTCTTAGACATTTAGGAGTCTCATCTACATTTCATAGAAGCCCTTTCTATTCGCATCGAAGAGACAATGGTGAGACTCTCTTTGATATAGCATTGTCTTGGTGACAGTCCATGTCCTGCTATGGGAACACTTCAAATAGGGAATTCACTTTAGTGTTATGACCAAGGGCCTTATTTTGTGATTTATATTAGTGTCATCCATTATGAAATAGAGATGGGACATATGGTGAGTGTGGGAAGATGGGTGAAAATGGAAGTATGCAAAATAACCAAGGTGGATTTTTTTCTCCAAAAGGACCTTTAATATTATGAAATATTAGTGGTACTTACTTAGTTATCAAATTTCATTAAAGGATAATTTTCATTAATTTTAATCATTATGTATGTAAATAATGTTATGAATGTTTTGGTCAAATAATGTTGTTCCTATGTTTAGTTAATGATATTTGTTAGGTCTCAAAAGTGTAGGTTTTTAAACCATAAGGGGGTGCCAATCCCTCAATACACCTTTAGCCCATGAACAAGGTAAACAAGACTGATTACCTTTTTCTCTTCAAGCTCTGCCAGACCTAGGTGGGTATACCTAAACAATAAGGAAGATTTGCAATTGGATATAGTTCCTAGATTGAGAAACCTAATCACTATGGCAAGTGAAGGTGGAGTAGATACAGAGCTTTGATATCTAATTCCTATTGAAAGCAGTTGAAAATTCAATATTGTGAGTTGTATTTTTTATGCAATATCCTACGTATGACCAGTGCCTACTCCTATTGGGTGAATGGAGTGGATGAGTGAATGGTGATTAATGGAATGGATGCAGAGTTGTAAGATAGGTAATCCTATTGTTCAGATTAACTTGAATTATTGGGAACATGAGATATCTGCACCTTGTGCAAACGTGCAAGTATTTTTATCACAATGTTATTCTTTAATAATCCCAGTGATATCTCCTCAAGCTACTGTGAAAGTATGAAAGGATTTTTATTTCTTGAGTTAATGGAAACCAATCAAAACAACTTCTTTAAAGGATTTTAACCTTGGACAGAGACCAATTAAAGTAAACTATCAAAAAGGATTTTAATTCACATCAACTTAGAAACCAATCAACTCTTTCACACAGTAACATCAAATGTGCTCTGATAAATTAGATAGATTTAAATAACTTGAACATACCACTTTGGAGACAACAAAGTAATAAATGGGCAATAAAATCAGCACAGTAATTAAACACTGAAAATGAATTATGATTTATGAATAGTCTACTTCATTGTATTACTTCAAAATATAAGCATTATAACATTAGTCTTTGAAATATGGTATGGATGGGTGAATTATGCATTCTATTTTCTTACTAATGCCTAATCTAATGGAATGGAATGTGATGATGATGATATGATATCTCAAAATCAAGCCCTGGTTTCCCTATTTGTATGGGAAGCAACAAGCTTCAAGCCTATTACAAAAAGTCACATTGTTTCATAACTAAAACATAATTATAATAAACATAAAAATATTAAGATTTTTCTAGTGGATGCATTGTAGTTCGTTAATATCTAGCAAGCGCACGTGGTCATCTAAGACCTATTCAAGGATCGTGCACCATGATTGTGTATCCAAAACTATCAAACTCTAGCCCATGTCACTTCTCTCTTACTTGGCCTGTGAAATGAACAAGCTAACCTTTAACAAATGCTCTAGGTACCCACTTTTAGCATGAGTGTTCACATTATGTATGATGTCTTTCGTAGCATACTCCAATTTGTAGATTCTCACAATTTGTTGGTGTGTCCTCTTAAGCACTTCCTCTTCATCATTAATCACATCAAGAATAACTGGTTGATAGTTGGCAATTTCGTCCTTCCATGTATCCTAATCTTTCAATTCTCTTTCTTCAAAGAAATTGGGTAAGGCCATACTCAGTGGTTGACTGAAATCACTCAACTCCTATGTCAGGATATTGTGGAAGTCCCTATTATCTTTCATGAGTTCTTGGTATTCTTGTAGCATAGCAAAGTTATCTTCTTTCTTTGCAATGATCTGAGACTCTACCTCCTTCATCCTATCACTCAATCTGGTGTTTTCCAGTAATGTTGCATATTTTTTATCATGAATTTTCTAGACTTGTTTAGTATGTTTGTACATGTCTTTGAATCTCATGCAGACTATTTTTGATGTCATCTCAAAGGTAGTGGTTTTCAGTTTTCCCTTTAACTCTTCCTATTCCTTTTGCACTTTCTCATGCCTTCTTTTCCAATATGTTGTTTCTAACATTTCCTCAAGCACTTTCCTTTCGTGTTCAACCAATGGAGAATAGAACCCTGAAGAAGAAGAAGGTAGTCTATCCATATAGTTGATCAACTCTTGTTTCAACCTTTCATTTTCTTCTATCAACCCCTTGTTATCCTTTACCAGTTTCTAAATCTAAGCCTTTGTGAATTTTGCCACATTCACATTCAAACCGGTAGTTTCTATGGGATTTGTTTCTCCTACTCTCTACACCAAAAGATTTCCAAAAATATTATCATGATCAACTAGGGAAGGCCTTTTCCCTAGTGGATAGAGTGCCTATATCTGCAAGGTGGTATTGTCAAGATTAAATCTTAATCGAGTGTAGATCTTGTCACCAAATTCATCTATTAAGTGTAAGGTTTTTTTTTCTTTTTAGAAAACTATCAAATACAATGGCTAAGCTGATATCCCATCCTAGAAGGAGCATAACCCCAACCTCTTGAAGCAATGCCCTTCCTCTCTCAACTGTCATATATTTCATTTCTCTATCAATTTCATGTTGAAGTTATTTTAAAGCATATGCTTCCTTCTCAAGGTCAATTTACTTCAACCTTTCCCTTACCACCTTTCCTTTATATTCACATATAAAATCTTTAAATTTAGGAGTCTAGACAAAGGCATCATCTGCATTGAACTCTTGACTGGCTCGATGCCTCACATCATCAGATATCTCATCAAAAGCTTCAAAGTTTACTACACTCCTTTCTAGTGGAATTTCATATGGAGGAATAACAAGAGTATTGATCTGTGTGACTTCATCCCCCTCTTCAACATCATCTTCTACTATGATTGGTGTATTAACTAAAAATCTTACCTTTGGAGTAGGCTGAGGTGACAAATGGTCTAATGGTGCTACATTTTTTGCTTGCCTCCAAGAGCCAAAATTTCTTCTTCTCTCAAATGCCACCAGAGGTACATCCTTTATTATCTCTTCTTCATGTAGAATAAATTTTCACTGATACATTTGACTCCAAATTTTGATGAAATTTCATCAAAATTTTCACAAAATTTCATCAAAATTTTGACGAACATTGAAACGTCGAAATTTTGACACAGCTGACAATGCTAGGTTTGAATTTTGACGTTTCAAATTTTGTCAGAATTTTGACAAAATAATTCTGATGAAAGTTCATCAAAATTCTGAAAAACTTTCATCAGAATTGGGAGTCAAATGTATCAGTGTGTTCAACTCTCTCCATGGGGTCCTGAATTTCATAAAAAGCTTCTACATAAGATGGGTTAGTTTTAAATCTCCAGACCTCAGCCATAAAAATCCTATTGTATGTATTTCCTTTCATGATCATCTGACTATCCTCACAATTCCTGACAACATCATCAACATCAAACTTATGCTCATATCCTTTCAATTTTTGAGAAATTTTGGCATCACTTATAAGTAGCTCAAGGTCAAAATTCTTCCTCTTATTTCTAGTCGGCAAGCCATAATAATTTAACTTTATTCCATCCAATTCATACCCTAAATCAACAATAATTGTGAAATCACCAAAGCACAAAGTAGAAGGCATGAATGTCTACCTTACATAGCTTTTCAAATGCATAAAGGTTGAAAATGACAATTGTCTTATAATCTCAAGATAAGCAACTCTATCTAGCACAATCTTAGGCAACAAATATGGTTCTGCCTCAAATCCATACACCCTAATGATAGTACAATCTGAAAAAGTGTACCAATCTCCCCAATTTTGGTTTATCTTTCTATCATGGTCTTTCTCCTTTGGTCAAAGAAACCTATGTACTTTGGGGATAGATTATAATCACATTTATAGCCAAGCAATTTATACAAGGGTTTGACAAAATGCTCCTCAAAGTACAAGTAGTGGGATCTCCCACATCTACTTTCCCATATTGATGTCCACATTTGCATTGGTCTTGAATTACCATCACTATCCAGATCTTTTACTCTTAATTCTTCTCCCTAGATTCCCACCACCTGGCCCTCGTATAGTATCATATGCATAAGAAGTGAATAGTGCTTGAAATTCATAGCTTCACAGTTATTCTTAATAGCATTAAGATCACTATTAATGGCCTCCGATAGATACTCTGCATAATCATAGGGCCTGGCATCTTGACTTTGAATGTCCATGGCCAAAACCATGGGAGATATAGTCATGTTGGTAGGGGCCTCAATTCCCAACACTTGGCCAGCTGAATAGTATGTGTATTGATAATATTCTTCAAACAATTCTATAGAAAATGGGGGCTTTTCATTGCTAGAAAACCTCATAGGTTGATTTCTCAGACCCTTGGGTCTATGCAGAGGAAGCTTCCACCTCTTGTAACTTGTATCCATAGAGTGACACTCCTCCAGCAAGTCTCTCAACCGAAATTTAATTTTCAAAGAAGTGTCCAATTGAAAAACCATGCAAATATAATCCCTCGTTATGATCATAAATTATGAGCCATCATACAAATGAATTTCCCTTGTTTGGGGATTATAATTATTTTCCAGTGCTCTAATTAACTCTACATTCACAAAAACATTTGACATTACTAGATTCCCTAAATTGAAATTCCATGGGTTCGAGACTGGGCTATATTTGTATTTCTTCCTATAATGATATATGAACATATCGTAGCCTCTATGTGGAGTCCATACATCTCCCAAATTATTATGCTTGTCTTGTAGGGTCTCACATGATGGGTTTAACTGAGCAATTCTTTGTTCTTTAGGCCCAAACCCGAGACACTGATCTATTAAGTCTTGACTAAGAGGTCTACCTTCAGTTTTTTTCCTTTTTTCTCTTATCTTTTCTAGGGTTTTATCCATTCTAACCCTAACAATGTTGTACTTCAAGCTATATTCAAAAATTTGCATTCATCTAAGCTAAGGTGTACTTACTTGAATGAATGTCAGAATTTCTGAGCTGCTTGCTTTCGTCCAACTCCGTCCTCTGGATGCTTAGCCACAATATGCTATGAACTTTTGTTTCTCAAAGGCTATTTTTATTGAATTTTAGCACGCTTAAACCAGATCTAGTTCATAAATGGTGCTCGCGCCACCCTTCCTATCAACTTGTGTGTTAATGGTAGTTGTCTCTTTGATGACTTAATCTGTCAAATCAATCTGGTGACAATTATTTCATATTTTTTCGATGAGACTCTGATCAAAACATCTATATCTCTCTTTGATATCCTTCACCATCTTTTGATGAATTTCTAAGAGGCATTCAGGCTTCTCTCATCGATATCGCAATCTCTCTTCGATATTTACTTCTTAGTTTTCTCCTTGATGATTTTCTTTTTTGTTGATGAGACTAGTGGATTTCTCTTATCAACAAGCTTATGTCTCCTCGACATATCTTTATTTCTTTCCTCAATGGTCATAGTTGTTGATGATGTATATGTGACTTTGTTATGTCGGGGAGACCTGAGGTCACCTCTCTCTGGCATCCCTTAGTCTCATTGATATTTTGTGCCAGAATGTCAAGGAGACTTTTGATAATGTCTTCTCAATATCTTTGTGTCTCCTCAACATATCGTTTTTAGGATGTTGATGAGACCTCATCCAATGTCTGTTTGATATTTCTCTATCTTGTCGATACTTTTCTCCTTGAGTGTCGAAGAGAATTCTTTGCTTCTCTCTTCGACATGTTGATGTCTCTTTGACATTGTTGTTTTATCAGTGCTTGTCCTACCAGTGATTTATTGTTTATTTTATGATAACCTATTAGTGTCCGAGAGATGTTTTTTTATTTCCTAAATGTTGACACTTGTATGGTTTTTCGGTGATACATGTTATATTCTCTCCTCGACATTCCCAAGTCTCTTAGACATGTCACTCTTTAGGATGGCAGGAAGACATTTGAATATGTCTCTTATATATTCAGGAGTCTCATCTACATTTCTTATCAACCCTTTTTGCTTGTGTCGAAGAGACTATGGTGAGACTCTCTCCGATAAGGCATTTTCTTGGCGACATGCCATGAGATGCTAGGAGAACATTTTAGCTAGGTACTTCACTTTATTGTAATGATCAAAGGCCTTATTTTGGTACTTTATACTAATGTAAATTATTATGAAATGGAAATGGAGCATATGGTGGATATGGGAGGATAAGTGAAAATGGAGGTGTGCGGGACAACCAATGTGGATTTTTTAGCTCCAACAACATCAACACATACTCTTCTAGGATATAGGAATTCCTATGGAAATTTTATCTCCTAAGGTTCTCACATTGGTATGAGCTAGTAATATAAATAACATTATGTAATTTTTATTTTATCTAAAACCACTTAGTGTAAATAAATGATATTTATTTTTAGTTTGTTTTATTTCTTCATTCTTTACATAAGAGGATGCAACTCCACTTTGTGAACCTAGCCACTTTTTTATATAACTAAAAAAAAATTATTTAATTTTTTTTCAAAGATTTGTTTGATTGATACTATCCACTTTTTTATATAATCTATTGAAAATTTCTAAGTTTCATATGGAAATATCTTCATATAATTTTTAAATTAAGATATTAAAAAATATAAGGATAATTCCAATCTACATTTGATCCCTTTGTAAAAGCAACTCTTCTTAAATGAAAGGGAATTTTATAAAAATAAAAAAAAATTAAAAGAGACAACTCATGTTCCACTAAATAAATTACATTTCAAAAGAGAAATTCCATTTTATTCTAAAAAGTAGGTAGATCATACTTATTTCATTTTATTCAATATTTCTATACTATTGTATATATGGTTTAATTGTATTAATAGGTGAAGCTTAAAAAATTATTGAGAGCTACCAATTATTATATTGATTCTCCATATTCTTAACAAAGAAAGAGTCATTGATCTTTCTTTTTTTGTAAGAGTATTGTATTAGCTATCAAAAAAAATTGTAGTACGTCTGCAAAGCAGGGAAGAACATATTAGAGTGCAACCCAAACCCTGACCACAAAATTGCATAATTTGGCCACCAAAACTAACAGTTGATCCCACCACAAGTGTGGCCAACCAAAAACAAAACCCCAAAAAAGAACTTGAAGCATCAAAACAATTTATAGACATATACTTATAAACCACCCGATAGACCACCACGTGTGCCACCATACCCGACCCACAGAAACAAGCTAAAATCCATTCAACTTTGTGAATTGATCGAATTCCACCATCCAGTCCAGACCTTCACCGTCACCAGCCCAAGAAACTTCTACAGGAAGCTAACCCCATAGGCCACAATCTGGCAGTGACGAAACAACGCCAAATCCTTAATCTCTAGCAGAAAAGGATAGATGTGGATGACTCCTCCCACCACCTTCACCAAAGGTAAATCGCAAGCCCATGGCGCACCCCGCCCTAGCAATGTCGATTTGAGAACCTCATCCAAACCACCCAGAATCTCGTTCTTGAACAATTTGCAAATGATAGCCTTTTCCTCCACCTTTGGTGTTCTCACATCAGGAGAGATGCAAGAAAATGAGAGGAAATGTGGGTGTTAACCCTGAATGACTCCTGGTTCTACACAAAATCTTTCCCCAACACCATTTTTAGTGCCACCACCACATAAGGATCGATCCTCAACATAATCTGCTTCAACTGTTGATTAGTAATGTGCTTGAAGGTCGTCTTTCACACCTTACAATCTAGCTGAATTGGAGTGTCCAGTCCAACACTAACCACACCATCCACTGAAACCTCCACAATGAATTTAGAATGTTCTGCCATAGCTATTTTGTAGAGCAAGCCAAAGACAAACTTGGACAAATATGGGTGAAAATAAACTTGATTAGCCAGTATTAATAAAGAATCGGTTGCCAAGAGTTTATTATGATGTGCATAAACCATCATGCCCAGACGGATTGACTATTTTTCGTCCATATGTCCCACGAACCATTAGCTCACTGTCGTTTGATGCCAACTGGGGTTACAACCATAATGTGCCCACTTCTCCGGGCGATATGACATGATTGCCAGTGTTGCCAAACTATGATTGTCAGTGCCGCCAAACTATGATTTTAATTTCCATGAAATGTAGAGGTATATCATTGTATATACCTATATGGATTTATATGTATGTATTTATATTTTACCAATGTGTACAATTGTATTCCTATATGAATTTATTTAGACATTCATCAAATGCATATATGACATTGTAGAACTTATAACACTATATGGCATTTTCAAAACAGTATGTTTACCTTCATGGCATTATTGAGATCTATATATATCACATGTATTCAAGACTTAAATGGTTTAAATTATTTGAGTGGTTTGAATAATAAGGCTTAATATTACTTGTTAGGAGTGACAATAAATTTTTAAAATGGTATCAACACTAATTAACTACAAACTTAATATTATTTTTATTATTGATAGTGATAAAAAAATATAGCGCCATCCCGATAAATAGCACCGAATTTTTCAAAAAAATGGAGAAAAATACATTAAACCCTTAATTAACCCTCAACCCTCTACCCTCTACCCTCTACCCTCAACCCTCAACCCTCAACCCTAGTTAAACCCTAATCCCTCATAGCCCCTATACCCTCTACCCTATACATTGGACCCTCAACCCTAATCCCTCAACCATATACATACCCTCAACCCCTATACCCTCTACCCTATACAATATTGGACCCTCAACCCTAATCCCTCAACCATATACCCTCAACCCCCTACCCTCAACCTTAAACCCTCAAGCCTCAACCCTTAAACCCTCTACCCTCTACCCTCTAATCTACTCTATATATTAAACCCTCAACCCTCAATTCTCAACCCTCAACCCTTAAACCCTAAACCCTAAACCCCTATACCCTCTACCCTCTACATTGGAACCTCAACCCTAATCGACCTTCAACCATATACCCTAAACCCTCTACCCTCAACCCTTAACGTCCCTCAACCCTAAACCCTTAAACCCTAAATCGGCCTTAAACCTTCTACCCTCTACCCTCAACCCTAATCCATCAACCCTATACCCTCAACCCAATACCCTAAATAGTTAAACCCTCTACATCCCTCTACCCTCAGCTGGCCAATACCCTCTTATACCCTCAACCCTAATCCCTCAACCCTTAAACCCTTAAACCCAAGTAAATTACTCTCTACCCTAATCCCTCAACCCTCAACCCTTAAACCCTTGACCCTCTACCCTCTACCCTCAACCTTCAAGTACCCTTAAACCCTAATCCATCAACCCCTATACCCTCTACCCTATACATTGGACCCTCAACCCTAATCCTTGAACCATATACCTTCAACCCTCAACCCTCAACCTTAAACCTTCAACCCTCAACCCCTAAACCCTAAACCCTTATACCCTCTACCAGCTCTACCCTCTACATTAAACCACCCTCAACCCTTAATCCATCCCTCCCTCTCTACCCTAATCCCTCAACCCTATACCCTCAATCCAATACCCTAAACCCTAAACTATTAAACCCTCTGCATCCCTCTTATACCCTCAACCCAATGCCCTCTACCCTAGTTGACCCTAATCCCTCAACTTACACCCTTAAACCCAAGTAAACTCTCTACCCTAATCCTTCAACCCTTAATCCCTCAACCCTTAAACCCTCAAGTATCCTCTACCCTCTACCCTCAACCCGCAAGTACCCTTAAACCCTAATCTCTCAACCCCTATACCCTCTACCCTATACATTGGACCCTCAACCCTAATCCTTGAACCATATACCCTCAACACTTTATCCTCAACCCTCAACCCTTAAACCCTAAAACCTTACAGCCTCTACCCTCTACCGTCTACCCTATACATTAAACCACCCTTAACCCTTAATTCTCAACCCTCAACCCTTAATCCCTCAACCCTCAACCCTTAATCCCTCAACCCTTAATCTGCACAAAGTACTGCGGTAAAGGCAAAATTTTCTTTGTTTATGATTATCTGGAGGAATAAATGGGTATATACAAAGGGAATGTTGGTGACAGTATGGATCTTGTCACACAAATTGTTGCATTTCATGTTAAATACAATGAAAAATCAAAGGCAGAAGATCTTTTGATGCAAGTGAAATGTTGGCAAGCAATTGAAGGCTAGTGAATATTGGGGAAGGATTTTTTGTTCTAACACCCTTAATCCCTGCTAGATCAAAACAATTAGGTACTAAAGAAGGCACTAAATTAGGCACTAAAACAGGCTCTAAAGCAGGTGCTAAAATAGGCGTTATATCAGGCACTAATATGGGTGCTAACGTGGACGTTAATCTAGTTGCTAATTTAGGGGTTAATTTGGGCATTACCGTAGGCGTTAATTTCGGCGCTAATCTTGGCGTTAATATGGGCGCTACACTAGGCATTAATCTCAACGATAATTTTGGGGCTATTTTCGGTGCTAATTTGCAACTGAATTAGTGCTTGCTTGTCCTGGTCAGCGCAAAAAAATGCCAAAAATAGCGCCATCCCGAAAAGTAGCGCCAAATTTTCTAAAAAATTGGAGAAAAATACATTAAAACAATGGATGGAAGCAAAAAAGGGAGCTAATCATAGGGATTTGTTCTAGTGATTTTAGGTATTAGGTTTTGTTGTTCATTTAGTTTGAGCACTTCAAAAAAAATTAGTTTAGTTTCAGATCTTTCCTATTGTCCTAAGGATTGAGATCCAGGTCTAATGGACTCACCATTAAGGTTGAAAGTCAACCTTTACACCTTGTGATCTCTTTCCAAATGAAATCCCTAGGAAAAGACACTTATTGAGATTCCTAAGTTTTATAAACACCACAATTATAAAACCTTGAGAATCCCTTTCCCCACATTTTAGAGAGATATATTGGTAAAGAGAGATGGAGAGATAAGGATATAGAGATAAAGAGAGGGAGAGATAGAGAAATATGCAGAGATAGAGATAAGAGAGATCTAGATAGAGAGGAAAATGGAGATATACCTATAATAGAGAGAGGGAAAAATAGAGTGAGAGGGAGAGAGGGAGAGAGTGAGAGAGATAGGGAGAGACATATAGAGATATCTAGAGGGATAGGGGAGAAAGAGAGAGAGAAATATAGATATATCTAGAGGTATAGGGAGAGAGGTAAGATAGACAGAAGTAGAGAGGGAGGGAGAGAGGTAGAGAGATACATAGAGAGAGGGAGAGATATCTAGAGAGAGAGATATATAGAGAGATATCTAAGGAGAGGCTTAATGATGCTTTTGAATATTTATAAAGTTACCCTTAGACAATTAAAAGATGATAAAAGCCTATTGATTATTGAAATTTGACTAATTATTAAAAATTATAAGAACTTCCAAAACCTAGAATCTACATTATAACTCCTAAAGATCCAAAACCATTCTCAAACATCTTGAAGCTATATACATCAAATATAACTTAAAGTATATGAAAATAAATACACATATATAAATTTTACTTATACTTAAATGTGTATTTCAAATATATAGTCTAAGGAAGAGGGAGAGTGTGAGTTATATAAGGAGGTAGAGAGAGATGGAAATAGAAAGAGAAAGAGAGCTATTTTTGTTTCTCAGAAACACAAGCATGTTATAACACGCTTGAGTTATAATGTTTTTGTGTTATAACACAAGTGTGTTATGGCTTGGTATGATCGAGCCTAGGCTCAATCACTACCAAGCCATAACATGAACACATTATAATACGAGTGTGTTATAATGCACTCACATTATGTCTTATATGAGAAAAATATTGGTTTTTTGGGCCCCCATCTTTCTGCACTTACCCTTTATAAATCTTACAACTTGATATAATGAAATAGAAATAAATAAGAATGAGGTATTATTCCACCTTATGCATGACCTAATGTTTCTCCAATGAATCCATTAGTCCCCATTGGTTTTTCCATGCCATCCAACCACATAGTACCCATAGGTCCACCCTATCGTGCTAAGAGATAGTCAATTAGGTACAAGAACACACACAATCACACAAAATAAGGGAGTATGGATCACACACATGCCAATAATAACAACCATCAAATTTTAAACATGGTATCAAGTATAAGTAACCATCATAGTACAATCGTGTACAAGAAAATGTCACCAATAAATAGGCATAAGGGATATATAACCCACGTCAAATAGCATAAACATTCCACTAATTAAGCATACTTGACATTGCATGAAATTGTGCAACCAAAATCTCAACCAGTCACACATGGTAAGATTCAAGCATTATATTGGATACAAAATCTAATGGAAATAAGGATGAGGATTCTAGAATTAGGATAAGGAGTGTCATCTCAATAGCTTGAATTTTTGGCTAAACAGGGATCAAGTATGCATCTCACTCACCCTGTCAGGGTGCTCAATCAACAATTTATAGGTACTCCTAGAGTGTAGCATGTCCTTCATGCTCATATCAAACCATTACAAGAAATTCTAGGTGAGCTGCAACATTAACATATTGGCTCATTGTATTTAATCCATGAGGTTTAATTACCACTTAATACCTCTCCACCCATTCTATTCTAGGGTCACTTTGTATCCTAGCAAACATCAAGAGCCTCTCCTTTCCTACACTCTATATCTCACATCATAAATTCCTCATGCTCAAAATAGCTCTTCGACATTGCACATAAATTAGAAATCAAACTGCCAATTCCTCCCTTGATGAAAGCTTAAAATTTAACCTTTTCATAAATCATTTTTTCTAACAAACTAAACATGCCCTTTTATCTCAAATATATGCATAAAATTTTAATGGTAATGAATTTCTCATTTCTTACTTTATTTAAATTTTTACCATAACCATGACAAAAAAAAATGAATATTTCTAAGCTTCCAAATAATGTAGTTTAACCCAAAAATAAAGCAATGAAATCAGTCAATAATTAAAGCCATATGTTACCAACAATGTGGGCTTAGCACACTAAAATGAGAGAACATAAAGAACAAAGATAATGACATGAAATACAATATGCTTGGATTCACATAATACTAGCTTCTGTAAATTACTCCCAATTGGAAAAGCAATCAAAATGCTTCTCAATCAGAGGTTGTCAAATTTTTCCCTTGCTAGTTTGAATCATCCCCACCTAAGCACACAAAAAACTATCCCAAATGTTTTCACCAAAGACTAATACCCCCTTTATTTCATTTTCAAGCCAAGGAAGGTTGAGGTGAGTTCTTTACTCGAAGTTCGTCAACTTACATGTATCCACCATAACTCAATTTATTTTCTTCTACTACTCCATAAATGAAATTTTCCTCATCCCTTCTTATTTCTATTTCTCTTTCTATGTATTTTATTTTTCACTTTACAGATTTTCTTACAAATAGCATTTTACAATAACTTAAAACACTTAGAGGCATTTTCTCCTTTCCAAGGGAAAATGAGGTAATCAGAATTAATCTTTTTTAGGGAATTTAAATATTCATATGAACTCTCTCAAGAAATGAAACATTTTGTAAATAATAATTAAACTAATTGCAATAGTTTAAATATAATATCCAGTGTATTTTTTTTTGGGGGGGAGGGGTAAACACTTTTGACCTAGAGCTATGAATCGATGAGGTCACAAATGGGGGACCTCATCCCCAATATAAATTCTCAACAATTACATCCTAATAGGGTTTGAACCTTGATGGCAAGAATAACAACACAACCACTTAACCATCACACCATGCCACTATTGGCATAATATCCAGTACATTAACACACAATATTTAACCTTTGAAAAATAATTGCATGCAAATGGGAAATAACCATCCACAACTACATTAACACATTTACAAGTTTTCCACGACACACAAATTCTAAAATTATCATCGACGTCGATTTTGGGTTAGGTTTACACGGGTCTCATATGAAACATCTCATAATTAATCTAAGTATGATATGGATTAGAAATATAGTAGCCCAAAGTAAAATCTTTGATATAATTATAGTTGGGGAATAAACCAAACCTACATATTCAAGTGAGGAAATATCCTTATACTTGCACACTCAATTCACACGTTGAGTGTACGTACTATATAGATATATTATCCTAAGTAATGCAAAATACCTAATATGTACAACATCTCATAAATCATAAAATCATCTCATATAAACATGGAAATACAATAATCAATTAAAATAAAAGATACTAAAATTATTCAATAATCACATCCATAATCTTGATACATATAAGGATAGCAATGGAATAAAATATTATGATAATCAAATCATAGAAACTATAACACATGCAGCTCAAGGTATACAACATGATCCAGATGCCAATCATGGCATCAATGCATAAGGCTAGATCACATTTTTAATGCATAAAAATAATCACATAATCAAATACATCAAGATGCATGTATCTCAATGCAAGTAACACAACAACAATCGACATATAGAGGGACACCATCTCTAGCATACAAGTGGTATAACCACATGGCATACAATGCATAAAATATCTCAACAAGATACTAATCATCACATCTACTACAAATCATCTACAACTAGCATGATGTATGACATCAATGCAAATCAATATTCATAACCATATTAAAAATGAAAATGTTGAAGCTAAAACATTGATAAATACTCAAAGCAACAAATGCCAACATGACCTATGCATCCCATGATACATAGTCAAAAAATAATGTTGATAATAGACAACTCAAAGCAATGAATGTGTAGGAGTTTTAGTTTGCATATTTTAAGACATTGTTTCAAAACATAATTATGATGACTTCAAACTCTCTTACCTTTTTAACCATATATTTTTTTCTATAATTTCAATACATTAAGGTTGTGGTCTTCAATTTTTTTGCTAGTGTTTTCATTTTTTCGCTTAAAACCTATGTATAATTTTTTTAGTGTCAGTTTTTATCCACTCATTAAAACTTGAAACAAATTAAATTTTTATATTCTAAACTTCATTTTATACATATTCAAAAACAAAAATGATTGTCAATTAGGTTATCAAAAATTAAGGGGGGAGAACACTCAATTTCTATTTTATAAGATGTGCCCACTTTGAAAAATAGTTAAAGATCACATATTCATTAAAAACTAGCAAAAAATATGACAAACTAGGTAATGTTAGTTAACTTTCTATTAAACAAATTTGTAAAATACTTTAGAAACAACATTTTTAGAAGGAGCACACCTAATACTATATTATATTTTTCTCTCAAAAGTAGGACCACTTTGTGTGCTCTCTATATTTGACCCTTTTGATCTCCTCCACTTTAAAAACCTACTAGTTTAGAAATTAAATTTCAAGCAAAAAATATGACAAACTAGGTAATGTTAGTTAGCTTTCTATTAAACAAATTTGTAAAATACTTTAGAAACAACATTTTTAGAAGGAGCACACCTAATACTATATTATATTTTTCTCTCAAAAGTAGGACCACTTTGTGTGCTCTCTATATTTGACCCTTTTGATCTCCTCCACTTTAAAAACCTACTAGTTTAGAAATTAAATTTCAAGCATTACTAATATTGTTTGGCACATCTTCAGATTTTAAGCATGAGAATCTTGATTTACTCATCTAAAACCATTTTTATTGATTTAAAAAGAAAATATATTTCCTACCCTTTTTTATTGCATTTTTATACACACCTAAATATTTAAATAAGAACAATATAAACTTTGAATTGGTAAATTTCTGGATTGAAACTGTGTGTATTTTTAAATCAACGTTTTGGGTCATTTTTTCTTCTCTCTTGTTGCCTGTTTCTTGATGATGAATCATGTAGTTTGATCTAAAACGTTGATTTCAAAAATACACACAATTTCAATCCAAAAATTTATCAATTCATTATCATGGACTATGGAAACTTGATGGTTCTAATATAAATTATTTTTATTTTACTATTTCATTGAAAATATGTCTCCAAAAAATTCCTTTAGTGATTTAATGGCTTACTATTCCTTAATCCTTGCAAGAGCTTTTAAGTGTGTGAACTAAACACTTAATCTGTGGAACTACGTAAGATACAAGATGAGAAGGAATACCACTTCAATTATGTTTTGACAAGTAGAAATCTAAAAGTGGAGTAATGTCTTATGTCTTGATTGGTTGTATGTAGCGCATGATTTGTGTTATTGATTTTATGGGTTGTCTTTTTCTTAATGACTATGTTTACTATATCTCCCTCTCTCCCCCCTCTTCTCTCTCTCTCTCCCCCTCTTCTCTCTCTCTACCTATTTCTCTCCCTCTCTCCCTCCTCTCTCCCTCTCTCCACCATCTTCTCTCCCTCTCTCCCCTTCTCTCGCTCTCCCTCTTCCTCTATATCTCTTCCTCGCTATTTCTCCCTCTCAATCTTCGTAGCTCTCTCTATCTTTATATCTCCCTCTCCTTCTATCTCTCTATTTACTTCTCTCCCTTTTCCTCTCTCCTTGTATCTTCATCTTCATCTCTACCTCTATCTTCTTCTCCCCCCCTCTATCTCTAGACATGTCTCCATCTCTCTATCCATCCATCTCTCTCCTTCTCTCTCTCTCCATCTCCCTCTTGTTGGAATGTGAAGTCAATTAGGACTCTAATTATGTATGTGTCATACAATCTATCTTCAATTAGGACTCTACTCCTATATGTGTCATACATGTAGTTGAGTGAGTCATATTGTGTTGACTTAGTAAATTATTAAGTGATTCATAGTAGAATCAAGTTGGACTCTATATGTGTCAACCTTGTAGATGATTGAGAGCCACATATAGGCTTAGTCAATAATATGACTATAGTGGTGGCATTGGAAGGATTAGAGGTGGAAAATTTGAGAACTTAATTATAGCATTAAGTTTCTCAAATTTGTATATAAATAGAGGAGCTTTCCCTCATTTGTAATTAGTAGAAAGAAGGCTAAAGGCTAGAATAGATTTGAGAGGTATTATTTTCCTCCTTTTGAAGAAGGGGCTAGATCTCATTTGAGGTTGTTGTAACTCTGTAATTCCTGAGAATCAATACGAAAGATATTTTGCCCGTGGTTTTTTACTAGTATATTTTTACCAAGTTTTTCCACGTAAATCTAAGTGTTATGCAACTTTGTTCTTCTCTGCAATTTTCTACACTTGTATTTTTTCCGTACACCTCTCCCTCTTCCTATAAATCTATATCTATATCTCTCTCCATATTTCTTCTTCCATCTCCCCCTCTATTTCTATCTCATTATCTCTCCATCTCTCTTTACCCCTATATCTCTCCTTCTCTCTACTTTTCTATATATATCACTTCCTATCTCTATCTTTATTTTTTTTATCTCTCCCTCTTACATTCTCTCCCTCTCTATATATTTACCTCTTCCATCTATATCTATCCCTCTCTCCTCTCTCTTTTTTTCTCTCTCTCTCTCCTCTCCATATCCATCTCCTTCTCCATCTGTGTCTCCATCTTCATCTCTATCTTCCTCTATATCTATATCCCCTCTCTATCTTCGTACCCCTCTCTCCCTCTTTCTCTTCCCCCTTCTATCTCTTTGTCTTTCTATCCCTATCTCTCCCTCTCTGCATCTCTCCCTATTGCAAACATAACATGAGACTATTGGTAATGGAGCTTGATTATCCTCGTGATTCAGAGGTCCTACCAACTGACCTCGTACCAAAATCTTGCCTAGTTGACCTTCCACACCTCTTCGGCATACTCATTGCACACCAAGGTGCCATTGCTAGTTACTGATAATATGTAAGAATTATTCTTTATAGGTCTCTCTCCACCTAAAGAGCCGCAACGCAGTAATTTGATGAGAAAAAATTATGCCTAAAAATTGATAATATTTTGCATAACACAAATTACATAGTTAAAAAATGGCTTTTAAACATGATACGTTCTTGTGGGGTTGTAAGCTAAGTGGGCTTAACCTTGGGGAAAACTCTCTAGTTAAGCGCGCTTGAGCTAGAGCAATACTGGGATGGGTGACCTCTCGAGACGACCTAGTGCTTCACCTATGTGAGCATCACCTAGATGCAATGAATGCTAAGTGGACCATTCATTATCATGAGAGATGGATTCTTGTGAACCACCACTCATGAAACATGGATCAATGAGTTTGACTCGAAAACTACACGATTAAATCCTTATAGCAATATCATAATAATACGTTCTACTAAACATCAAATGATCCCCCAGTTTTGATTTTATTCGACGCAGCATCAACGAAGGATCATTGCAAATTTAGAAGTACGGCTAACCATTCGAATGGTATTCCTTGACTTTTTTGGCTTTTGTTTTTTTTATGTGAATTAATAAAGTTGACAAGGGGATTCCGTGACTTTTTCGGCTTTTGTTTTTTATGTGAATTAAAGTTGACAACGCCGCCTTAACCCATTCAATTCATCGCTAGAACTGATCACATGAAGCAATACTAAGCACTAATGTAGTTATATTGCCTCTAAGTTCTAACTGGGTTGCAGGGCACGGTGCTGATCTCAGTTGCGAGGAGTACAAGATGAGGTGGAGCTCTTACTTTTCAATTCTTCGTTGCTTTTTTGTAGTGATTTTTTCATCTGTGAAATCCGATTACAGATGGTCTAAATGCAATAATGATTCGACTTTCACCGACGGCAGTACATATTCTGCTAATCTGAACCGAGTTACGACTGATCTGTTCACAAATACATCTCTAAGTTCGGGGTTTAACACTTCTTCCTTCGGTCAAACGCCCAACAAGGTCTATGGCCTTCTGCAGTGTTTTGGGAACCTATCAGCAAACAAATGCTCAGACTCTGCACAGCAAGCAAATAGTCCTCTGAAGGAACTTTGCGCCAACGACATAGGAGGTTGGGTATTGATGGATGACTGTTTTCTGCGCTATGACAACTCTAGTTTCATTTCAACACTAGATACCAGTGTATATGTTTACCTGTGGAACACCAATAATATCTCAGGCAACATGAATGATTTCCAGGCCACAACCTCCAGTCTTCTCTCCAACCTGTCTAATCTAGCTTACAACCCTGCAAATAGGCGATTCGCTATAGGATCGGCCAATTATTCCTCATCCCAAACTGTCTACGGCCTCGTTCAATGTTGGAGAGATTTATCCATCAACGATTGCAAAAAATGCCTGTTTACAGCAAGGACCACTGTGGAGAATTGTTGTTCTGTAAACCAAGGAGGTCGGGCTCTGTTAGGAAGCTGTGTGGTCAGATTTGAGTCATACTCAATTTTTGACAGTGCAGAGGTATCTTCACCAGAAGCTTCGCCACCGACTTCGACAACTTCTGCACCTCCCACAGAAGGCCAGACTCCAACAACTTCCGCACCTCCCACAGAAGGCCGCACCCAATCAAAGAGTAAGCACAGCCACTTCCTTTAATGTTTTTTGGATTATATCTTAGATATGTTTATATTGAAAAGAGTCTACACTGCAGATAAGCACTCAAAATTACCCATTATTTTGGGAGTTGTGGGAGGCTTGATTCTGCTGTCAGTCATGTGTCTACTTGCAATGAGAAAAAGAGTGAGATCTGTCATTTTTCGGAGGCCAATTACTCTAGTTACCCCCAATGAAGGTGCTGCTTCCAATTTTCAATCTTTGTATTTAATTTTCTTTTCCGTTTGTTTTAGTTTAACAATAAATTTTCTAAGCTTTTCTAGTTTTTATTCATCTACAGAAAGGCGTGGATATTCCTCCGAATCGGGGTTACTTATACACGAGCATCAACATTTCATCATGAGCTTAGAGGCATTGGCAGAAGCCACCCAAAATTTTCATGAAAATAACAAGCTTGCAGAGGGAGGGTTTGGACCAGTATACAGGGTGGGTCTATGTTTGTATTCTTGAACTGAATTAACACTCTAGTCATAGATCAATTAGGCCATTTTGGGGAATTCTCTGAAGGGGTTTGTGGACCTCTTATTCTGCTTTGCTCTTTCAGGGAACAACTAGAGACGGAAAGGAAATAGCAATTAAAAAGTTGTCTGCAAGATCTACCCAAGGTACAGAAGAATTTATGAATGAAGTGAAGCTAATATCCAATGTTCAGCACCGAAATCTTGTGAAGCTGTTGGGATGTTGCACGGAAGGAGATGAAAGGTTGCTTATTTATGAATATTTTCCCAATAAGAGCCTGGACAATTTTCTCTTTCGTATGTTACATTTCTCTCCTCCTCCATTATATTTAACATTGCAGAGTTATCTTGAAGAGTGATTAACAGAATTGGGGTTGCAGATCCAGAAAAGCGTGGACAGTTAAATTGGCAACGACGCTATAACATCATCAGTGGAATTGCTCGAGGCCTTCTCTACCTTCATGAAGATTCACAGTTGAAAATCATTCACAGAGATATTAAAGCAAACAATATTTTGCTGGATGACAAATTTAATCCTAAAATAGCCGACTTTGGTTTAACCAGACTTTTCCCTGAAGATGAGACACAAATCCAAACAAGAGTTGCAGGCACATAGTAAGAACCCTAATGATGATATCTGTGTGCTTCTGGTTTCAGATTGATGATGGTTGATTTTTTTATTTTTCTGAGTGGGGTTCTGTTGATGTGGTGCAGCGGGTACATGGCTCCAGAGTATGCAATGCGAGGACGGCTGTCAGTTAAAGCTGACGTTTATAGCTTTGGCGTGCTAGTGCTTGAGATTGTGAGCGGAAGAAAAAACACAGATCTCAGTCTTCCCCACGAAATGCAAAATCTGTTGGAATGGGTAACAAATCGAATTAACTACTATGCGTTTGCATTCAACAATGGTTTTCAATGCCGGACACCAAACTTAAAACAGACTGATGATGTGTGATTTGTGATGCAGGCATGGAGACTGTACATAGGAGGAAATGTAATAACTATGGTTGAGTCAACAGTAAGAGAGAATTGCCCACAGGAGCTCGTGGTAAGATGCATTCATGTTGCGCTATTGTGTGTACAAGCTGATGCGACAGTTCGTCCAACTATGTCGAATGTTATTCTGATGATATCGAGCAACCCGGTGACATTGCCAATTCCAAGAAAGCCAGCGTTTCTGAGGGCAAAGGCTATCGAGCACCCAAAACGGTATGGGGTATGGATGCCTATGCCTCCCCCTGCATACCCTGACGCCGTGCAACCGTGTGTTGCAGGATTTGTCAGTGTTTTTTTGTTTTACGTGTTTATTTTATATTTATTTTTTTAATGATTTTATATGTTTTTAAGTTGTTTAATTTTTATTTGTATAATTTTTATTTTAGATTTGGTTTTTTTCTTTTCTTTAAATATAATATAATGTTTAAATATATTAAAAATATAATGTACTAAATATATACAATATATTATATAATATTATTATATATATCTGACATTTATTTTTTTAATGATTTTATATTTTCTTTTTAGCTGTTTATTTTTAACTTTATAATTTTTATTTATATTAATATATATTGTAAAATTATATATTAATATAATCTACAAATCTCTTTTTAATTATTTTATATTTTCTTTTAGCTGTTTATTTTTTTACTTGTATAATGTTTTTTATAATATATTATAATATTATATTATAATATGGTAGGATTATATTATTATATTATAATATCATAATATTATATATAGTAATATTACACATTACACATTACAAAGACTCAAATTGCATCCAATTGCACACAATTGTTTGAAATAAAATAAGTTTGTTTTCATTACACTTGATAATTTTGAATTCGATTTAATTTTAAAAAATAAATAGTGTTAACTATAAAGATCGTGAATTTGGGATTAAGCTAGTTTGGGACAGCTTAGAGGAGTTGTATTTATTTATTTTCGTCTTGCATCAGTATGACTTGTGGTGTTAGGAAAGGGAGAGATCCTCATTTCAAAGACTATGTTTTAGATCAACATCTAAAGGTAATCTTTGATCGTTTGAAGGCTAATTCTCCACCTGACCCCCTCTCTCTTCCTTTCTTGTATGAAAAAAATTCTCAAGATTCTAGAAATTTGGGGACACAAAGGTTGCTTGTTCTCATGCTTCATTTCTCGAAGATTTTCTTGAGGATTAGAGGAGAAAGTTATGATAAGTTATAATATTATATTATATTAAAAATATAATGTATTAAATATATATAATATTTTTATATAAATATAATTATAGTAATATATATTCTAAAATTATATATTTATAAATTTAAGTTTTTTTCTATATAATATAATATTTATATTATATATTATATTAAATATAATATTATATCACATTTATTACAATATACTATATATAATATTATGATATTATAATATAATAATATAATCTATTATACAAAAAAATTATACAAGTAAAAAATAAACAGCTAAAAGAGAATATAAAATAATTAAAAGAAAATTTGTCAGATTATATTAATATATAATTTTACAATATATATTAATAAAAATAAAAATTATACAAGTTAAAAATAAACAGCTAAAAGAGAGAATATAAAATCATTAAAAAAAATATATCAAATACATATTTTAAAATTATATATTATATTATAATATAATACTATTATATTATTATATTATAATATCATAATATTATATAATATATTGTATATATTTAGTAAATTATATTTAATATATATTTAAACATTATATTATAATTAAAGAAAAAAAAAAACCAAATCTAAAATAAAAATTATACAAATAAAAAATAAACAGCTTAAAAAAATATAAAATCATTAAAAAAACAAATATAAAATAAACACATATTACAAAAAAACACGGACAAATCCTGCAACACACGGTTGCACGGCATCAGGGTATGCAGGGGAGGCATAGGCATCCATGCCCCCATACCGTTTTGGGGGCTGGATAGCCTTTGCCGTTTCTGAGTGCCTCAGATTCAAGGGAAGGAGTGGGGTCAGAAAAGTTTGGAAAGGACACACCCACAACTACATCGTCGCAGACGTCTGGAACGACCGCTTCATCTGCGTCGGGCGTTCCCTCTGTAAATGAGACCTCAGTTACTGACGTGGGACCAAGATAAGGTCGGTATTGACATTTGCCGGATATCCCGATTTCTGATTTATGCCTATCATGTGCGTAGAAGCGACGGTGGAGAGGGGTAAGGGACGGCTCGGACTCTTTTTTTGCTTCCGTTAGAGTAAAAGAGGTCGAACAACGTACATGTGCTTATTCGAATATTGAATCGTACCACACAGGAAACGTAACTAGATATTTTTTTATTGTTAGTAAAGTTGAGTCCTATTCATATCATCTAGCTCAAATGAAATAGTTCGAAATTTGATTTGCAGTATATTCTAAAAGCATTCCGACATATCCATTATGTAATCTAAAAAGGACGATATGATACAGGTTTCCAGTTGCTTGAAGTTTATGAGCCTCACTTTTCACATTTATATCCAAACTTTGTCACCAACATTGGAATTTATATTATATTTAACGTTGATAATGGTGACACTTATATTGTGATTAAGATTTTTAGTCATTTTGAACTTGAAGATGATTTTTTATAAATTTATGAATTAATTTGTTAATCTCTTTTATTTTGATATCTTTGTTTTTTCTCAAAATGTTATTTTTTTTGACTATTCTAAATGAACATCAAAAAGATTGAGTAGATTGCAAGTAGCCAAAATAAGCATCAAACATATATACATTCATTGATAGTGAATCACTTTGTTATAAGAGAGTTTTATGCATCGCAATTTTTTCTTAAAACTTTTACTATAATATTGATTATAAACATGAAGTAATTCTAATAACACTATTCACTATCATTTTTGTCCATTCATTTGGGGATGGAAAGTAATAAACTACTTCAACTTTCTATCAATTCTAATTCATAAAGTGCACAAAAACTTACATAAAAATATTTTCATCTCAATCTAAAAATAATACTTATTGGAAGTCCAAACTAAACCCACACATGTTCAAACAATATTTTAATTACATCCCTCATGATTACTGTTTTGCAAGCCATAAGTAATGCACATCTTAGAGAAACAAATGATAATAATAATAAAGATATAATCATTATCATGTTTGTCTTTGAAAAATCACCTACAAAATCCATGGAGATTCTCTCCCATAGACTCCTAGGCATTGGAAATGGTTGGTCTATCCCCAACTTCTTATTGTTGAGCTTGCTAACACTACATAATTGATAACCTCTTATGAACTTAGATACAACTACTCACAAATAAAGAAAATATATGTGTTGTTGAAGGTTTTCATATATTTTAGTTACTCCAAAGTGCCCAACTGTAAGGCCCAACCATATATGCATAAGTTACTAATCTTCATGCTTCCTTTGGTGAGCCCTATTAGTATATTTGGACAAGCCAATTTGATGGATTATGCAATTTTTGTTTTGATCAGAGTTATATGATGTAAGTTGCATAGGGTATTTGTATGTGTTCTTGTAGGATGATCTACGTGGCCAAATGTGAACTTATTGCGGACTCAATCATTAGGAAATGAAGACAAATTAGATATTTAGCTTTGGGTAAAAATTGAGCATGACATTAAAATATTGCATATTTGAATGATGTTTTAGTGTGTAAACTCAATTGTATAAACAGCCAAAGAGTTAGTGTCTAGTAGTTAGAGCAAGTGATTTTTTTCTACAAGCGATAGTAATGATGTGTAGATTTCTAGTATAAAGTCTTATACATTTCCTTTTTAAACTTGAATGCATATTAATGGCATCATAGCACATGAAATAGTATGATTACGCGATTGTTGATTTGTATTGTTGCAGAAAGACTTCTTATCTTCCTTAGGTTGGTGTTATCCCATAGATGGAAATTAAAAAGTAATTTAATCCTTGCATTTTCTACTAATTTAATTTTGATACGATCAAGATAATATTTGTACCTCAATTACAACAAGGCCAAGCTTATTTTAACTTTTGGTGCATTACCAAGATAAATGACCCTAGAGGTTTAGATAATAGTCACCCTGAATATAACTCTTTTATCCTAATTTCTATTTTATACATATGAATGACAGATCTTAGTATTATAAGTCTTATTTCGTGTAGAAAATGTACCAATGGTCAAATATTTGATCTAGCATGAACAAATAAATTCAATTAGAAATGGTAGATGTGAGAATGTTTTGTTGGACAATTCTATAATGTAATTTATCATGAGTATGTTAACTTGAACAATTGTAGTCGGATTAAGGTCAAGTGTGAATGATGAAGGTGAGAATGATCGAGATATTTGAATTTCAAATAAAATTACTGACATACCAAGTTAGATTTGAATTCAAATAGTTATGTTGTATTTATTTCAAGAAGTGCTAATCATAGAAGTGCTAATGATGAAAGACAAGGATTGTGCATTCTAAGCTTCAAGGTCAAATTATGACCATCCAAATAATGTCAACCAAGCATGTATATCAATTCAATTATTCACTTCATGGAGTACACTAACAATTGAAAAAGTGTGTAAACAGAAAATGGGTGGAACAAGAGGTTCAACCAGGACCCTAACTAGCTCACTTCATGTTAAGAAGTAATGTGATTATTATGGTGTAAACCCCAAGTTAAATTTCATGGTATAGTGTGAGTCATTTATCCAATATTTCCTTTATCATACAATAATAGTAAGTAAAAGGGAATGTGTGGGAAGTACATTTGAGAGTCATAAATTGTGGGTAGGAGTGGAAACTCGTATGAAAGTTGTTAACCCAAGTTTCAAGGATGTAAAAAGTGAAAATTAATGTTGTTAGGTTTTTTTTAAACCTCCAACTCAAGTGTCTAGGGTTACCTAGTACATCAAGCGGAGGTTAAAAGGTGATTTGAGCTTGGTTTTGGGGGAGGATATTGGTGAAATTTGTTTCTTTATGGTTGGTTATTATGAAGAGAGGAAAGGGGAAGGATACATGGCTAGGTGGTAATGGAGGGAGAGGTTTGTTTAAGATTCCCATCATTTCCTTGCTGAAGAAAGAGGGAAGTTATTGTGCTTAGTCTTTTAGTTGTTATATACCCTCACTGTGTTGAATTTGTGAGGTTGTGGAAATATGGATGTGTAAATCCTATGCATTCTGGGTCATTTATGTGCATGTAAAATCTCTACGCTTTTTTTATTGTGGTGTGATGGTCTTCCCTATATTTGTTGTCAAGTCCTTAAGTTGAATTTTTTTATGTTTAAAGAAATGAGACAAAATTTCATTGCATTTGTATTGACTACTCTTGTAGGGGTCTTGGCTAAGCCTCTTGGCTCGTGGGTTGGTGAGAGTCTTCATGGCTTGATGACCCATATGGTAGGGTGGATAGAATGTGTTCTTTTCATTGGCTATTTGTTAACAGATATGTAGGTTGCAATTGGTTTCTCTCCTCATTGTTTTACAATTTCGTAAATCTATAAATGATGATTGGTTGCCATAATGGGTATTGCAAAAAACGGCAATACATGTAGGATGGGATAAAATCTAATTACAATTCATGTTATGCAATGTAAATAAATCTAAATTCTTGCAATGTGAAGGGAAATGAAATTGGTTAGGCTTTTAGTTATAGATTTTAGGGGAAAATATTGGTAGTTGTGTGAGTTACAAAGACAGTATAGAATCATGTGAAGTTAAAACTGCATATAAAATCTCTTCAAAACTATTGTTGTCTGTATAATGCTACTGCTGTGTTGGGGCACATCAAAATAAATAAATGAATGAAATAAGGATTTTAAAAAAAGGGCATCTAATATGGAAGGATAAACTAGGATTCCAGCCACCTTATATAGAAGGTAGTTTATTTGTTTTAGCATTTCCTCTTCATTCTAACCCTTGCGTTGCAAATAAAATTTTGTATGAAAAATTTCTAGTAAACCCACCTATGCATGCATGAACTGAAAGTTTGGGTAGATAGAAAAAAAGGTTATTGTTGCAGTTGAGCAAGAATTTGTAGCATACATTTAAATCAGCGGTAAGAAAAGTGAATAGAAATGGTGAGTTCTATATCAATGGGTTTGATACAATTTACACCTTTACCTTTAATAAGGATCTACACGGGGGTGTTGCAATGGGGCCTTTAACTAGTTTCAAATTGTAGTAAGATACAACCCTATGCCATTCAGGGCAAGCACAATAAATAGTGTTAGGATAATAAACATTTATGGTAATCATGATAGTTATGTTTAGTTAGTAGGCAATTTTAGAGTTTAGTTAGGAGCAGTTTCGAAATAGTTTGGTAATTCCTTATTAAATATTTCTTGTTTCTTTTGTTCAATAACAATTATGTTTTTGTTGGCTCTCTCTCTTCATACAATAGATGATATGTAGATCATCGTTTGCCTGTTTTGGTATTGTTAACATTGTAGTATGTTGAATCTTTCATTTGGTATCAGAGCACCAAGAAGGAAAAGTATATGAAGTTTTAACACAACAGGTTTTGGAATTGCAATTTTTTGGTTTGAAGGCGGAAGATCAGAGAGAAGAATGCATCACAATTTTTGTTCTTGAAAGAACTACCATAGAGAGGCTGGTTGTAAGGAGGAATTTGAACAGTAAGGTTGTTTTCTTTCCTATTTTGAGAAAACTCATTTTCCTAGTTGATGGTATATGTTGTTGAAATTTTACAAGAAGTTTATCATATATTCTTTGAAATTGATAGGAGGATTAAACTACAAACATAATTTGAAGTGGCTAATACATCAAGTCTGTTAATTCCTATTTTTGATGGGGCAAATTTTTCTTATTGGATTACACGAATGTAAACTTTGTTGAAATCTAAAGGATTGTGGAATATTGTTACTAATGGGTATGACATACCTGAAGATATTACTGGACTAATTGATCAGCAAAAAAAACATTATAGAAAAATGAAGAAAAAGATAATGAAGCTTTATTTTTAATTCAAGGTGCCATAAGTCAATCTATTTTTCCTAGGATATGTGGTAGTACTTGTTCAAAATAGGCTTGGAATATACTTGTAAATGCGTATCAAGGTGCTCACACAACAAAGCTACAAACATTAAGGAAAATTTTTACAAACATTAAAATGAATCAAAATAGATCCATTAATGAATTTCTTACTAAAGTTGAAGGGATGGTAAATTATTTCATAAGAGAATTTTAGGAGATGATGTCAGTAATCAACATGTGATTGAGAAAATTTTAAGAATTTTTCCTTCCAAATTTGATAATGTTGTTTCTACAATTGAAATTTCAAAAGATCTTGCATTCATGGAAATTGATGAATTAAGTGGTATCTTATTAACAGCAGAAGAACGAATAAAAAGTAATGAAGAACCTTTAGAGCAAGCATTTGCATCTAAGGAAAACATAAGAGGAGGAAAAAGACATAAGTTTTTTAAGGGAAATGAGTATCCTTCCAAAACTAAGCATAGAGGTGAGTCTAGTAATAACTACAGGGGCAAGGGCTATGACCATGGACGAGGTTCTAGTTTTTCAGGAAGAAGTAGAGGTAGAAGTAGGGATACTGGTAGAGACAAAATAAATGTTCAAGGTTTCCATTGTAACAAATTTGGTCATTATGAGTCTAAATGTTGGCACAAGAAATTTGCTCATAGTATTGTAGAAGATAAACAAAATATGTTTCTTTCATGTTTGAATACAAGTTCTAATGAAGAAATTTTATGGTATATTGATTTTGGTTGTTCCTCTCACATGACATCTAATGCAAATTTATTTATTAATTTGGATGAAAAGCATAATAGCAGTGTTGTTTTGGGGGACAATCAATCACATGGGGCTAAAGGAAAGGCAACAGTTGAAGTAGCAAATGATAATGGTAAAGTTGAGCATATTTCTGATACTTTGTTAGTACCTGCTCTAAAAAAGAATTTGTTATCAGTTGGTCAGATGTTTGAACAAAATTATCAAGTTATTTTTTATAAAAATGAATGTGTTATTAAGGATAAGTCACATAACTATGCAGTGGTTGCACGAGCACGTATGACAAGTGATCGTATGTTTCTTCTTCATTTTTATTCAAGCAAAAGAATTATGAGTACTATAGAGGTGCATGATAGTTAGATGTGGCATCAAAGATATGGACATCTCAGTTTTGGTAGTTTACTTTTGCTTAAAAAGAAACATATGGTTGAAGGATTGCCATTTCTTAAGAATATAGAAGACATATGTGAAGAATGTTTGTTTGGAAAGCAACATAGAAATAATTTTTTTACTGGTTTTTCAAGAAGAGCAAGAAAACCACTTGAATTCATTCATATTGATTTATGTGGTCCTATGGAAAATCTCTCCCTAAATAAATCCAAGTATATTCTTACCTTCATAGATGATTTTTCTCATAAAACGTGGATTTACTGCTTGGCTGCTAAATCAAAAGTTTTTGATAAGTTTGTTGAGTTTAAACAACTAGCTGAAAAACAAAGTGGTGAATTCATTAAGGTCATCATATCAGATTATGGGGGAGAGTATAGGTCCAATGTATTTTGTGATTTCTATAGAGAACATGGGATTCAGAGAGAATTTACCACCTCCTACACTCCACAACAAAATGGATTTGTTGAAAGAAAAAATAGAACTATAGTTGAAATGGAAAGAAGCATGATGAAAGAAAAACATCTAGACAAATCTTTTTGGGCAGAGGAAGTCACTACTGCAGTTTATTTGTTGAATAGGAGTCCCACAAAATCAGTTCATGGAATGACTTGTGAACAAGCTTGGTTTGGTTTTACACCATCTATTGCTCATCTAAAGGTTTTTGGTTGTGTTGCTTATGTGCATATTCCTAAAGAAAAATGGGAAAAATTGGATGAAAAAAGTATCAAATGCATTTTTATTGGTTATGGTTCTGAAAATAAAGCTTACAAATTATATGATCCTATTGCTAAGAAGCTAATTATAAGTAGAGATGTCATTTTTGATGAAATCTCACACTATATTCTCAATGAAAACGTTCAAAATATTGAGATTGATTTGAAGAATTCTAATCCTCCTATGAATGATGTATGTGAAGAGGAGTCTCGTGTACATGTGTTTGATGAATCAGAAGTCATTGATATTGGAGAAATTTCATCCTCCACTCCAAAGAGTAGGAAGTATCAAAAATACCAATGAAGAAGTGAGAAAAATCATCCCCCATCACTCATGTTAGATACTAATTTTGATCAAATGACTACAAGATCTCAAAGACAAGTTAATTATGCTCTCATGACTCAGGTTATACAGAATGATGAACCAACAAATTTTATAGAAGCTAGTGCAAAGGAAGAGTGGGTTGATGCTATGAAAAGTGAAATGGCATCCATTGAGCGAAATGATACTTGGGAGTTGGTTGAATTGCCCCCTAGTAAGGATGTTGTTGGTACAAAGTGGATTTATAAAACTAAATATAAATCTGATGGGACAATTGATGAATATAAGGCTATATTGGTTGCTAAAGGATACTCTCAATGGGAAGGTATAGACTATACTAAAAATTTTTCTCTTATAGCCATGATGGATATTAATGATTAGTCTTGTCCTTAGTTGCTCATAATGAATGGAATGTTTATCAAATGGATGTTAAAAGTTCTTTTTTGAATGATTATATTGATGGGGAAGTGTGTGTATCTTAGCCTCAGGGTTTTGAAGTTACTTCCAAAGAAAATTTTGTCTACAGGTTGAAGAAAGATTTATATGGCCTCAAACAGGCACCTCGAGCATGGTACTCCAAAATTGATTTTTTTCTTCAACAAAAAGGTTTTGTAAAAAGTCAATTTGACCCTAATCTTTATATTCGACATTATGGTGAGGATATTTTACTTCTTGTTCTATATGTGGATGATCTCATATACACTGGGAATAATTCATCTTTGTTTCTTGAATTTAGAGCAACTATGGTTTCAGAATTTGAGATGACTGATCTAGGACAAATGCATTATTTTCTTGGTCTTGAAGTTTTGCAGCATAGATATGGTATATTTTTGTCTCAACAAAAGTATGTTTCAGATCTTCTTCAATGGTTTTATATGAAGGATTGCAATCCGGTCACCACACCTATAGAGGTTGGTGTTAAGCTGTCTAATTCAGATGATTCTCCTCTTGTCAATCTCACTCTCTATAGACAGTTAGTTGGTAGTTTGATTTATTTGACCACTACTAGGCCAAATATTACATATGCAGTAAGTTTGGTCTCTAGTTTCATGTCCACACCTAAAGAGACACATTGGGGGGCAGCTAAAAATATTCTTAGATATCTTCAAGGGACAATGCATTATGGTATCTCTTTTCAGCCTTCCAAGGAGAGTATGTTGGTTGGCTCTACTGATTCTAATTGGGCAGGTTCCATAGATGATCGCAAGTCTACCTCTGGTTATACATTTAGTCTTGGTTCTGTTGTAATTTCTTGGTCATCTAAAAAGTATCCTACTATATCTCTTTCTACTGTAGAGGCTGAATACAAGGCTGCTACTTTTGTTGCTTGTCAGGTTGTCTAGTTGAGGAGGATGTTACACGATCTTCAACATCTTCAGTATGGTCCCACAGTGTTGTATTGTGACAATCAGAGTAATATTCAAATGAGTAAAAATCAGGTGTTCCATGGTAGGACTAAGCATATCGATATCCAACACCACTACATTCGTGAGTTGGTTCAACAAGACATGGTTGAACTTTTCTATTGCCCCACTACAGCCCAACTTGCTGATATATTCACAAAGCCCCTTGCTTGTGATCATTTTCAGACTCTTCGACATTCACTTGGTGTTCTTCTAAATGTTCATTTTGGGGGAGAATTGGGATAATGAACTTTTTTGTTTTGTTTTGTTTGTATGTTTATTATGGGGGAGAATGTTAGAATAATAAACATTTACGATAGTCATGACAGTTATGTTTAGTTAGTGGGCAATTTTGGAGTTTAGTTAGGAGCAGTTTCGAAACAGTTTGGTAATTCCTTGTTAAATATTTCTTGTTTCTTTTGTTCAATAACAGTTATGTTTTTGTTGGTTCTCTCTTCATACGATAGATGATTTGTAGATCATCATTTTCCTGTTCAAGTATTGTTAACATTGTAGTATGTTGAATCCTTCAAATAGATCCACTTGTTTAGGCATAATTATTCAGAATGGTTGGCTTGTCTTAGTTCCAATAGTTGGTAGAGGGAAGCTCAAATTGGTCAATATATGAAACATAAGGGAATGGCAAAAAAGGGATGATGTGCTAGAAAACAAGCTTGGGCGACCATCATCCACCTACTCTACCCTTCTATGTAGCTTGGTGTGAGGGATTTTTACACTCTTACTTGTAATATTTGTTTCTCTGCAATAGTACCAATGCTACACCCTATGAAAATATTCTGAAGCGTATAAAAGGAGCATAATGAATATGGCAGATCTTCCCTAGCCATTATGGCATGATGGGGTTCACTATAGTTGATGGTTGTGATTTGTAGAAAGAGGATAAAGAAAAAACAACAATAAAAAAAAGAAAAAAGATGTAAAATAATAAATAATAACACTATCAAAACTTTATATTTTCAGTCACATGTAATGAACTTGCAACGACTATAACCCAAGTTTGACCTCCCCAAAGCCATCGTTCCATCACTGCTGCTACACAAGAAAGAAGATGCATACAAAAGAAAAAAAAACACTATATCGAGTGCTAAGGAAGCCACCACCATGCTGGTCGAGGGTTTGAAACTGCACGCAAACAGGTAGGTGGGGGCGCAACAAATGAGATTCGAACAGATAAAGGAAAGACAACTCACAGCTTTCCTCTTGTTGTCGTGGGAGTGCAGAGCAAGAATCAAGTTGAAATTTTCTTTTAGATTTAAGGGAAGCCCAACATTCACCCAATTTTCTATAAAAGTGAATAAAATAGCAAAAGTAAACAACAACCAATTCTAAATTGTTGACATCCCACTATCATGTTATTCCACCTCATATCTCTTGGGCGCTAAAACAAAATAAAAATCTAAGACATAATACTTGGCTAGTAAAGCAAAAGATATTAGTATGGCGTAGGAAACTTAAGGTGTGTCACGATAACAATTCAATATTATTATTAAATTAGCACTTGCATCGGAAGGGATGCAAGGGATACGCTGATAGAAAAGTATATGTAATTTAAAATGTTTAGGCAACATATTCTTTATTTTTCTTTAAGAATTGAAGCTCAAAATATAATAACATATATAGAGAACACCTTTGGCATGTTTTGCATACTGAGGAGAAGGAAACCCAAAGGCTTGTTCAATCTAATTTATATCATTTAAACCCCCATTCTATGAAAAGAATTCCTGAGATGGCAGAATCCCCTAAACATTCCATGTATTTTACATTTTCTTCTTTTGCTTTGATTGGAAGATCTCAATATTAAATGCAAATAAAAAAAATTCTAAGCAAGAAGTAATATGCAATCTATTTATTTTATGATTGTTAGAGGAAAACTAAATAATATAAAAATCAAAAATAAAAAATATATCATAAATCATATTATCTTATAATTAAGACTATTTCCCCCACTAACTATTATATAATTATTTTGTATTCTTATAAAAACAAAAATTATGAAAATAATACTCATTTCAAACAACATAATATTTTTGATGTTTTAAGAAATATAACTAAATACAAGAAGATTATTTATATTTAAATGAGTGTAATGTTTAATATTAAAAAAAAAAACAAAAGAAATATAAGATATATCTAATAATTATGTCTTCCAAATAATTTATTTTTAAAAAATATAGAAATTAAATTTAAATCTATTTTAAATTTGCTCGTTATGTTTTCCAAATAATTTATTTTTTTTTAAATAAATTATTTATTTTTAAAAAATAAAGAAATTATATTAAAATCTATTTTAAACTTGCTCGGATCTAATCTAAACTTTCTCGGATCTAATCTATACTTCTCTCTATTTTAAATTTGTTCCACCACGCATTGTCATTTTCATATTTTAATATTAAAAAGCATCATAATAAAAAAATGGAGAGAACGAAAGAATGGATGAGTAGCATAATAAATGCCCAACACATTTTTTAGCATCTCGAAACCCTCGTGGAAACCTTTTTTGAGCTTCAATACCTTCTTTCTTTAGGCACACAAAGTTTCCCCACTTTGTAAAGAAGTTTATCTCAAACACGTGAGATTACCTTGATTTGTTGATTTACAAGTATACCTCACTAAAATATTCATCTTGAAAGTAATTATTAGCAATTATCTCCAAAATAGCAAGAGTGCTTAGTATGGAGAGAAGAGGTGGTCTAAAGGGGATATTTGCCACATTTTTTATTACCTCATACTTGTACTTCATAAAGGGATGGAATTGTTGCAAGAATCACATCCTCTTATAATGGTGTATTTATTACAACTTGGTTTTATATTGAAAATATTGTAATTAGTTGATAATCCACTTGCTATTTCTTTGCTCATTAGTTAATGCTTCCACTTGTTTTCCATTGAAACTAACATGTAAAGCTTCGTTTAAATGTGTTACAATTCACAATATCCCCCTTAAACATTTTAAAATTTAATAAATAGGCCCACCTCCTTTCAACAACATTGACCCGTGACATAATCACTTGCATTAGTTTCAAATTTAATTAATAATGTGTCATTTATAATTTTTACACCAAATTAGTTACTTCACCTTCCTTCATCCAACTATCTATCCATATCATATTTTTTATTTTTTTGTTGGTGTAAATATTGACAATATCCATCTAGTGAGCTTATAGCCTACCTACGAGTGTCCTATTCACACTATTTAAGTCTTCACTTTGAGAATTTTATCTTTTTGTCTCACTTCATGTCATTGAGACACATGTACTTGCCTATTGAGACACCTAGTTCATGCACACTTTACACAGGCTCACACATTTTTCATTTGAGCATACAAGTGTTGCACCTTTGGAAGGGTAACCAAATTTTCATTCCTACTTTCTCACCTCTTCATCCTTGCCTATATATGTGAGGCTTTCATTGTATATTTACACACTCTCAATTTATAAAATGGAAATCCTATTGTGCTCATTTCATTTCATTAATGGAAGGTTCATTTGTGCTTATGATTGCACATTCCTTACCACATCAAAGTAGTTATATAACTTAGACCTATTATTGGAGTTTCATGGATCCAAATAAACACCACTTTTGAGTTTAAGAGACCCAAAAAATGAAGAAATACCCCTCGTTTGGTAAAAATGATAATTTCATTTTTTACAAAAAAATTGTCAGGTTATACCTTCTACTCTATAGCCGTATGACTATATATTGTACAAAAAAATTGTACATGTACAAAATATTTTTGTTAGGCAAATTTTATTTTGTAAAATCATAGTTTTGCAAGTTCTAGGGAAAAAGTTTGGTTCATGGCTATTTCTCGTGTTTGTAGGCATAATATTTTACAAGGATTATTAAATTTATGCTCACACAAAGGTTTGTGTTGATGTTTCTACCCCATATCAGCCTCTCCATAATTTCTTAATATTGCAAAGTTTTTGAGATTGCATGCGAGGGATTTTCCCTCCATCTTTTGATTCCTACCAAACATTCGCCTTGGCAAGTGGTGAGTGAAAGAGGGATTCTCACCATTCACATTGTAGCATTGTAAATTGTCACCCCTGAAAA
The DNA here is from genome assembly GCA_007115665.2 of Sequoiadendron giganteum. Classification (NCBI taxonomy): domain Eukaryota; kingdom Viridiplantae; phylum Streptophyta; class Pinopsida; order Cupressales; family Cupressaceae; genus Sequoiadendron; species Sequoiadendron giganteum. The sequence goes on along the minus strand of CM021105.1, from coordinate 516,721,877 downwards.
TTTCACACTATGTTTGGCTCCCCCTTATGTTCTTGGACCTAATTATATTTATTATTTTCTCATTTTATTATCATTTTTTAGAAAATCAATTTATTTTGAGAATAAATTTAATTATTTATTTAATGAGAATATAAAATTCAAAATAGGTCTGGTCTAGGGAACCCTTGCCCTTGAGCACCCTATTTTGGCCCAAATTTTTAATTTATTATCATATTAATATATTTACAAATTTAAATTTAATTGTTGGCCTTTCAAAATAATTACTGTGGGAAATATTAATGCATATAAATATGTATCACCATTTGAATAGCTAATAAAACTTTTGATCAATTGAGCATCCTAAATGTGGTCAAGGTAATTCAAGAGAAAAATAAACACCATTTTACAACAATTTCATCAATTAAGACCATGTTTGTAATGCATCATCAAACTCATGTCAAAGCATAAGTAAGATTGTTTCATATTTTATGTTCATTATCATTATGAGTACTAATACTTGCAGGATCTTCAATCAACTATAAAGTTCTCCTTGAATGAGATGTGCATCATTACTTCAGTCCATCAATATATTCAGATTTGAATGGTAAGTTGTAGTAGTGTGATTTTTCATTTGCTTTTATCTATTTGCATCTGCTCGACCTAGGGTAAGAACTCTTTATCCAACATCATCATATTTGTTGTGGAGGTGAAAACACCAAAATGAAATCTGACTTTTGGCAAGCCTCTATATGGCACAACCCTTCCTCTCCTCCCTTTCTTGCATGTTGTAGATTTAAAGTGGATTTGGAGAATATTGAAGACCTAACATCAATATCAATCATACAAACAACTTTACTTCTCCATATTAGAGCAAGATCAATTTTTTTTGATTAATAAAGTTTTTGGAGCTTATGCCGACAATGAAGAACCTACAAATTATGACACACCTATGCATGTTTTGAGATTACATAAACACTTTTTTTCAATTAGGGGTGCCCACACCCCTAACCAACCAGTTTTAATCCAGATTTGAATGTCAAGTTTCTTAGTTTTTTCCCTCTGCTCTCCTATTTTCAATTTATTTATATCAATCCTCTGCTTTCTGAATTAGTGACAATTTGATGTACTTGGGTAGTTGACCTAGTTTGCAATCACAGAATCACACACATCACATCAATTCACATCATCTCAACTCAAAGAACAAAACCTAACGAGACCAAAACCTTGGTCAACCATTCTACCTCTTACTTGAGGACAATAGCCAAGTGGTCTTTTATGATCATTTGTGTATCCCCCATATATCCAAATGTTGAAAAATGTGATTTTAGTTAGCATTAGCCTTGGATCCATTTTTAACGTTATAGTTTGGTGGACATGATGTATCTCATAGTTGCAATTTTTTTATTTACATGACTATTGTGCTAAGATCTAAGTGAATAATAGGTTATTCTAAAGTGTCATTGTTCAAAGTCCATTTCATGTTATATAAAACATTGAAAAAGTAAAGCTTTGTGTCTCATTATTCCTTTTATAAACTTAAAAAGTGTTATCTTTTTAGTATTTCATACATAGATTTAGTTAGTTGTAACATCTTGCATTCTAGAAATTGTCATTTATCAAGTAATTTGAACTTATTGCACTCATTTTATTGACTTAAACATAAAAATTCATGAATTCATGTGTCACTTCCATACTTACATTTCCAAAATTCTATTTGATCTCAAGTCACCTGAACCTGTATAGTCTCAAATCCTAAAAAATTATGTTGCACTTCCATAGTTTTAAGCTTTTGAAATTCCCATTCTTGGACTAGGGTGCCCTCACCCCTGACCTGCTAATTTCACCCTAAATTTTAGTAAGATTTTTGTCACTGTAACCTATGTATAGACATGTTTGTTGTTTCTAAGAAATTTTTCTTATTTTTTCATCTTCATTTATCTTTTCATCTCTTTGTATGAACACTTACATGTCTTGAAACTTGTAATTAATTTATGAGTTTAATGACCTAAAGTTCCATATCAAATACTCTTTTGAGATGAAGCTTTGGACTCATGGCTTCTCGTGCTGCAACTACATCTGGTGTTTAGCCTAAGTTTGATAGCTTTTTCAACCAAAAAATCACAACTACATAATCAATTTTTGATCCTCTCCCCACCCCTACTTTTCCTATGTCTTCTTCATCACCAATCATTCATGTGGACTTGGAAGTAAATATAGCACATGTCCCTAAAGATAAACTTAAACAATTGGATAAAGACCTAGAAAACCTTGAATTATTCTTAAGAACTGAATCCTTGGTGGGAGAAAATGTTCTCCATGTGGATAACCTTATAAATTTAATCAATGATTCATAAGGAATAGAAGCGTTACATAGCCTAGCTCATATAGTGGACTCAAACATCCCTACAACAACTAGTTGCACTCAAATCCTAACCAATACTCAAAATCAAGTTGGAAAACAAGTTTTCTCTCCTACAACTATACCTTTTATTCCCACTTTCACTCCTCTAAATTTGTAACAGGGTATGTGCAGGATCATCATGGAAAAAACAGGTCCTTAAGTGGCAATGAAAATTCAGAAAATCAGAGTTGGGCAACTTGACATAAAAATTTGAATAATTTATCTATATTATTTCAAAAATATGTAAGAATAGAATCTGTGGAAAATTGAATTTAGTTTCTAAACTACTAGGTTAATTTTTGTAAAAAAAAAAATCTATTTGGTGAAAATTTGAAATTTCAATGCAGTAGTACTAAAATTTCAGGGAAAAAATAAAATGTAGGTGTTTGTCTAACCACCCTAACCATAATAAAATCATAATAATTTTTTATAAAATTTTAGATATAAGTAGAGGACTCATGTCCGGATGTGATGCATATTTTTTTGTAATTTTTTTTGAAATAAATAATTAATTATGAATTTTTTATTACAACTTTTTTAAAATATAAAAACTCCTATGTCTGACCACCTTAACTTGGTGAAAAACTTAATGGAATTCATTTTTATTTTTTTTAATCCTATATTATGCGAAGCATAGAATGTGACGCATGTTTTGGATTCAAAAAATGTGATACTATTTGAAAGCTATAGATATTTTTCTATCAGCCTATCAATCAAGACTTTAGTCATAATTCTAATAAAAAATAAATAATTATTATTTATTAGATTCGAAGTAAAATATAATTTATATTGGTAGAAATCTGAGAATCTCCTTTACAAACCATTTTCGTTTCATCAATTTTAGGTAAAATAAAAGTCGTCAGCCACATGGGCGAAGTCTGAAAAAACAAGGTAAGTTGTTAAACATGTTTTACATGTTGACTTTTAGGATTGGCAGGTCTGAACCAAATCTCGAGCCTAATACCAAGGCATTAAATTTTGTATCAAAATATCGGATATCGGATATCCAATTCAAATCCGATATCGGATTTGAATTCGATATGTGATATCTTTTAGATCAGTTTTAAAATAGTTCATACAATCTTTAATATATTATTTAAAAGTGCAATTAAGTTTATAATTTAATATATATAATATCCAATAAAGTTTATAATGTAATATATTTAATATACAATTTATGGTAATCTCTTACCGAATTATGTATTTAATATATAATATATTATTAAATGTATAATATTTAAATATTATTTCAATATTTTAGTTAATCTATAAATATTTTAATATTATTTCAATATTTTAATTAATCCATAAATATTTAAATATATATATATATATATATTACCAATTTACAAAATATTTAAATATTATCTCTTTCCCTCTCGCTCTCTCCACCTCTCTCTCTCAAGTCTCTCACTCAATCACTCCTCTCTCTCTCTCCTCTCCTTCTCACTCCCTCTCCTTCTATCTCTCCCTCTATCCCTCTCCCCCTCTCGCTCTGCCTCTCCCTCTCTCCCTCTGCCTCTCCCTCTCCCTCTCCCTCTCCCTCTCCCTCTCCCTCTCTCCCTCAACTCTAAACACTCTCTCCCTCTCCCACTCTCCCTCTC